>BLYF01000039.1:544245-571822 GCA_014905255.1 Herpotrichia juniperi | reverse complement strand
AAGAAGCTCGCGGCCCAGCTTAGAGCAGTTACTTTGGTATTAGTGCTGTTTAAGGTTGACCTCGTCGTGTTCAGCTAGACATCCCAGCTTCCAACCCCTACCCGATTCTTCAGCATCATAGCACATTGGGAAATGGAGTACTCGTCAGATGCAAGGTTATGGAGGAGAATATACTATAGGGTGCATGGTGTGTAGTGCCTTACGTGGGAGGGCTTCGGAGTGCCTAGATCAAGGTGGGGGTGAGACTTCTGCCCTTGGAGAACTTACTAATAGATGGCAATGAGTAAATGTAGATAGACGCATGCTAAAGCAGAGGCATCCCGAAGCGAGGTGCATACTGAAAGCAGAGGTGGGATAAATTAATGAGATTTGTGCTTGCTCAAGGCATTTAAGTGTTGCCTGAAACCTGATCGCCAAGTTAGACTTATGTAAAAGACTTATGGCTAGGAAGGTGCTTGCTTAAAGCGGTTTGGCCGGTTTTTACCCCGATCTCCATGTATGATTTATGTTGGAGGCGTTACAAGAAGAACGAGGTCGCTAATGCAATTAGACTTACGTTTCAGCAAACTTGAGGTTGTAAGGCTCATTCTGAACGAGTCTAGTCTTTCTACATGCCTTTTGATAAGACAGAACTGAGCCCAGATAGGGCGAGTAGCTACTCCCACTTACACAAAGATAATTAATTATTGTGCCTCAAATGTTGACTTCTGAGAAGAATCTGATAATACCATGCTTTAAAGAGAGATTTTTACTCCCAGAGCCGCAATGGTAACATCGTTTTTAAGAAAGGGCTTTTTGAAACTAAGCTGCTCAGCGGTGCTGCTACATATATGCAAAATTTCCCGCTCTTCGTAACCTTTGACTATAAACAGGTAAACTGTCTTTAACCTCCCTAGTAGCATCTCACAGCTATGCACAGTCCTTACGTCTCTAATGGAAGCCTTAAATATTAGTTCGAAATATTTCCGACAGCTTCTTCTTCGGCATAAGGCTTATCAGACTCCTGGCCCCGAGGCATTCTGAGCGTTTCCAAGTTTAACGATAGCTCTAACACGATCATGGCCGTGACCATCGCATCGCATTACTCTTCGCTTTCGCCCTTATTATCGTTTTATAATTTCGCCTATCACTCACTCAGATCTGGGTGTACTTGCTGCAGAAATTCCCTTCCTAAGACTAGCTCTTTAATCCGTTGCATAGCCTCTGAATCCTTGCGAATGAGATGTGGCTCACGCGTACCGATTAGTTAGCCATATTTTGAGATCTTACCATGTGGATAGCGGTTTCGTAGGCTTCGACCCTCGATTAACAGGACAATGATTAGGTCCCGCAAGATCTCTTACAAATGGGAAGTGTGTTGTTACGTCATGTACCTGGTTTCACAACGGTCGTGTGCTGCCATTCTCTCTTTAAGGCATTACGGCGACGGATCTGGGATGCTGCGTGCCGTTGTACGAATTTACAGCTGTATTTTTTACGAACTATGATTTTCAGTCATCTATCATCCTAAACGTACATTAATTTCTTCTGTGTCAGCTTCATCCCAAAACTCCTCAAACACTCGACCGAGTCCTTTACGATATGCTACACCATCCAACCACTCGACCCAAAGCACATTGTAGACTCTATATGTCCACCTTTCCCCAAGAATACAGTCCTCAGCATGCCAACAGTTTTCCGGACATTTCTGATGCAGGGCCATACTTTCCGCGAAGAACATACGTGTCCAGAGCGTCCATGGTGATTCCATTCTACCAATGCATATGAGCTCGATAGTTCGTCCTCTTGGCTGCGCTTCTTCTGCTGTACATTCCAACAGACCCACAATATTGCCGCTATTGTCCTCTATGTAAGGTTCTCTTTTAGAGCTGGAACCCTCTAATGATTTCCCTACACGGAGATATAGACGCATTGTTCGGAAGTGAAGAACTGTGCTCCATCCTTCTTGAATAGGTACCTGGGGCTGAGAAACCATCGGCATATTGGATTTTGACGTTGTAGGGCTATTTGTTCGTCGGGAAGCTTCGTAATACGTGTTCTGTATCTTAGCATGAGAGCTATTCGATGCACTGATCTTGTGCCAAGTGACCAGGGGATGTATTGTCAATTCAAGCTGTCCAAGTTTAGAACCCGCTGAACCCAGGTTCACGTGGGCACGCTTCCAGTAGTGTGTGTCGATACCTCCGTTCCAAGCAATCCACGACCAGCTAGGAAATGGCAACATTTTACCGTTCGCATCTGTCCTACGACTGGATATACCCCGTGCTATCCAAAGAAGTGAGCCATCGAATATTACCTCTGGCAGACCAAATAAGATTCCACACGGCATAGATCGACCCATGGCCGTGATAATGGCTGAAAAGGCAAAGAAAGCGTCGCCCTGATATGAGAGATCTCGCGAACTATACTCCTCCACCATCTCGGCGTATGTATCCATGTTTGGCTGCTTCGTAGCCAATGATCTCTTGTCAAGATCTTCTGGGAGTATCGAAATGGGAATTCTAGCTCCGTGTTCCTCGTGATTCAGCTTCCGACAGACCCACGATACAGTGTTGTGATGAAAAGCGAGAATTCGAGGAGATAGTGTCCATTCTTGGAAGATCCAGCCCCGGGAGTGGTAGGGAGCATCTTGATGGTCCAGTGAGCGCGTTGGCTCAAGGGAAACCATGGAGCATTCTGGGGAGAAGTTGAACTTGGCGAAGGGGCGAGACCGAGGGCATAAGTGACTGACACCTGGAAGTCCGAACTTGTCATCCATACCCTCGCACGCAGCAATTGTAATGTAGGCATTTGCGTAGATAGATGCCATGGCCTTCAGTTGAGTAGGCTTAGTGACTGGATCGTCCTGAATGATGCAATACCTGTCACACCATAGATACGGTATGTTCATACTCTTTGTCAATATAATGCTATCTCTAATGGTCTCTGGTACGCGTGCTTGGATATTTGGAAGCAAGAACGCGCCTTTTCGGCGGAGCTCTCTGTGGTTGTCGAGTTTTGTCTGGAATGGTTCAGGCCCATCTGGTGAAGGCTTCCCCCAAACATAGCTCAAGGCTGAATAGCGACTCGAACCTGCTCTTTGCACGAGGCACTGATGCTCAACATCGATGAGTAAAAGGTCGGGTGCGAAGTCAATTTTACTCCAAGGATCTGCGATAGAATGGCACAGCCCAGAATGCTCGTCGTCGCATAAGTTAATCCATCCCCGGGACTGCTCTAAATCGATAAGTGTTTCATCCATGATGCTCCCGGCGTGTACAAGTCTAACAGACTTCCTTTTGACATTGAAATCCCAGCTTCGTGAGAATTTTGAATATTGCAGAAAGGCCTGATCGTCACTACCGAACCCGCCTGGGGCAAGGCCGTCCTTGACAATCAACTCAAACCAACGAACTATCAGCTGGCAGGTTGGACAAGTATCATTGTCTTTCAAGTTTCCGTACGTTCCGATATAGTCTTTTCTTTCGTACTCCTCGGCAGATCTTTGGACGCTTTTGGCGACTCTCAAACACAGTGCACATAGTTTTGTCGAGGGTTGATAGGGGTCATAAATAGATCCTACCGGTGATATGTCTTGCCCAACGTCTATAGTTCCTCGGATGGATGACGCCATCTCCCAATGTCTTTCAAAGATCGTTCGTGCTTGTTGCTTCGTGCTCGGCTTTGTCCTTGGTTTCGTTGATTATCCAGTGTTTATTAAAGCAAACATCGTTATAAGTGTTGAAATAGAATCAAGTGCCGATAGATCTCTTTGTAGAATTGATAAAAAGAGGTCATTTGTTAAAAAAGTTAGATAGTTATGGCGGGGCAAATGCAGGCTAAAGTGCGGATCACGAATCGCGTGCAATCCTAACCCTCCAATCATTATGACTTAAACAAATTATAATCATTAGAATAGAATTAAATACTACAACTAATGATGCAAGAAGATTTTCAAAATTCCTATATTAATCCTGGCGCCCGTTTAATAGTGTGACAGCCACGTTGTAGTGATAGGACATGGGAAAATCGTGGTTTGGATCTCGTGAGGATGGCCGTGAGCTGATAGTGGTCCAAGCGTGCCAAAATCAAGCGCGATCTGAACGCATGAATATTAGACTGAATTGCGTTAGTAGCCTGTTATATAATCTAAAAGCTGCTAGGAGATGCATAGATTATCTTAGAATCTTGTGCAAATGCACACAGGAAGGTTAGAATAAACGCTAAGAAATTATCTGATTCATGCATCTAACAGGTCTTCGGGCCGGCGGATAGCCGATGTGCTTTGGAAAGGGCGATTGCAAGCGTTCCGAACCAACAACCTCTCCCTTCGAGCCATATTGCCTCGCGATAAAGTATCCTTCACGCTTCTTAAGTCTTCCTAGTGACAACGCTGTTTCTCGCCTTTGGAGTCGGCGCGCCCAAGCTAGCCAAGTAAAAAGTCTGACGTCATGAACCTGGAAGAGATCAATCCTATGCCAGAGCCCGATGCATCCTCATCCATCTACTCGAATGATACGCCTCCCGAGAGTCTTGCAACCGGGAACACCAACGACGAAGATGAGAATCCGTTTGAATACATGACCATCTCCTCCGCAGTACCTTGGCCGGGATCAACTTACATCATCCGCTCAGCGGGTTCAGCTCAGGTGCTAACGCTGCTCGACGGCCAAGTTGTTCTGGATTTATCAAGCGGTCGCGGATCTATCTACTGGCAATGTGTGGAGACAAAAGGGTGGCTTGGCTTCCGAGATCCTGCATCTGGTTTATTCATGGGTCACGATATGTATGCGAGACTAGGCTGCACGGCGAAACGGCATTCAGAGTGGGAGAGTTTCTGCGCGAGAATGACACCAAATGGTGGATATGTCTTGCTTATGACACAGTGGGGAAAGCTATGGCCATTGGGAGTGAAGAGCGAGAACGGGGTGCAGAGGTTGGAGAAAGTCGACAAGGCGGTTGCTGAGGGGCTTGTTTGGGATTTCGTGAAGGTTGCTTGACTCAATGGAAGGGGGACGCGAAGCGAGATAAACGACAGGAGGGGCAATAAATAGGAGTTTTGAACGCGGATGATCACGAAGAATTGCAATGAGCATGATCGTTTATAACGCCTTCTTGGTGCGAGCTATCCGCTAGTATTCACACGCAGCTCACAAATACCGGGGCAAATTCCTAATATTATATGCTTTCCTTCTTCGCACAATTCGCGCGTGGATCTGGTTCTCATTCTGCCCTAACATCAACTCGATGCTTCCCCCATCGAGCTCTCGAGCAGCAATGCTGATGAAAATTTAACACCGCAGCGCATCCGATCATGTGAGCTCATATTGTGCATGCAATTTCAATTGGAACGGTACTATTCGGTAATTCACGTGTGCTGCAATTCACGATGATCGTCTCTGAGACTCGGGTCTTTCCCACCCGCTAATCAATTCTCCCTAGCATTCGTCGCATGGTACCTATCCCACAAAACACTTACGTCCTTAGAGAAGTACTTGGTGATATTCTCGAATCTACCCGGGTTCACCGCGTACGAAAAATTGAAACCTTCGACCCCAGATTCGTCTGCCTTGTGTTGACAGAGCCAGGGACCGTGGTGGCCAATGACGATGTCAAAACCTGAATAGCACCCAGTCCCATTAATTTGAGATCATTGCGGTCATTTATCGATTAGAGGTTAGTTCTAGTCCCTTTGTCATATTACGTCAACGTCCCTTCGATGTCGGCGTAGGTCTGTATACTTTACCTGTGCATCCTCATCTGTCTCCATCAATAATGACCAGTGTTCCACTGGTATTTTTAGTGTTGTACGCAATACGGGCATTCCCAATAGCAAATCTCTTGATGTCTTCGACCAAACTTCCATACCAGCGTGAAAAAGGTCAGTGAGCTCACACTTTGCTTACTTCGTCGCGAAAGCTTTGCCGACAGTTCCAGTTTCAGCACGGAAGATGAACAGAATTCATTGCATTGGAGTCTTTATGGTCAGTGGATCAGCTAATTTGAAGTGGTATCTAATTCATTTTAGCAATGATCTCCTCTCCCTAAGTGCATGGTATAGCTCACGCCTTATGTTTAATATATTCAATGTGTCTTAAAACAGTGTACTACTTGGCCTTCCAATCCTTGACTACAGCGTTGTCTCCAAGAGCTTTCTCGCAGCTTTTATATGACGGTTGGATGTTCTTCCGCTATAGCGTATCGCTCGTCGTGGAAAATCTGTATTTCCGAGCCCAAATTGTTTGCAACAGTTTTCGGTCGCTCTTCACTCAAACACCGCAGTTCAATTGTGGTAATTAACAACTCACAATGGATTGTTTATATACAACTGCGTAGTACTGGGTAAGCCAGTATCGATATTTTCTGCGTTTCGGTAGAGTCTTAATAAACGAGAGCGTCCGCAGTGAACAATTCATGAAATTTTCTAGCTTCTAGATTCTCCGCTAGATTGGTCTAGTAATCAATATTTTTGAATCCGGCTGTCCGAAGCATTCCTCGTTGAATGCCAACCCTGAGCATTTTTCTCACATCCACCGCTTCCGTCCAAGTGATAGCCACCTCCCCCGTAGTTTCTTTCAACATCAACAAGACTTGCATCAACAAGACCCCCACCGACAAATAACTCGTCGCATAGTCAGCATCGGTGTTGTCTTCACGTCAATCCTTATTTTGTCTCTTACCACAGTACTCTACTACGGAGGCCTCAACGTGACATGGCTTCTCGACATGGTCAGCAGCCTTATTAATTGTAGATCTGCCTTCGAGACAACAGACCTAGATAGCGGCCATCGTTTCACCCGTCCTATACATGACTTACATTGCAGGCTCTCTGTCTGGTTTAGTAAAGCGCGGTACTACTACGACAAGTGTAGTATCGCATTTAGGGTTGGTAAAATACTGAGAATATTCAGGTGCATGCCTTTTTTTGGGCTACAGTGATTTTTAGAAAGAATATACATCCTAAACCCTGTTGATAATTATATTATAAATAGAGATACCTGATTAATTTCTAAAGATGCATCAAGTATATTGTAATCTCGTTAATTTGGCTATGATCCCACTCATCTTGATTTTGCACAACCCTCTTATTGATGACGGGTCCTAACAGATATGGCCGATTGGGAGAGGGAGGGAGGGTATTAAGGGCTAATGACGCGTCCGATAGAGAGTCAGGCTGAGTCGCTGCCGCCGGAAAAAGTGAGTGAGGTCATCACGCATCGAGCTGTGCGGTTTTGATTTGCTCGATAACAGAATTTTCTTGAAGTTCCGCTTCAAACGAAGCATGGGAAACGGGAACGCGCTGGAAAGGTGTTGAATCCAAGGATTTCAAAAGTTATAGGAATCATAGGAAAGAGAACTTGTCAGACGTTCCAAGATTTCGTCTGCTTTAACCATTAGAACATCCTATATGGATTTTTCAGTACCTGAATATGGTTTGTCGATAGAGGAACGCGAGGTGTTTTTGTTTCCATGCCACATTGAACAGAGCTAGCCTAACCCAGGCGGGCCGATGTCGGCGGCGTGGGTGACTAGTCCGAACAAGAAGGTCGCTTATAGATTGGTGGAGAACCCTGCAGACGGACCTTTACCTCCGCAAAGCCGATATCAAATTCTGTCCTTCACCGCTCACTCACAACTGCCATACCTCACCATGGCCGTCACACGCAGAGGGAGTAACACCTCTAACGTGGAAGAGATTACTCCTCTGCTGCCCCCCAAAATATCAGAGCAAGAGGAAAAAATTGGCAATAAACGAGCGCTGTTCCGAGCGCTCGTGTGCGCCTTTTTCGTCTCTTTGTCGTTCGGCGTCACGCAGGTTCCGTAAGCAAACTTCTGATCAAGAGCATTATCCTACATCTTTAACACCATCCAGAATTCTCTATGTCTTTCGTCTCATGACATGTGAGGCATACTACGAAACCCATACCTTCTCAGGACCAAAAGATGTCGATCGTTGCGCGATTCGGGAAATCGAAGCCAGCACCGCACGTGCAGTCTCGGTTCTGGGCGCTGGAACTACCGTTTTCGGTATTCTTAATCTTTTCGTCACAGGATGGAGCATCAAGCGATTCGGTGTGAAGCCTGCCCTATTGATTCAAGTTTTCTGGCCTGCCGTTCGTCTTACTATTCAAAATATCGGTGTCATGACTGGGAGTCAGGCCGGCATCATCATCATGCAATGTTCGCAAATGATTACTATTATTGGAGGGCCAAATGGCTATGTCCTTGCTTTAAATTCGTACGTGGCTGATGTTTCGGGGCATGAGAATCGAACTGGGGCGCTTGGACGACTGTCTGGAATCATGATGGTTGGGTCTGCGATCGGGTTCCTGGTCGGAGGCGCCCTCGGGGAGGCTTTCGGTATTCTGGCACCTTTCAGGATCACGCTGGTGCTGTTCATGCTGTCGACGCTCTATGTCTTTCTTTCTCTACCTGCTATTGCGCAAGAGAAAGATACCACAGCGCAGAAATCGTCAGGACTAAAGCGATACTTCGGGCCACTCCACATCTTCGCGCCACAGAAATACACACTAGCAAGCGGCCAAAGAAGTACCCAAATCGGCGCCTTGACACTCGGCATCGGAGTCTACTTGGCCATCCTGGCAACAGGCTACATCCCGACGTTGCTGCAAATGTACTCCACGAATCAATTCGGCTTTGGAACCGGTGCTAACGGACGGCTGATCTTTTTGTACTCGTCGCTCCGTGGTCTGTTCCTCTCTCTTATCTTTCCTCGCATCATTTCCCTTGGACGCAAATGGCTCAATACTGTCGGACCTAGCTCTTCGGTCTCTCATCCTCCAATCAAATTACCAGAAGAAGATGCTCTTCTAGGCGCTGTCCCCACTTCTCCTTCGAACATCGGGCCCATCGACCCCATCGAAAACACTTCAGAGCCCACGCCACCACCACAAAAAACCAACGAAACCGACACGTACTACTTCGATCTTCTGTACGCACGATATAGCATTGCTGCGGACTGCGTCCTTACTGGACTTGCCATGTTTGTAACGCAGGGTTGGCAGTTGTACATCGTGGCTGTATTGTTGCCGCTGGGTGCGGGGACCGGGGCTGCTAGTAAAGGGACGATTTTGCAGATGTTGCCGAAGAGTGAGAGGGTTGATGCGTTGAGCGGGATTACCTTAATTGAGAATTTGGCGAGGTTGAGTACCAGTAAGTGCCCATTGAGAAGAGATTTTTGCTGATAAAGAATGGGTGCTAATGTGCGTTGTAGCTGCGGTCTTTGGGTTGGTGTTTGCTGCGTTTGCTGAGATTGGGAAGAGCCAAATGACCTTCATTTGCAACTCTGTGAGTCATCATATTGCGCATGAAGTGTATTGGATTGTGTTCTAAATGATTACTAGGCTGTTGCTTTCCTTGGGTTCGTTGTCTTATTGTTCTCGCGCTTCCCGCCAGAGGGAAGTCGAAGGTCTGACGAGTAAGCCGGACTAAGCGCTTACGATTCGGATGCATTTTTCACACGACCTGGCTCATAAACGATTTTAATCTTGCCTTGCGAAAATCCGAGATCCTATTACCGGTCTACGCCGATCCCAGTAAGCACCGGGCAATTTCTAAGACAACGGGGGAGGCGTTGCCGTATAGATCAACATGACCTGACGCAGTGTCATGTAGCGTATCCAGGCATTGTCACGTAGCATAGGGGCGTTAAAGGGTATCCGGTATAGTTGGATCGAAATAAAGGCATTTGGTTGGTTGAGCTAGCGACTTGCGTGCTAGATATGCGTCTTGCGCAATCCAGGCCTAATATGGCGCAGTGCGACGAACCACCATCCACACCACATAAAGACCTAGGATCGAATGGTTTCCTATTGTAGTACTCTTTTACAAGTCTCTTCGAAGATACATCTTCCAGTATGGCAGTCCAAGAAACTCAAACCTACCTCGAACCTTTGAAGAAGAGTGGAGCTCTCGACAAGTATAAATATGAAGATACAACACCTACCATTGGTCGCGAGTTCATCAACGTGAATATCGTCGACGATCTTCTCAACAGTTCAGATGCTGATGCCTTGCTTAAAGATCTCGCCATCACGGGTATGCCATAACATCTTCTGCATAAGACGACTGCCTCAACTCTAGTGCGGTGATTGCTGACCTCACCTAGTATCCGAACGTGGCGTAGTCTTCTTTCGTGCCCAAAATAATCTCACCAACACACTCCAGAAATCCCTGGTTCACCGTCTCGGCCAACTCTCCGGCAAACCTTCATCCTCAACACTTCACATCCATCCTGTGCTTAACAACACATCCGAGTTCGGCGTCGATGATGCCGAAATTTCAACCATTAGTTCCGTAGCCCGCAAGCAAATCTTCAAGCACGACGAGCAGCAGCGCAGCGGTAGCCGGCACTACGATGCTGCGCAGTGGCACTCGGACATCCAGTTCGAGCCCGTGCCAGCGGACTACACGTCGCTCCGCCTTACGAAGTTGCCGAAGTCGGGGGGCGATACGCTCTGGGCGTCGGGGTACGAGATATATGATCGTTTTTCGCCTGCGTACCAGAAGTTCTTTGAGGGGCTGACTGCGACGTTTGTGGGCGATGGATTTATCAAAGCCGCAGCCGCACAGCCAGAACGTGTGAAATTGTACGAGAAAGAGAGAGGCAGCCCCGAAAACGTAGGCAAGAAACTGTCTGCCGTTCATCCCGTTGTGAGAACGAATCCCGTTACTGGATGGAAAAGCATCTTCGCGCTTGGCCCTTTCCCTAAGTACATCAACGAACTAAACACAGAAGAAAGCGATGATCTATTGAAGAAGTTTCGCGCGGTTATCACCGAGAACCACGACCTCCAAGTGCGGTTCAAATGGAGGAATGAGAATGACATTGGTAAAGTTCCCTCTCTTTATCTACTTACTGGATGTCAATTACTAACACAAGTTCAGCGATCTGGGATAACCGCAGCGCATTCCACACTGCGACGTTTGACTACGAGGGCCTCGGTGAGCGATTAGGTAACCGTGCTGTTGGAATTGGAGAGAAGCCTTATTTAGATCCGAATAGTAAGTCGAGGACTGAGGAACTGTCAGCAAAGGCGGCTGGGAATTTGGATGTTCGAGAGGGGAACGGGACGAATGGGATTTCAAAGAGGGAGATTGTGTCGGCATAAGGTGGACGGAAGCGGGACTGGATTGTGCGGCTCGAATGTATTGGTGGGCTCCTTCTAATCGGCGCTTACGCAAGTGTTGTTTGGACCCTGATTTATTGTTCGCAGTACCAATTGCTATTTTGTTGTACTTCCTGACGCAACAACTCCCAAGACGTATTTTTCTTTTCCGAACGTTCTTGTGCTCACTTTTGTACTTGAAAGTGCAGTGTATATATACCTCTCAAGTTACGATCAAGGGGTTAGAAATTCATAGCTTAGCTGGTAAATATCTATAAGACCCTGAGCTCATTTCGACAATCCGATGCATTTCTAATCGGTGGTTCAAACTGCAATATGTGGATGTTTCCTACCATACTATAATGATCTATTGCGCGCATCAGAATATATCTCCTGTAGTATCTACCACGTTCATGAAAGGATCATCACATGATTTTCCTTTCACTTTTTATGTCGCGGAAGCCCCTCAAACGACCCGCGCTTTCGACGGCGCCCATCAACCTTTCCTTCATCACCACCACCACGAAAAATAAGACAACGACTATGTATTTTATTCGTTTCTGGTTGCCTGGAAACCACTCCCGAGTGCTACTCTGGCATTATCTAAGTAGTCAATGAAGTGTGGCAATTTTCTTCCTTTATTAAATGAAGCCGAAAATTTCACCCGTGTTGTCTGACCTTCAGCGTTACCCTTCCCAACCTCCATGAAGCACCACCTCCTAACTTGTGGTGAACTCAAGTCACGTCGCTCTACTGAGCGAGGGTCGCGACTTCCCTTCGTTTATTTGAAAGCTTGCTACTCCAAAACCCTCCTCCCTTGCACATCACTCTCGCCCTGACTCAGAGTTAACGTAATCCACCCTAACCGATTACTTTTTTTCAACTAAACCCGCTCACTATCAACACACCACCACAACGGCAACCCCATCCCCCCGGTTCGCTTTTTCTAGAATGGAATCTCCGGACCCAAGTATGGTATCTATCAATAACAATTCCCAGTCACCCTTAGCCCCATTCCTACTAGAAAGTTTCAAGCTCGTAGTGTTGCCGTTATCAAGGCATGTGGCTATCCATTTCATATGTTCTGTCTTATGGAATGGATTGAGCGCGAGGCATGCTCCACCAGTCCGGTATGCATAGCAACCTGTTCTCAACCATGAAGGGGATGGGGATGCAATCTAGAAATCCGTGCACGGGAGGTACTACACTGTCGAGCGTTTCCGTGGCTCAACCAATTGGTTTCATTACAACAAGTCTCCGTTCCCGCCGATGCACGTTGCGATGAAGGAGGGCGTCATCATGGCGGAGCCAGCAGCTGACCCCTGGGATGCTGCCTAGGCTAAGATTGACGGTGTCGACTAGTCAGATGATGCAACGACGATCAAGGGTCTCTTTCCCAGCGTTATCGTTCATAGCGGAACCATAGAAGACGATGATGAGGATCTGGTTAACTGGTCGTAGGTTGGAAGCTCATTACACCTGTCAATGGAACTGTGGTTTGGGTAAGCTGTCGATTAAACTTGATATGAAAGCTCTATAAATACAACTATACACGAACCTCCGTAGAATATTCATCTCCACAAATTCAGCTCTTCAATACACTCCTTCTTTCGTTATCGTTCTCATTGGTTGGTCTAATAGCGAAGACGATGCTACTGCTACCCAGTTTCAGAGTCTTTTTTCTTACTTTTGGTCCAGTATCGGAATTTAGGATTAATGGAATGAGTATACAACAAGCCCTTTGGTATGGTGCCGTGAATTTGATCAGCTACGACACGGGAATTAAGCAAGAAAGTAAAACCGGGGAAACCCAGCATCGGAGCACACAAGTCGATCAGAAAGAAATTCAAAAAAGCCACGCTAGCTTCAATTTCGATACGAATGAAGCTCGCGTACGCGCAATGACTGGAAATGTATAATCTAATCAGACGGGACAGCCATCACAGACAATGAACGTTGCTGATCACGCTAAATGAATATGCGAGATTGCAAATGCAGAGAAACATGACATTTGGGTACAGAGCATTGTCCTCTATATGAATCTGATACTTACAAAAATTGCATATTCAGTTTTTATTGGCTGTAGCTTAGCTGAATTGCTATAGGTCTACCCATTTTCAATCCTTTTCTGGTCTAGCTATTGACAGTTTGACTGTTACACATGTAACTCGATATTGCAAAATAACCGTTTTTGGCATCTCACTATTCATTCGGTGAGGTTGCTTTTAGCACTAGCTTTGAGGCTTCCTTGTATTTGCTAAATCAGCTAAAGCAGCAAGTAGTTTTTCCACTATAAATCTTCATAAATTAGCCTTGAAGATAGGTACGTTGTTCATAAATATCATTTTGCATGATACGTACGATTAGGAACATTATCCGCCTCGTAGGTGAGCTCGTAGTATATTTTCATGAATAACATTGTTCTGTTCAGCTCGCTTCGGATACCAGGTACGCAAGAACGTGATAACAAGTCTGTTAGCAGCCACCTCAGACAGCCAAACCTCATTTCGGCCTTCTAATTCGGCGATCCATATGTACGATAGATTTTGGTCTCTTGGTTAACGCTTTGGGCCTTGTCGTCATCTCCACTCCTAGTTCTCAGATCTGTCACTTTGTCGATCTTCCTCATTTTGCAGATAACCCTCATCTTTACCTCTGCTGCGGCTTTTCACATACCCTTGTTTATGTCCAGTGACCTATCCTCGGTTACGATCCTCTGTTTAAACGCTCTTTTTACACTGATCGTGCCCTTGGTCCTAACCTTTAGCGGATTCTTGGTCATGCCCTTGCTCCAATCCTTTCTCGTGTCCTTGTATGCGACCCTCCACTTTACTATCCCTTCTAACCTCATCGTGCTCTTCTGCGTGCTCCCCGTTATTTTCCTCCTTGTAGCTGTCATCGTGGCCCTCTTCATATGCTTCGTCTCATCTTGTCAGAGGATCAGCAGTATAGCCTTTCCTATAACACCGGCACTTGTTTTGCAGTCTACCATGCAGTAAGAAGATTGTTGAATGTGTCATTGCTTTCTTCTGTATAGTCAAGGCCAAATTTTGCAGTACAACCGCCCTGAACCCCTAAAGCGTGAACTTTCCCGAAGTAGGCAATAATATGGAAGATGCGCTGCCGCAAACCTAGGATGCAAGCACCCGAACAAATACGCAAAATGTTCTGAGCACCAGGCTGATAACTGAAACACTCCTAAATGTTATTTAGCTTTCCACATAGATCGCGTCGTTGCATACAAGGTTGTGCGATATATCATCAACGTTATCAATGTTGTTACTTCTGTGGTCGGCATCATCTTCCAGCCACTCAGCCCAGGCAGCTCCATGCCCACAATTACTGGCGTCATTGGCGATCCTCGCTTCGCCTGCTGCGCTTGACCTCCTCGCCTCCTCAGACACGAGTCATGGTCAACTTCAGTCGATGTGGTTTGTTGGGACTGATTCAGCTAACAGGCAAAAGAAAAACAACGGGAAGATTCTTGACAACAATGTCATGTTGAGAAGTGAAAAGTGGTATCAAGCGTAAAAAGATCAGTATATACAGGGATACTGTTTTGGAAAACAAAAAACGATTGCCGATCACTTTAAACCAATCAGCAAGTAGTGAGCAGCTGATTTATTGCACTATCGCCCCCTGTTTCGTTAAAAATAAGTCAGTAGCGACTAGTGCACCGACCACTTATGCCTGAAACGACCGTAATGTGGCAGAACCTTGTTGATCTCCGCTCAACACTCCCAGTCTGGTCATTGGTTTACCTGTTTTATGCGGCTGTCGTTTGCGTTATTATATCAAGCATGTGGGGAAACGGTTCAAGCCACACAAGACTGGTGGCGATTCTGCTGATTTGCGCGGGTAGCCGATCGCCTGGCAAAACAAAGAGGCGGACGGCTCATTGTTTAACACAACATTTGGCGAATGCGGGTTGTACTATGGTAGCGCGAGGCTACATTTAACTTTCTGCACCTCGTGCACATGCCATTTTATGTAGTGGAATCCATTAAACGGGGATATGCCCTCTGTCGCCACCTACGTCTCTTCCTCTTCCTTCCATCTACACCTACCTTTAGCTCTTAGCTAAGGACTCTTTATAGATGATCAATCTCAATTACTCGGTTTATAGAATAAACACACCAACATGGCTTTTACTAATGAATCTTGTTTCAGCTCAAACCAAGCCTGTGCCAGAGGCACCTCGCACCCTCAACACTCGCAATGAGAACATATATATCAACACTGGGGACTCACCTACTGATCGTACGATATTTACACTCATTTCGTTGTTTTGCATGGCCGTGTTGTCGTTTCTGCTAGGTAAGAGTCCATTCACTCTTGATAGAGCTCGTCATTAACATCACGAGCAGGATCCCGCTTTACTAGGCTGCGCAAACATGCCGTAATTAAACGAAACTTCACTTCTATGCTTATCCTCATACTGTATTTCACAGTCATGACGTTCATTGTGTGTAGCGCAGTCATGGTGGCTGGCCAGGGATTGTATACTATCGCGCTCTGCACTGGGGGCACTTGGATATGCGTGCTCCTCTACACTTTCGCCAAGGGCATCATGTACGGCCGATATGTTATTTACTAGTGTAACAGTCCCAAGGTGGAGGCTAACGGATATAGATACACATTCTTCGTCGAGCGCATCCATATCGTCCGTGCGCCCTTTTTTCGTCGGAGCCGCGATCGGATTTACCTTTCTTGCATGGTCCTGGTACTCATTTGCTTAGGTACCCAAGTCACAATGGAATTTTCTCACGTGGTTATCGAGATGCACGAGTCTGATGGTCGCTGTCATTTCGGAATACGAGAGAAAGCAACGATTTCGGGTCTTATCGTCGATTTGGTTTGCGGCTTAGGTTTAACAGGCCTGTTTTTCTACCTCCTTGGTCCGACTATCAAGATTCGCATCACGGCACCTGTATCTAGCGTGCTCAGATTGAGCATGGCAAGGGAAACATCTGTAACTCAAGGCTACAGAAATGAAACGTCCGTCCAACGCAATATTCGAACATTGCTAAGAAAAACTATCATGGGGGCTATGCTCTTCAATATTCCGTTCCTAGCCAATATGATACAGTTCGTCATCACAAAGGGACGAGAGCCAGGAATGGTTTGCTTAAGTATCTGCGTTCTCGACAGTACGTCTCCAGTGCCCAATGTGGAAAAGTTGAGTGAGAGCTAACGAAACATAGTAACCTGGGACACTGTAGTCATACACTGGCTTACATCCGGATCTAGCGCCGAGGCCGAGCGAAATCTGAGCCGTCCGACACAAGCTTCTATGAGAGCTCCGCTAATCCAACGCTCAACTTCTATAATGGATGTAAAGAACGGTGAGCTCGAGGTCAAGCTTGGTGCGCATAGCCTACCCAGAGAACCGCCAAGTGCGCTCATGCCGAGTGCTGGCGTATTAGATGTCTGGAAGGAGACTTAGAGGCTTTTCTCTTACTATTTCTAAATAACTTAATACTACTTTGTTGATATTGATTAACCTAATGAGTTATCTGAGCCTCCTTCTACTTGGCTTTCCTATATGCTTACTCTTGCAATTATTTACCTTCGCAGTTACCCTTTTGAATCTTCTCCCCTTCTCCTGCTCTCCAACCTGAATTACCTTCTCCTGAATATTTCAATGCTCTTGCCTGTCACATGCTTCCTATATCTTTCACGGTGACAAAAACACTGCAGTACTTAAGGTGTTTCTGGAAAGAGAGGCTTGCCATGCTTTCTCGCTACTCTTTGTTAATTAGAGCTTGTTTCAGCTATTAATCCTGACGTTAGCGAAGAGTATTTTACACTAATAATATTAGAACTATATTACCTACATTTAGAATAGCTTTGCGTAAGTGTGAGCAATCTTCCAGTTATAAGCCCATAATTACGTAAATACTATATAAGCAGCAGAGTATTAGACTACTAGTAGGGTAAGTAACCTAACGCAAGCCGCTGAACCATGCAAAGTACTTTAATAGGCAAGCTTTTTGACTTGGCCTCATATTATATAAACATAAATAATAGCATGTGCCTCAAACCTCTTTCATATGAGTGTTTGCCAGCTAATGAAGAAGGCAGAATTAGTAGAGGAAGTAGTGACAGCCTTTGTTTCGAACAGAAAAGTTCAGGAGAACCGGATTCATCGAAGTGATCGTTATGGCAAGTAGTTCAGCTGTCGTTCGCAAAGTGTAGCAAGGAGCTAGATATCCATTTGAATTTGATCATGCCGTGCTCAAGGAAACGTTAGCGGAGTGATGGGAACATCATTATGATTAAGATATTAAAAGAGGTGAGACAAATCTGTACAGGGGCTGTGTGCAAGATAAAATGTGGAATTCTCGGGAATTCCGTGCATAAATAACAATTTTCAATCGATAGCAATGATGGCATACTAGATGCACAGCGTGGAAAGGGCTTCTGTTTTGGTGTGAAATTGCTACGTACTGCTGGTTGTAATTCTTACGATGTTGTCTCAGTAAGGATAATATACAAACTTTATTTTCATTTATCCTGCCTAGAACTTGCCCCAAACAGAAAGATAACATTAAAAAAACTCATTGGACGTTGTGCTATCCGTACTTCAGCTCCGCTCTTGAGTTAACCTCAGCGACAACTCTTCGAGGTTACACTTTCGCCCGCCTACTAAAGGATTGGATTGATATGTGCTGAAGGAGAGTGTGAGATCTTGCGAGCTCAAGATCAAAAGGTTGCTTGGTGAATCGTCTCTCTTGCAGTGATTGGCTCTAACATTCATTTTAAATCACATTTCCAAAAGTAATCCATTCTCAGTAACCGCCTTCACTCGTACCGATGCGAGTGCGGTCTATAATAGAAAAGTATGATCCCAGGCCTGTTTCCCTTATTCAGTCTCCCCTCTTCTCTCGCCGCATCTGCCACCAAATCTAGTATTATCTCAACCCCTGCATACATTCTTCAAAAAACCACTCTGGCCAGACATAACACCGTCTTCGATAAGATGATGAACTCGACCACCACTGACAACCACCTCCTCACCCAAGCCAAGTACTTCACCAAAGGTTTCGTTTCATGCAATGACGACTCTATGCTGCCTGTCTGGAACTAAGTGAACTATCTGCACGGAGAACGGTGGAGACTTCTAGGCAGATATCCTGCAGTTAATACCCGGCTCCCATTACTTCCATATCGCGAGTGCCATCCAGCCTTAGTTTACTAGCTCCCAGCTCATGCGAGGAACCTATCCCAACTATCGCACTGATCTCTTCGAGCCCGACACGCTCACAGCCGCTCAGATCCAGCATAATAAAGGCTTTCCAAATGCTCGAGGAGTGAGCCGCTTTGCAATCCTCATAATTCACCGGGTTGAGGGAATTCTAGGACATTCTTTCAAGATCTAAGACGGAGCCTTCAAGATGAACGAAATTATTAATAGTTAGATAGCCTTGACTCGTGACCGTAAGATATTAGAGGACTAGCTTCTTACATTTCGTTGAAGAGCTTCAGACTGGACTGAAGCTCGAGAGCAGCTCCTTCAGCTTGTTGATAGCATCGAGCAGGGGCTTACTGAGACTCGAGAGAAGTACATCAATGTCATTACTGCAGATATACAAGCCTAGTGTGCGTCCATGTACGAGCGCATGGCTTTCATCCGCAAGAATCGCATCACCACTGAGAAGCATGAACCTCTCGAGCTCAAGGAGATCAAGATCGAAGGGATTGTCTTACGCATCTCGCTCAGCACCCTAGACGAGCTTTCTAGCTTGAAGAGCGATATTTAGTCTATATCTATGCGAGTAATTAGTCCAGGTCGCAAATAAATTGTTGTCGAGCTAGATGAGGGCTACTACTCGTTTTTTTATTCTGAATTGCTAGAGAAATGGTGATGCTGAATAGCCCAACTTCGATTTGGAGACCCGGATATACTAGAACCCCAAGAGTAGCATTCGTTTATCAGGAAATGTATGAATTGTATTATGGCATCTGGTTTGAATTATAGAGACTATCTGAATTGTGGTTGATTAACGATGATAAAGCTGTAACGAAATGCAACCCCATAGTCCGGAAGGTAAGAAGTGCGAGCGTTTAAAAGAACAGATTAACGTTGTCTCTAGTCCCAAGTTGGTATATTCTAATTTATGAAATTATTGCAAGAGTTACTATTGTTAAGCCTCTTGATGCCTTGGAAACATGGGTTTTTTATTGATAGAAATTGATGAATTAGTCTTGTAGATACGAGCTATCGTACCATGTATATAAGCGGGAGAGTTTCTAAATGTATCCAAAACAAACGATCAACTCAACTATACTACAGTCTCGGCAAATGGGTATGGAGTAACGAGGTATTATTTCGCTATATTCACTATCCATCCACCTCTCCTTTCACTCATTCCATGCTTTCAGAAGCAGGGTTTCCGAACCTACTCTGTGGTTCTAACATCCTGCTCCTACGCAGTTCTCCATATCTCTTCAAAGCCTTCTCTTTATCTACAATACTCGCCAGCCCCAGCCGTGGCGGCACAGAATACATATCCTCCGAAACATAGTCGAACACCGCAAGCACTGACCGCAGAAATGGAAGTCCCATAAGCGAGTCGCCGAATAGCGTTGATTCGTACGGACGCAACGTAGACAGACACCTGACAGACAAGTTAGCTAACTGAAACTGCCCATAATGACTCATCGAAGGAATGCGCACGTACATCTCATCCCCATCGATAATCCTTATCCTTCGAACCTCGATCAAATCCAACGGATCAATCGGAAACCATTTCTCCCTAAGTTTAAGCTCCAGCAAATTCGACAGATCACACTGAATCCACAAGTATGACTCTCCATTCTCTTGTACTTCCACTTTCGAATGTCCCCAGAACAGCGGCTGGAGAGCATGGAAATCGTGCGCTCGGAGAAAGATGGATGGTGCGCCTGTATCAATGACGGCGACGTGTTTTCCGTCGGGGCGGAGACGGCCGGGTGAGATGGGCACAGTGATACCGTTCATGCGGATGGCAGTGAGCTCAAAGGTCCAGCCTGCGGTTAGGAGATTTGCGAGGCCGTTGGGTTTATCGGGCGTTCGGGAGAAGGGAACGACGTCTGTGTACGAGATATTAATCGAAGCGTACTTTTCGATGGCGCCCAAGGTCAAAGTCCCTGTCTTTTGGTCTGGATCGCCGTATCGTGGAGAGCTAAGAGACATTATGGGACGTTTGAAGATGCTTTGTATGATGGAAGCATCGATTACAGGCAGGCGTTTATGTTGGCGCCATTGTATTGAGGATCTACGTAATCCGATACCGAGCACGCCTGCGAATGTGCCGTTGCGGAAGTAGTTTGAGTGGGCGTCATAGATAAAAGCTATTCACGGATGTTAGCTATATAGATTGTTCGTGACTTGGAAGATGCATCATACCAGTAGCAATGTTGTTAGCGACTAGGCTCCCAAGTCCAACATCGGGATACGATACGTTTCCTTTTATAGAACCCGTGTATAAGGTTGTATGAAATGTATCTTTTTCAAACGTTGCCATTTCCTCCTGTCGGCCGTTAGCTTGGTAAAGTGCGAGAAGTAAAAGTAGTACTGACTGTGATATGGTAAGGCTGCTTGGTATTATAGCAGGGACTCTCAGATCCATCACTGTCACACTCGCTTGACGCGACGAAGAGATCTGCGAACGAAGTATCTAGCATAAGCGAGACTGTTTGACCATCTATAACAATGTCCACCCGTGTTTCAATCAGTATCAAATCAATAACAAAGGAAGATGCCCTTACATTCTGATAATTGTCGCTCTTTTGACCGGAAGGAACGTAGACTTCTAAACTCGCTACGCCTGGCTTCACATCTAGCGCGTGGTGATAATCTTGCGCATTTTTAACAAGTACAGGCCCCCAGAAATCCGTGAACACGAAGAACGTCCAATATATAGCCCCAAGGACCGCGACTGAGTAAGCTGCAAAGGCGATGACTTGGCCGAAGCAAAACATCATCAGGAAACAAAAAGTGAACTCCTTCGTTGCTCACGATGTGGGAGTCCGTTCTGCTTCATGAATCGCTCTCGACATGTTGGCAACTCTAAGGTAGATCTTGCGATGTAATCTGAGATACGCTCGCGGGGCGAAGGATCAGGTCTTGGTAGTAAGCAACGAAGATGTCTAACCGAATGAGGGAGGTGTAAAGCACACGCCATGGTCTCATTAGGAAGCATTAGACTAACTATTTGAATATCCATTGTTAACATTCGTTCGTCGCGAGTGAGAAGAACTAGATGAAGCTGAATGTCACGTATACATAAAGCAAGGAAATATAGACAATTTCGGATATTGTTATCTTGTTCCTACTTTGTCTCTAAACAATCTCAATTTACTTAGTCTTCCAGCCTTGAATCTCGTCCAAAGTGAGAACGTAAGCGGAACTGTAGATAGACTTCAGCAGGTCGAGGCTGTTCCATACCCCACCTGAGATGTAATCGCCTGACCAAACGCAGAAGTAGACCCAGTCTGCTTGGTACGCCGTAAGCAGAGAAGGTTCCATTACGGAACCAATTTCTGCGGCTGCGATGATCTTAGTGTCATTCATGAGACTAAGAAGGGAGTTGTATGTGGCGGAAATGGGCTGCATCATAAATTAGCATGAGCTTTGCATATGTCGAGACTAGATGCATGGAAGACTTGCCCCATGGTCGCCCTGCGAGTACGTATCCGCAGAGACGATATCGACTACATCATTGCCTGGGTACCACGCAGGTGCTACGGAGTTCCACACCCAAACAAGGTTGTTAATCTTATGGTACGTAGTGAGTCGATCGTACACAATGCGATAGAGCTTCTTGGTTGGCTCTGGTCCCTGTGCGCCCCACCAAAACCATTTCCCTTCTGCTTCGTGTAGTGGGCGAAACAGTACTGGTACATTCGCCGTCTGGAGCTTCTTCAGCTGCACAGCAATGGTATCAATGTCATGAATAAGTAGGGTGTAGTTCGCGTTAGTAGTATCAGCAAGTGCAGTTGCAATGTTAAAGTCTGTGGCTGCAGTGTAGAAGCCAGACCACCATGGTTGCGCTTCAGTGTTGTAGAGACCGACGGGAGCGCCCCAGTGCCAGACGAAAGTGACAATGCCACCCTTGGCTGCGTGTGCGATGGCTTTATCGACGTCGGTGGAGGATGCACCTTGTGAGGTACGGGAATCGGTATAGTCTGGGCAAATGTCAACAAAGATTGGAGCGACTACTATGAAGGGGATGCATACCCATGAAGTCCACGCCAAGGATAGCTGGTGTCTTGCCCACGTTCGTGGTTACCCAGTCGAGGGATGCCTGGTCTTGCTGGCCAGATAGGATTTTCTTGCCATATATGCTTCCCAAGTATTTAAGCAAAGCTTTGGCGTCGGTGTTTGCCTTCGAGTTAACGTTCTTGACAGTTACCTTGTGCGGACCGCGTACTGCAGATGGAGCTAACTTGATCGAGTCAATGAGATACCTGGAAGTCGTGAGCATTATCCCGTCTGGTGATGAAAATGATTTCTTACCATCCCCAGTTACTCTGGATTGAGATGGTATTGATACCTGCATTTAGCAGAACCTGGCCACCTGAAACGGTCGTCCATGCCGTTGTCGCAGGGAGCGAGATCTGTGATCCACCAGCGCCATTGGACACGACGTAGGTGTATTTGTCTCCGTTCGGGCCGTTGTACACAAGGCTGAGGTCATATAGCTGAGCTTTGGTTGCATTAAATGTGAACTTGATTTCGTCCGTAGAAGTATCGAAGCCCTCAACATAGCCAGTTCCTAAGCAAGTTCAGTCATCTAACTACTCTTCATGGCCACGGAAATGCTGACCTGTAAATCCAGAAACCGCAGTGGCGACGGTGACCCCAGACAAAGTAGCAGATTCGGCCTGTAGCGTCGTGGTCTGAGCAGCCGCAAAACTCGCGCATGTCGCGAAAACGATTACAAGTGCTCCTCGAATCATATTGATTGTGTGTATGTGTTGGAGTACAGTTTTCGACAAACCGCTCTCTTTTAAACCTGCAGACTTTTGTTTATTAAGGACGCAATTGAGAATTCCGTAGGCTCCGCTTGTTCATTTGCCCGGTTTCGTTCCCCCGGATTTTGCACCCTTCTGTGACCAAAAATCATCACGTTCCACCCTAGAGTGGGTCGATCTCCAGGGACATAAATGAGTATATTGAGGTTTCGGAGGCTTTGCCGGGTTGCCGGGTCTTGGAATAATATGGAGCAGATTGAAGGGTGTGCTTAGCCGTGTTGGAAACCACCAATTAGCACTTAGGATATCCGCCACTGTTACCTGCATCTCCACGTTTTTCTCCATAGACGGAAGATCTTCTTAGATGGAGCTATTATTGAGATGCGGTCGATATGGATAAGAGAGTATAACCTTGACGTTGAGAATTGTTGGTGGAAGCATTTGTGCCGACCTTACTGTAAGAGGCTAGCATGAACTCTGAGAATGGGGCATCACAACTGCTGGCGCCAGTATGGATTATACGGCTATGCGTAACATCTGCTCATAACACGTTCGGTAACACAGAATCGGAATAGTTCTACTTAAAAAGTAACTTTCATCCAGCTAAGTTCTACCTTAGACTCTGGGAATTTATACGTTAGAACCGGACAACTCGAAGACAAGGGGGTTCAAAATATCGAGAATTTATTTGTAACAGTTAGAAGAATTCTCAATATAACCAATATTAATATCCCTAAATACTATCTCCTCACAATCGCTCTTCAATTATGACACCTGTCAACATTTCAAAGCGTACATAAAAATCTCAAGAAAATGAGCTGATGAGAGGCTGGCCTTACGATAGCAAGTCTTGAAGACTTATGGATCACTCATGAAAACTTCTGGATTGTTGAGAGTTGCGCAGAATGTGGTATCGCGGGTCGTTATTCGCCATGTCCTGCCTATGCAATAATCAGGCTGCAGCGAAATTACAGTACATGTACAAAAGAGCTCGCAGTCATTGTTCAGACACCGGACACTAGATTTTTATCTGAAGTATAGTTAATAGCTTACTCAAACCACAGTTCCAACGACAGCTCCCAACGAGCTTCAAAACCACGAGTAAATTTTGCACCAGGGCATCAGTGGCTACTTACGGCCCTAGGGAACGTTAAATTGATATTGTTATGCAGGTAACCCACATATAGGTAACATTATTCGCAATGAAATATGTTCGTGTAGCTGCTAAGTCTTTTTTGTTACACATACATTGTGTTTATCATTCCCCCAACACACAAGGAATAGTATATATCAATATCGCTAACACTATACTGCACAATGAACTTATTTAATTCATTGCAATGTGCCTTGATGCTTTATATCACTTCTTATGCATCCCATCACTGTTTATCCTAAGACCATATCGATTTGAAACTAGCGAAGTCAACCTTAAGTACCAGAGATAAAAAGAATTGTTACTTCATTCCAAGCTCCGGCGAGTTGTCCACTATAAACTAATGCATCAAAAATCTGGCGCTTGCTATTCCTATGCCCACAGAAGAATTAGATACCGTCTGTCAGATCTGCTTTAGCAACGATGGTAACGACACAGATGATGTGACGTTTCCGGCTGCCGTTGAGACTTCGGTTAAGCCGCTTGGCTGAGGCTGGTTGAGACGCTAGTAGCGCAGCATGCGATTTAGATTCGGCTAGTTTTCATATGTCACTCCTTTTGTACGAGAAACAAGGGTAATGTAGGAAAGTGAGTCATTGGTAGTACATACGCCACTAAATACTTAAAACAAGCGTTCTGCCACCTATATCAATCTGTCACATGCACCACTTGATTACCGGACTTCACTATTCATTACTCTAGTTGGTCTTTATTGCATTATATATAGTAGTCCACGGACCCTTGAACTCCTTAGGGCTTCCTCGCTCAACGTGACACAATCAATGCAGTATCTCTCAAAGGCTTCCAAAACGTTAGAAATGGTGACTCGGCTACGGAAGACAATAAATATAATTAAGAACGCAAAATAGTTCGCACAGCCTAGGGTTACTCCGTCCACCATTCCTGCATTATACGTTAGTTTGGTACCACCAAAGATAGACGTAATAGATACTTAAACTGCTGGATAGCCCTCTTTCGTATCAGCATGCTTATTCTAGACTAGACTGCAACTTACCGCGCAAAAGACCTCCAACCGGGCCGGGAAAAAATGTCAGATCTGACTGGTTTTGACCATCCTCACTTCACAGCGTTGATGGCCGAAGTTGATAGACAGTTCGCTGAGTACCTTCCTGTCGAAGATGCGAATTGTCTCCCGCAGCTTGTAGACCGTTATTTGGAATGTCATAACGAGGAGAACGGTGGAGATGACGAAGACGAGCGGTTTTTGCACCCGGACCAAGAAGTCGGTGGCAATGAGTAGATCTTGAGCCACTGTACAAAGCGGGTGTATGAGCTTCTGATTGACACGGGCGTCGATCTGGACAAGGACAATTATCCAGGCCTCGAGGAGAATGCTTTGTACATCTAGCAGCTAGCTAAGTACATGAGCACGGTTTGGACCAAAGAGGAGAGCGGCGATAGTGACGCATCCGAGAATGGAAAATCTGGAGACGGTAAAGTTGACCATGGTAATGCACCGACGCCAACAGAGTCATCCAAAGAAGCCACAGACCATGTTGAGGGTAGACGGATAAAATCGCTCGATACAGCAATATTATCACTGTTGTTCGGATTCATGGTCTTGTTAACCTTTTTTCTTAGCATTAACAGTGGAACAAGTAGGATAGTACTGGAGATCCAGAGGTCGTTGCTAAAGCGTTTATTTTGGTAGCGGGGTACGCGAACCATTACGAGGACTGAGAGATCGGTTAGGAAACAGAATAGTTGGAGTAGTGCATCTGGGATGTTAAACAGATGTTGGTTGAGTTCGGAAGGTTTAGAGACTCACTCAGATTGAGATTTAGTCGGGTTATGCGTACAGTCTCACGATTAAACGTATGTAGGCTAGTTTCAATACCGCGCGACAACCACCGGCGAACATTGTGTAAAAATAGTCTCACCATTAGGGTTGAGATAAATGAGAAGTCAGACATCACAAAGGCATGAATCAAATAATGTCTCAAACATGAACTTTCAGTGTGAACTGAAAACTTTATAAGGACACGAAGAACTGCATTCTTCGAGCCGGGGTGATGTGAGATTTGTGAACATTCTGTTTCTTCATTCTACGAGCGGGACATATGTAAGATATATCTAACAATTTTTTATCTATACTGTGGCGGACAACAAGCTTCACAATTTCGTATTTACTGCTAGAATTATAATTAGGGGGCCAACATCATCACCATCACGACGTACCGTGCAGCAAAAACTCTACTCGTGCGACCGCTGAGTATCGTTCGTTAGGCTCCCCATTCACTAGCGGAACATTCATGCTAAGAACAGAAAGATCCAATTAAAACATCTCGAAACTCTCGGAGCAATTGAGGTCGTCATTTCGAGTTTACTGCTTCTGCTCATTGTGAACATTCAGCTCCTGATGTAAGCATTGTACAACAACTCGCTCAAATGTCACTGCACAATATCTTCTTATGAGGCGAATCATCACGTACCTCGTCTATATAAGCTCTCATCATATTCGGTTTATTCTCTTCCAGATCAGATCAGACCAAAAACAGACCACCAGAGATACCTCAGTATGTCATCCTCCAACTCCACCAACCGTGCAATGCAAGTTCCTTCATCCCTTCCAACCATGAACGAATGCAGAACCTATGCCCCGCCATGCCGCCGCCCACAGAAGGAATCTGCACCATCTGCCAAATTAACTTCGGTGAGCATAGCGATGACGATGATTCCACGAAAACTGACCAAGTCGAACCGAAAACACAGACGTTGTCCAAACCCCCTGCCCGGGCGCCCACGTCTTCCACCACGCCTGCCTACTCCTTTGGTTCAGCAGCATCCACAACAAGCGCACCCAATGTCCAAACTGCAACGAGGTGCTTTTTCGCCCGAACTTGTTGACGCCCGCGCATGCCGCGAAACGTGAGGCAGACAAGGAGCAGCAGTTCGATGAGGCGATCCATCTTGACCGTGGACCACCGGCGGTTGTTTGGTAGAAAAGGACTGGTATCGTGACCACGCCGGTGGACACGACACAGAGGAGTTCCTTTCCGATGACCACCGTGAACAAGGACACGCGTGGATCTTGCATATAGTTGCACTGCGTGTGGTGGATCCACTCCATGATGTTGGCATCACGGGCCTTAATCGAGGTAGGGACGGGTTTTGCAGCTTTCTTGAGTGGATCAACGGTTTCCAGGAGGGACCTGATGAAGAAGAGGAGGAGGTTTGAGGAGATAACAACGAAACCCCTCCTGAAGAGTTTGAGGAGGACTTAACACTGCCTGGACCGCCTGGTTCACTTCTGCCCTCATCTCCTTCGTCGGATAACGAGCCTATTGGTAATTCGAACGAAGAGCCAACTCCAGAGGACACTTGGCTTGATAAG
>BLYF01000039.1:525581-537754 GCA_014905255.1 Herpotrichia juniperi | reverse complement strand
TATTAGAGCTAGTCTATATAGGCCTTCAGCGTATATATAGGAGCTCTCGCTCCTACTGAACTCTCTACAGCCTCCTCTCTCTCTTCAATACAATCGGTTGTAGCATGCCTACTCTCTCATTTGACTCGTGACACTATCCCCTCTTAGCGCACTCCAGAAATAAATTACACCTGTCTAATTTGCGACGGCGAGTTCGACTCAGAAGTTGATTTTCGAGCAGTACAGACAGCTGGGTGTCCTTGCGAGCCCATTATGGTAGCAGGGTGTATATATAAAGCCGCGAGGGAAGGGCTTAATGGATGCTTGAAATGCAGTGCGCAGTAATTTATGCTCCTAAACAGAAGGGGTACGACTTTTAAGATGGATTTGATGGAGCTGATACTGAAGTTGGTGGTGTTTACTGGTATTGGTAATCTTGTGAGGATAGAAAATAAAGGGAGGTGTGAGTGTGCTTACATGTACTATTTGCTACTTCAGTTTTCTTGACTTCAGCCTAACAGGCTCTATTGAAAGAAATTATCGATTGGATGTACCGCACATGTTGGTTTATAAACTGAACTTGAGTGATGAGAACTAACTTCAGCTGTGCCTACCTGTTGCTTGATTTAAATTTCCGAACCATCTTTTCCTAACTTTCTTCTCATACTCTGCCCGCCAGCACTTTCTTCGTCAAATGCTCGTACATCCTTCCAAAACGACTGACACCTCACCTACGCTTTCCGGCCTCCTTTTCGCTCACTGCGCATATTATGACCTCATCGATCTCTCATCTCCCGATATTCACACAATCGAAGCCAATAGATGTGCAATTGCCTATCAACGCTAGCAGCAATTGACTTGAATACCATACAAGTGAGTTTAGATTATTGTCATCACATTTTTTATGCCTACTGCTTCTCACGCTACATTCTCTCCAATTTCAACAGGTATCCTCTATGTCAGAAGGTTTAGTTAGCTCAAGGGAATATAGTACCTGGGCACACTGTGGCTCAGTCATGAGTACAAGAGTTAGAGTTCTTACTCGATTGGTTTCTTTTACTATTGCAACTCAACGGCTTTAATCCTGATGAAGAGACCAGTCGATGTTCCAGAAAAGGGGGAAGAGCGCAGGTAGCAATCAGCATTAGGGCTTGGTCGATCCGGGGATGCAGAGTTGCTGGCTCGCCAGATCGATCACAGCGTGATACAGGAATGGCGTAGGCAAGAGTCAGGAACAAGCGAGAATGCGAGATTCTTCAATTGGAGAGTGAGTGACGAGGAGACTCTTGTGCAAGAAAGCGGCGAAGATAAGGAGAATGCATGAACTAGGAGATATCTATACTTCCCATTTTCGTTGTATTTTCTAGTGGAGCTTTTAGCAAACAGAGGTATTTGCAATACGTAAGCCAGCGATCGTTCGCCATGAGTGTAGACATTTGGGTATTTTCTGGAATCACTTTATGTTGATAATAATCCTTCAATTGTCAGGACTCAAGAAAGACATGACTTATTGCGCGCAGCACAACTTATCAAGGCTCAACTCGATGTCTTCAAGAAAAAATTCTTGTATATCCACCATTCTACGTATCAAAATATCAGCCTCAATTCCACACTGCAAACTCGAATATTTCACAAATAACCACTTCCACCGTGCCTCTGCCAGTCCATCCAAATCACTTGCCTATCTACCCTTCGCCCTATGCACAGGATCTGAATACCCTCGCATTAACCTACCTATTTGCAGCCATGCTATTTTATCAACTATCTCGCCGAGTTCGAAGTTTACCAGTCTCCAGTAGCTTGAACGTCATGAACGTACTATCTCACTGGCCAGTTTACAATTAATTCAGGGGGTGAGATCATGAGATTTTTGTCCAGGAAAAGCTCAAGAGATATGAGGACACAGGTCGAACAAATTAAAAGGAGATTTTGCATGTGGTGGAAAGAAGTGAAGCTTACGAGGCTGAAACTATAACGCCAGTACGAGAAAGAGGAGAAGGCAAAGTTGAGGGCACTCAAGGCTACAGAATGGCATTGCGAGCATTGATGCATTCCTTCCCATTGTATTTTTTTAATAAGGAGGAGATGAGCTCAAGGTAGTCTTCCTGAATCTTGTATGAAAATGGCTATTGTACAGCCAGAATACCGCTGCCAAAACTTACGAATGCTGAACATCCTTTGAAATGTTCATGCTCTTGTATGCTGTTTTTTGGTCGTACTATATTTGCTACTGCTGAGGAGAATATCAAGGGCTAGAAGTACTTTACAAATGTACCTCTCAAGTAGGGCATTGTAAGCTAAGTTAATCCGGTTCTCCTCTTCCTAGACTTGTTTGCCTGTTCTACAAATCTTTTCGGGACATTATACCATTAAATGCGCCGCTACACCCTCATGATAAAATGCCCTGCTTTGAGGAACATCAAAATAGGCACTGTATGCAAAGTAGAATGAATCAGCTGAGAAATATACCCTCTGAGCTCTCTAAAGAAAGTACTCCTATACTTCTTTCAAGTTTGCAAAATTTCGCTTTATTTTACCACATTACAGGTTTTTAGCAAAGCAAAGAGGAGGAGTTTTGTAATGTCGGCTCGTTTTCCTAACCGTATGGTTGCTACAGGGTCCATTAACATGGTTTCTCCGCATCGACGAATTTCCCTGCACCGTCAATCCCTACCTCATTATTCTATTAAGAAAGCCGTTTACCTTTTAAATAAACTCAATTTGCCTTACGAACCATGTCGAAACTAGCAAAGACATTCCCATCCTTGAAACTCCCCAAAGAATTGTGACTCACAATCTATGAATGCCTTACAGAAGAAGTGGACTACAACTTTCCAATTAAAATTGGTCAGACTCTATAGCCAACTCCTTCTGGACTTGTAACTCTGCCCGACAAAGTTTGTGAAGTGTCCATCTCAAGCACATGCAAGATTAGCTTTACAGAAGCAAAGCCCATCATTGCATCATCACTACGTATACAACCGAATGAACCAGCATACCACTACTCTTGTCGGAATTTTTCTGCGTCACTCATAGAATGCCAACGCTCGCCTTTCGATATGTGTGATAAATTTAATTAGGATGTCCTTAGACGTTACATCCAACGCACCAGACTTCGCGCAGAGATTCGTAATAAATCAGTTCGGGTCGACTAATTTCCGATTATGAATCTCATAACCCTAGTGACCAGTCAAGCGAGATTACTATAGCTATGCTGATTTTCGTCGAAGAGCAGGAACAAGTGATTAACGTAATGCATCAAGGAGACTGTGTACAACTCCAAGCTATCTCAAGGAGTAGCTCGGTGAGCGTCACAAAACACTCAATACAGAAAAAGAAAGAGAAGCACTCATCAATAGCTATATACAATGGCTGTTGCTCCCAGCGATTACCCATCACGGCCTAATGATCGGACACCGAGGGACAGTTAGTCAAATGAGGGGTGGTATAGAACACAACAAGCGCCTGCTAGGGATATATAGATGGGACTCTTCATATTTATGGCATCCTGCTGCGTTTCTCGAATGATCCCGTATCATACAGAGCTGAAATGATGAAGAGACTCGACTGAGCACAGGATTTCCGTATTATTGGCATTTTGTTCGGAATCTTCTACGGACTGCTTGGATCACTTCGTCTTTCGCCAGGCTGCTCGGTTCGTATCGATATCAGTCAAGCTCACTGATGCACGAAGAAGACAACAGACCTCCGGGGCCGCCTGAGCCAGAATACTAAGCCAGGATTTATCTCACAAGATATTTCAACAACTCCCGTCTTAAGCAAGATCTCGCAATGAGTTTATTTTTCTGAAATATTAGGGAGAGGATGTAAACGGGACCACGCCGAAACTAGCGTGTCCGGTTCATCACCTATACTTGTGTCGGTTAATCTCTAACACCAAACCACCTACAATATACACTAGACGGTTTGACGCATCTCTGACGTGGACAGAATTTGCTACGGATGAGCAACTATTCGTGCCTAGCCCTTTTGGCCCGTCATTAACGTCACGTGTACCACTCTCGCTATGTACTATTTCAGTTAGTCTCTTCTACGCAGTCTATTTATGGTTACCTACGGAGCCCCGAGCTCCGTATGGGTTCCTCTCTTGTTCAATGCACTCAATGTTCTAGCTTGGTTGATTCCTCCTACACTACGTGACAATTAGTGCTCGCATGCCGGGTATCAAAGGCCGATGCTGATTGGCTGCAGATGATTATTGCCCGAGTAACTGAGCATGCATCTTCAGACCTCTAATATTATTCAGCTCGCATTCTGCCAGAGGCCGAATCGCGAGATGTAGTGCGACCGATTCCTAGCCGCCAGGTACAAACCAGTCTAAGCCGATATTCCTGACTGATATAAAATAGGCTGTAAGATTAAACCACACACTCAAAACAGTCACAACATCAAAATCACCGCAACAATGGAGACCGTCCTCGTCGTTGGAGCCACAGGCAACATTGGAGCCGCAGCCGTTATTGGCGCTTTGGTTGCAGGCCACAAAGTGCTAGCCATTGTTCGAAACGCAGATTCGGCAAACAAGTTGTTCGAAAACATCGGATCAAAAGAGGGAATCACTACAGTAGAGGCCAACGTTATGTCCGACACCGGCGTGCAATCTGTGGTCGATCAAGTGAAAGCCGGAAAACTTCCTTCTTTCCAACACGTCTACGCTGCTGGTAAGTATCTACCGCACTTTTAAAATCGAATCTGACTTTAACTGACCATTCGTGCAGCGGGAGGAACATACTCCGAGACCCCCATGGTAGACATTGACCTCCAGACTCTGCGTGAAGCCATGACCGTTAACTTCGAGTCCAACTTCTGTAAGTGATTTCTGTTCCCCATTGACAACCACACAGTTAACATGTATCAGTCGCATACCGCGCCACTGTCCCTTATCTGCTGGAACAGAAATACCCGAACAGTACTTGGACTCTGTGCACAGGCGCGCAAGGTGAATGGGGACACCGTGCCGCTCCTGCAATTACTCAAGGCGCCTTGTTCTCAATGGCTAATGTCGCCTGCCGTGACCTTTTGGAAACAAATGTTCGCTTCAATGAAGTATTCTTGGGGTTCCGGGTTGAAGTTGATGCATCAGCAATCAAAAATAGCGTAGTGAAGGCCTCGGACTTTGCCAAAAACTACCAGAAGCTTCTTGGTAGTCCAGAGATTCGAAGCTGTCGAGTTACTGTGATGGTTCCTGAAGAGATGGAGGATCTGAACTACAAGCGTAAACACGATTCTTAGAAATGGCATGGGTCTGTTTCGAGTTCGCATTGCACATGGCAAGATAGCAGACCATTAATCCTCATTTTTCTCGAGCTTCCACGTCCGACAATGAAAGGTGAAACCATTAATACCAATCACAGTGGTCAATATGGCGTCGTTGAGATTTGATCGGTCAAGCTGTATTAGGCCTAGCACACTGTTATTTCTCGCCCGCTCAGTACAGCAACCATCCATCACCAATCTTGATCTCATCGTGCATTTCCATCTTAGCCATTTCATCTCACGAGATGGAGCGGATGAGATGGACCGCTGCTCTAGATCCTCTCAGGACGCGCCGCACGACATCAGCTGGTGACACTTTCAGCGACTTTGTTTTCTCGCTCCACAACGCCGATTGGCCGGGTCGCGACTCACTTCTCACTTTCTCTTTTCTAACCACACCTCTGTTTGCGTCATGGGAAAGTGTCGGTGGCAACGACCGCGAATATGCCCTTCAATGGAGCATAGGCAAGTAGGTAGGAAGATCCTACTGAAGGTGGGAGGCATAGATGCTATGTTGGAAGTAGTACTGCAAGGTTCCATGCAGTCTCTACCGAAGCCGGCGTCCCCTCTCCGACGGTTTCGACCCCGCGTCAGCGTGAGTCTTGGCATGCCAGCCACAGTCTCTTCATGCTAGCACGTGATTGCCACTACGCCACAAGCACCACCGGTATATGATACAAGGGCAGTTAAAGCCGACAAGGGTCCGAAAGGAGCGGGCTGACCTCCCCGCCCTACTAGTGCGAGGGGAGTTCCAAGTAGTCTACGGCTGAACTACCTGCCGCAAGTCCCCCTAATTACGCTCCCGCTACTCCCGTCGTAGTAGTTTTGCGACAATATTTTGGCGCGATTGGGTAATATCATTCAATCTCTGAACAAGCAAAGAAATCTTTTCAGAGTAACGCATCTTTAGCATGTGTGCAAGGTTTTCGAGGATTAAGGCCAAGCCGCCTAGTCGAGATGAACGACGAATAACGCTTAGTCCACCTGAAGTTGGTTCCTTTAGAGTTTGTTGACCTCCTCTGAATTTGCGATAGGGGCGTTTGTTAACGGCTTTCCCATGCGAAACTTCACCCCTATGCACATCGCAGAGGTGAATCGATTCTGTAGGGATGCTGTGAGTCATTACACCGCCTTCCCCAGGTTAGCCCACGTTTATAGACAATGCACTGAGGGGGCTCATGAGATTGTCTAGTCAGTAAAGGAATATAAAAAGCTTAGTGTAGTGGGTAGGAATGATTAGCCGCCACTTAATGTTGAGAGCGGCTGGTGTCAAGCCACACGGCGCCTTGGCCAGTCGCCGATGATCAGCGATACACAAAGATCGACAATAATCTGGTCCTTTAACCCATACCTCAGGTTTCATGAATCATGTCAAGCTCATGAGGCGAAATGTCAGATGCCCCGGATCTGCCATCTCACACAGTTCGGGAAGGGACTATGCCGTGATTGGTCTAAGTCTGGTCACCGTTTAATAAGTGGGTCAAAAAGGTGGGCTCTTTTCTCTAGTCCGTAGAAGGGTGTGCTGGTCTCAGCATATCCTGCTGTGATGTGCGCTCGTCCGATTCAACTCATCCCCGTCTTGTGCAGTATATAAAACGATTGGAGTCCGATAAATAGTATTTCTAAGTACTCATAGCTAGGTTCTAAGTATGGACTAAGTTCCCAAATACTAATTAGATCCTCTCTTGGTATCCGGGGCAGCGGGTCAGTTGAAAAGAGAGCAAGCTAGACAGTTGCAACTGGGATAAATGGGCTACGCTTCCGGTTAGGTCAGGACAGCGGGAACCGTGAAGTTAATCGGCTAGTCATCGACAACGCTGCAGCAAATCGTTTTGCGCATTTGGTAAGACTTGGCGAAAATTGTGGACTCTCCAACGGTGTACCCTAGACCGCCACGAGTCCACCTTTCCGTGAAGAGGGGGCTTTACTATGTTGATCGGCAGCTAAAAGGTGCGAGACATACCGATCAACTGGCTTCCACAGGAAATGTACGGTGAATGCCGTCCCGTCATCTTAGGTATGTTAAGTGCCATAGTTTTGGGCTGTTCACGATGGGTCAGGCAGATCCCCTCTCTTGGATCAGAGGGATATATGTTGTCTTAAACACCATATTTCCTTCCCTTTTTGATTCTCATCACACTACGCTCCTTTATTTTGAAGATATTTCACGACGGCACATCAATCTCCACCATGTCCACGGTCCAGGACTTTGAGCTCGCAGCTTTGGCTACTGGTTTCACCATCGGCTTTGGATTCCTGACAGTATGGGAGGCCGTCAAGCAGACGCGGCGGAATCGCAATCGGCTAAGGTCTACGTACATCTACATGGTATGGGGAGAGATAGCAGCCAACGCAATTATCGTGGTCATTGGATGGCTCTTCCTCCACGGGAAGCTGGGACCAACGTAAGTCCTTCAGATCCTAGTACGCTCAGATTGAGGAGTGTATATTGACGATGCATTCGTAGTATTCCTGTTCTCTTCTTCATCCTCATCTTCTGGGTCTTCCAAATCCAACTCCTCATGCAAATCATCATCAACCGTATCGCTTTGATTGCCGAGCACCGCAGCACAGTTCGCAACATAAAATGGGGCACCGCTGCCCTCGTTACCGCTATCAACATCTCTGTCTTCTGTATATGGATCCCCTCGCACGTTGTTCCACCTGTCAGCCAGACCTTTGTTAACATTAACAACATCTGGGACAAGATCGAGAAGGTGTTGATTCTAATTGTGGATGCGGGATTGAACTGGTACTTTTTGAGGACGGTAAAGAACAGGCTTGTACGACAACATGGTTTGACTAAGTATGCGCCGTTAGTGGGGTTCAATACCAAGTTAATGATTCTTAGTATTGGGATGGATGTAAGTCACCAGATCTGCCCACCTCCATACACCCAGCTAATCCAATTGTTTTTGTAGGCTATGCTGATCGGTCTCATGTTTCTCAAAAACCCAGTTGTATACATCCAATTCCACCCCGTCGTCTACATGGTCAAACTCAACATTGAAATGTCCATGGCCTCGCTCGTCGTCCGGCTCGCGCAGGGTAAACCGCAGAACGATATGGACCCCGAGCCTTTCCACTCTTCCACAGATCCGAAGTCGCATTCTCGCCCAGAACATCACAGTCGGTCCCAGAATGGGGTACGGGACCAGGTCAACTCCTTCCATCTGTCATCACAAACGAAGAAGAGAGGCGGTACAACGAAGAGCGCGGGCCTGAGCAAGATCGATAGCGATGAGGATCTGGGAGTCATTGAGTGTCGGACGGATTTGACTGTCGTGGTGGAGAGCGTTGACCATAAGAGAGCAGGAAGCTCGAAAAGCTCGAATGATATTGAGCACTCAGTGTTTGGCGATGAGGTCCCGTTGCACAAGAACGGTGTACGAGTGAATGAGAGGCAGCTATAGAACCTTCATTTATCCTTCGAAGAATTGACGAGATTGGTTCGCTAGTAATGCAATGCGCTCACAATCCGGAAGCTTCATTGATGTCATATCAGCTGTACACTCGCCTTCTGGCACCATTACTCACCTAATATATCTCGTCCTTGGACAAATCATCGTGCCTCAATCCTCGAACCGAACAATCTCAAAAGATACTTTCCTGCGATGTGACAACGCCTATCTCGTACCTCATCTGCCGACCTACAATCCTAGGTAACACATCCACCGCAACACAACTACTGGGCAAGCTCAACTTGTTTTTAACTTTAATCATGAACACCTACCGCTAGTTTAAGCTATATGGGCTTTTTGCGCCCTGTCAGTAAATCAAAAGAGAGTGGCATAGTGGGACAGCGAGGAGGACATAGCTCGGGAGAGAAGAAGAGGCACACGTACCACACAATGTACGTTGAAAGACCTAGGACTTCTGGTACGAGCTTAAGCCACCATCCGGTACTGCTCCGACAAACCAAACTAGCCCAGCTTTACTCCTCTAAACATGAAAGACGCACTAGGTTGAACTCCCTATGAGAAACTCCTTTGGTAGACACTGGCTGAAACATTTCGATAAGTTTCGGAGTTTCATATACAGTTCGAGACTTAGGAGAGTGATCTCGTCAGCGCAGTTGACCTCGTACTCGACGTAAAGACAGATGTGAAAGCACTATCTGGAGTAGCAGAATGAGTTTTGGTGTGGAATGTATATCAACCCCAGAAAAACTGCTTACCTGGATAGCATAGACCTTAGAGAAGGAATGCTGGGGTGTGCGCCATCTACTCTAACCACGGCAGACCCGGAGACTACTTAAGGATGTTGCATCGAAGGTTGATTGGTGTTATCTCTAATCACCCAGTCGCCAGACCTCAACTGCCATGCGAACCATTTGTACCAGCCTTTAGTCCCATCTTCTGCAATGTCGCATCCTGTAGACGGAGTGGATCTTGTTACGTGTACCACACTACCCTACTATATACTATTTTAGTTAGTCTCTTTTCTCTAGCTTATATATAGTAGCCTACGGAGTCTTCTACTCCATAAGGCTCCCTCTCTCCTTCAATACACTCGGTTTCTACCATGGTTGAGTATCCTCGCTCTACGTGACAGATCGACCGCCCTATCTGTTAACTTGATTGACTTATTCGTCTATTAGCATCAAAACCGTCCGAACTAAAATGTTAGGGCTAATAGTAGCTCTAATAGCTGGAGGATCTGGAAGCCTCCGCCTTCATAGGGCTAACTATTGGAATTCAAGTAATCGCTCGCGTTTATCCTGGGACTCACTGTGGAAAAGATGTACAGAGAAAAATCATAGATAGTGAGTTATCAAGAACGAAGGAATACACACTTAGGTACTCGAAAAAAAAAACTCACATCCTGTAAGCCCAGTACTACTACATGTGGCCAAGATGTCTATTGCCAATCATGTTCATCTACTTTATGTACGAGGCTCAGGCCAACCATCTAGAAAGACATCCATTTCACGATACTCTCATTATATGACCCTTCTGCTTACAAAATCCCCTTTCGTGCTTATTCCGGTACGCCTCACGCGTGAAGGGACGCTTTGAGCAGCCTATGTTACGGCAGGGAAATTTCATCTTTGAACCGTATTTACAGTCGGAGCGGATGTGCTTGTTTCGGTTTGTAACAGTAGAAAAGCTTTTCCCGCATTTAGGGCAACACAAGTCGGTCAATGATGGTGTGGTGATTGTGCGGCTTGCAAGGTCTGGTGTATGTGTGGAGATGCCTGTCGAACTGTTTGATGGTGTTAACAATATACGCCAAGACTGAAGCGATAGCCTTCACTTACGCTGTAAGTCTCTCAGACTGGGAGGAACACATGTCATGTGTCGTGTCCGATGGAGACTCGCCGCTGTTCAAGGATAAGGACTGAGGTACATGGCTACTTTTGACTCTATTTGGCGACGAACAAAATGCCTCATTATTAGTGACCTTACACCTTTCGGATGCAAGACAGGCAGTTTGAAGTCCCAGATATGCCACAAGGATTGTGAAATTCCTGACCAGAATTCGGTCTGGATCCGAATCCTGACTGTTACTGAATCCAACTAGGGGTAGGCGTAGCGAAGAGCCGTACCGAAGCACTGGTGTGATGTCAGCCCGCATGGTAGAGTTGTGCAGATGGAAACGACTACTTACAACACAGATAGAGAAGTATTGCACCAAAGATCGCTCCTGCCATCAGGACAGTAACCCGGTTGAGAACATCAAAATGCTGTTCGGGGTCTTCTGCCCGTAAAGCATCCTTATTATTTCCTTCCTTCCAAAGCTCGTGCTTGGCCGGTATAGGTGATTCAACTATTGGCGCAACATTACCGCATTCCTGGGAAGAATCCTCCGTGGTAAGAAAATAATATTGTTGCAAGGACTGTAACCGATATCCGCCAAGTGACTGTTCTGTTTGATCGATGGCGAATATCCCAGATTGATGAACTAGGTTACTAACCAGTTCTTGAAAATGAAACAGCGTTTTCTCGAGGGAAAACTGATTTGAGCTAGCTCCTCCGAGTTCCGAGAATCCACCCCAGAGACAGGAAGCGATTTCTGTGAACAGTGACTGTTCCTCAACGTTCATGAGCATACACCAGCGGTGAAGGTCATTGCAGAACCTATATAGCGTCAGCTAGATGTGGATGATGAAGACAGCTCAATAATTACTTACTCTTGCTTGGAACACACCAAGGCTAGATTTGGAACAGCCGATCGCATTGCATCCGCTACTTGCAAACAGCTAATGACATCTAGGAGTTTGTTCGGAAGATCACCACTCATAAGGTTTCGAATTACGCGTGTCCCATTCCTCCAAACAGATCTATATGTGCCCAGTCGCTTTCCAAATAACTGAAAATTGACAGAGGCAGACGGATGAACACTTCCATCCATCAATCGTTGATTTGACTTTGAAAGCCTTAGGAGCAGTTGGCGTCCAATTGTGTAGCGTTCTCGAGCCTGTATAGCAGCAACCGTTGGGCAGTAGCGTGGAATCCATGCACTGGCGTCTGCGCCATGGCTGACAAGGTACTGGAAAACTTCGATGTGCCCATTCCTTTCCGTGCCAGTTGGTGCTGCTATACGAGAACAACCTTCCATATTAACTCTTCCGCCGCGTCCGAGTATGTACTTCACAACATCAATATGACCATTTTCTGCAGCAGTACAAAGCGGTGAGCGGCAACGGGGCAAGCCCCAATCATTATACTCATTGTAGCTCAACACGTCGACCTTCATTCCATTGACTTCAGCGCCGTAGCTAACTAAGTACTTGACAACGTTGATGTGGCCATTCTCTGCAGCTTTATAAAGCGGTGATTTGTCGTATATTGCTCCATTGACTTCAGCGTCGTGGTTAACTAAGTACTCGACAACGTTGATGTGGCCATTCTCTGCAGCTCTGTAAAGCGAAAAGCTGACGTGTCTTGTTCCATTGACTTTAGCGCCGTGGCTAA
>BLYF01000039.1:500541-525281 GCA_014905255.1 Herpotrichia juniperi | reverse complement strand
GATGTGGCCATTCTCTGCAGCTCTGTAAAGCGGTGATTCGCCGTATATTGCTCCATTGACTTCAGCGCCGTGGCTAACTAAGTACTCGACAACGTTGATGTGACCATTCTCTGCAGCTTTGCAAAGCGGTGATTCGCCGTATCTTGCTCCATTGACTTTAGCGCCGTGGCTAACTAAGTACTCCACAGCGTTGATGTGGCCATTCTCTGCAGCTTTGTAAAGCGGTGAGTTGTCGTATATTGTTCCATTGAATTCAGCGCCGTGGCTAACTAAGTACTCGAGAACGCTGATGTGGCCATTCTCTGCATCTTTGGAAAGTACAGAGCTTAAGCAAGACTCATTATTGCTGGCTGCAGCGTCGCTGGGTAAATATTTGACGATGTCAAAAAGCTCAATAGTTTTAGCGTTGGAAAAATATTCTTTCAAGTCATTAGGACTGATATATGCGCCATGATTAAGTAAGTAAAGAGCGATATCCGCATGGCCATGTTTGATGGCACGAGAGAGTGGCGATTTATACTTGTTTCCATTGATGTTTGCGCCGTTCCCGACGAGATACTGAACAATACTAGCATGACCACCTGAGGCGGCCCCAGTCAATGGAGTAGTACTAATGCAAGTGTTGCACCCCTCTATATTGGCGCCATATTGGAGAAGAGCTTCAACTGCGGTAACATGTCCTCTTTTAGCTGCGACATAGAGCGGCTCGGCCAAAGCATGAGATTCGTCTCCGTTGACCATAGCGCCGTGATCGATGAGAAGGGAAAATATGGACTGGTCGTAGAACTTTATTGCCGTGGTCAGTGTTATGGCATCAACGCAGCCGGTGTTTTGAGAAAGCACTGATGCCACAGCTTGGTGGTCGTGTCGTCGGACGGCACGTCGTAGTTCTGATCGGACAGAAGGATCTATCGGAACTGGGGCCTGGGGCTCATCATTCGAAAGCTCTGTTTCCGACATAGATGCTAGGTCGACGCATTCATCCAGGTAGTCGAGCTCTTCGTAGACAGAGCGATGTTGCATATGCTGCCAGTGCACTGCACTAAGGACTTCGCGCTCGTACAGGTCCTCAAATCCAAAGCTTTCGAGTATCGAGCGTTCTAAAAGGTAATCGCGGATGAATAGTTGAAGTTCCATGATTTCTTCAGCAGCTCCAGCATTGAGGGTGCCCAGGCTTTCTTTCTCAGTAAGGCGTGATCTCAGTGTTGGATAGTGGGGAAGTAAATGAAGATAGCTGATGGTAAATTCAGATTGCCATTCTTGAGTGCTGGGTAAAATGCACGGAATGACTTCGCGCAACCAGCGAATGAGCTTCTTTCCTCGAATTGTTATATCCATGGTGGTTTCGACGCGATTCTTGTGGACGTCAAAGCAAACGTCGTAGAGCTCCGTGTCCGGGGTTCCATCGAAGTAGCGACTTTGGCCAGCAGACCAGCACTTGAGTGTGACGTCACTGATAACTATTAGCTATAAGGAAATAAAAGGTATACAAAAGTGCGCTCACCCATTGAACTCGTTGAAACTAAACGCTTTACGCCGAAATAACTGGGTCGTATCTTGAGTAAAACTCATTGTGTCACGCGTGGAGCCGGAAAGTTGCATCAACTCAAAACCGGGTGGCGCGCATTTAAGAGAAAGAGGACTATGTGTTGCGATGCGCTGCGATGCATTCGAACTCCGGTGAGACAAGCGGGAAAAAATTAGGAATCACTAGCACATCAGCCTTCTCAGTGCACAGACCCATAATCAGTAAACCCAGAACATCTTATTGGTCCAACCCCGCACATAGCTGCTACCAGTGCCTGATTTTTTTTTTTTGGAAGACGCCACTACTGCATAACAGCAACCGACCTGTCGAATCGTTGGGCAAGCTAGTCGCGGGAAGGATCCTCTTGTTCTGCTGAATCCTGCATTCTTAATTCCTAATTCTTTTTCAGCCACAGATCATTGAAGTGTCTCTTCCTAGCTTGCGCCTCACTTTGAATATTGACCCCTCTTTTTTTGCATTCTAGCTGACGGAATTCCTAAAAAGTGCGACTGGATCGAAAGTCTTTTCCCGAACGACTTGGTTGATTGTACTCGTTAGAAATCATGTCCCGCTTAAGCCAGAAGAAGGGTGCAGAACCGATTGGTAAACCGAGCAGACAATGATAGGGGATGACCGATTGCGGAGCAAAGAACAATTTGTCTGCCACAATTCAGCACGTTCGAGCTGCTAAAATTACACTTCAGATAATGCATTCCTAATGTCGTGCCTAAAAAGCAACCCTTGGCGATATGGTCTCATGTCAAGCCAGCAGTCTGGACATGCCAGCCAGATTGCCCCGTGGATTCCTAGATATCTAAAATCCCTTTGGGGACGACGTGTTACCTGCCTATGTCTAATTCCAAACCGACCTCCTTCTTACCCTTGGCAGCCACGTCACGTCTCTTTCCTGTTCAGCTGTGGTTTTACGAGGCCTTAGCGCGACACCCCGCCTGTGGAGGATGGGAAGACAGGAAATTGGCTTTCCTGTTGAAATGATTATACGTCAGCACTGCCAGATTATCGCTTGAGCAGGATGCACATTCCCACAGGGACGTTGACATGCGTGGCAATGAGATCTGTCGCCACAGATGTTGTGGCCGGAAGGGTGAAGATTATTACAAGTCTTTATTTTGTAGAAGGTTAGAACGTGTTGCGCAAACCTTAGTTAGTTGACTAGCTAAAGAAATTGTCCTTGTTCCGGCTAACGCTCCAGGTATCCTTATACCGTGAGTTCCATCGTTGTATCTAGCTCTTCCGGTACTTACATCTTGTTGAATACAACCTTATCTATCTGCTCAATGAACCTCTACATAGGCCACATACACAACAACGCCATTATATTAAGTCACGATGCCTGTGATCACACAAGGCTGATTGAGAAAGGTTGCGCATATGACTGACTATTGGCACGATTCCTAAATTGCACGATCATCATGACTCCGATATTCCTAGTCTTGGTTTGAGAAGTTCCTCCATTCGTAAGACATCTCATCTGCTTTACCTAGCGGATCCTAAAAGTCTACAACCAGCGCATACTTAATGTCCGCCAACTCCAAATGACCTTTGCCGTACTTCAACATCACTACATCTTATGCAATTTCACAGCAGCAAACTCTGTCAAGGAAAATGAGTCTCCATGGCAGTGCCCTCTTTCCTTCGATTCGGGCTTGGCTAATTTCCCTTCAGGAACGCTCGCCGTAGCTCGAACTCTCAATTCCAGTCTCGCTCTCAGCATCGAAGCCACCCCTACACCGATATCCCCGTGGTCTCTCAACAGTAACGCTGTCATCGGTATTATCTTTGGCATCACTGCCTTAGTCACAACAGTCGGCACGCCTATCCTTGTGCGCAGCTGGACACACCGTAAGTGCAGGTGAATATCATTGTATTTCGAATGACATAGTGCTAAGCTTGGCACAGAAGATGGAAATCGAAGCATCAAGACTGAAGAGAATTCTCTAGCGGAGTTAGTAACGATTAAGCCATAGAGGGAGGCTTGTAGTATCAATTAACAGCAAGGGCTTAGCGAATAGGAGAATTTCCGCAAATAGACTCGTAAGGGGGCAAATTTTCTATTGATTAATAGATGAGAGAAGTTGCTGTGGCCTGGAATATCTATAAATCTGTATATTTAATTACTTCACATTTTACGGGATTTTCATAGGACAATAACTCTCTAGTAAAAGGTGTCCTTCAATAGCGCAAGTAATAACCTATTCAACTTAGCAATAACAGCACTCAAGGATGGAATTCATGCAATACTCCAGATTTGCTCACTTAAGTAGTATTAGAGAATCAAACTTAATCCTATCTACATTAAGGTTAAGAAGAATGAGTTATTTCATGATAATGATGTGAATTAGATGCTAGGTTAGAATTGAGGCATTAAGGGGCTGTATTTGAAGGTTTGCCGTCTATTGCACCTCCCAGCACCACAGCCCTTTGGCCCCCCCTTCTTCATGAATGCACCAAAGAATTCAACACCTCTAACATAAGGATATAACCAGGCACGGGTCAGCCATTTTCCCTGTTCGTGATGGCCATTTTCCATGCCAAATTACGTTCAACGCCTTTAGACATTTCTCGTAACGGTGCTAACGTAGCTTCACCCTGCATTCAGACAAGTACCATGCGCCCTACTTTGAATGAGGATGACTAAATCACTAAACTATTCGCCCGCTCCGATGACTGAGGCTCTATCGTATTATATCAGATTGGCGTAGGATGGTATGCTTTATACACTTGCATCGCCCCCTCAACGCTCTGAACAAGTCCGAAAATGATGGCCAGGCCTAAGACCGAAACCGCGATCCAGAATGTATACCATTGAACCTTGTTCCTTCGGTCATACCAAGATTGTCCAATTGAGTTTGGGTGTGGTTCATCGAACTTCTCTTTCAAAATGATGAGCCTGTCGCGCCAGAACTTAAACTCCTCCATGCGGCGTGCTTCAGGCCTCACCCGGTCGCAATGCAGTAACTTCATGTCTATGTATCTCGTCCCCTGGGATAACGATCGTTCCGAAATCAGCCATTTCTGAGTGCGTTTGTCGTAACGGGGAAATAGAAGGGCTAATGTAAGGAGGGTTTCCTTCACAAATCCTCTAGGGAAAACGGTACTAAGCCGAGTGAGTGATACGAAATGACAAAGAAGAAGGCGTCTCACCTGTTTTGCCATTTCAGAAATGTTGCATGGTGGAAAATACACAATATCGTCTCATCCTCGATGAGTCGCAAGTGATCGGTTAGATTATCTGTCCATTGGATGTTCAGACCAGTGAAGCGATGAATATTGTATGCGTTGAATTCGCTCCCCAGTTTCACCTTTCCTGTATCTGCACAGCTTTCCATGAAGTGCTTCTCAAAGAGCTCCTTCAGGTTTAGATCTTCATCTTGCCATTCAAGGTGAGCGCGACTTTGAATGCGGGTGTCAGGAATTGGGCCGATATCGACCATTGATATAAGGCGGACCACAAGCCTTAGAGAACCATCAGCCATCTGTTTTTTGACGTTATCAGATCTGTCCTGTGTGTCGAGTTGAAGAAGCGGCATTTGGATTTCTTTTTTAGTGAGACCATCCTCGAGCGTCTTAGCGATGGCGACGACATCCTTATGTTTTCTCACAGTTGTGTGCTCTCCTCCCTGAGACAACGCATTTCTGCACTCGGTGGAATAATAGTGGAAATATGTCTTCAAGTCTTCAGGCGTCAGTTCATTTTTTGTTGGGAATAATGGCGGCGTTATCCCCAACTGCCAGAGGCTTTTGATGAGAGCCAACCTATCATCCTTCGTAACTGTCTCGTGAACGCTTCCATCAAGAGCCATAACCGGAGAGAAATTTGTAGAAAAAACTGTGGTTGACATTGGAACTTTGACGTTCGATGCCTATCCTCATATTCATTGCACAGCAACGTCTGCCTTGTGCTGTGGCCTAGAACCCCCTCAATGCGGCTTGTCTTTGCTCCGCAAGTTCTGGATTTTACGGCCGGCCAATGATTGCAGAAGAGGCGCAAATAGTCTAAAGGAAGCTGCAGCCAGCTGAGCTCCAAGGATGCGCGCCTCGCAATGGGCGGGCTAATAATCAGCGCTATATTCGCGCCGAGATTAGCGCACATAATCTTGCTCCTAAAGGTGCCTTTGCCCGTCGGGTTGCTGGACATGAGCAAGTCTGCTCTCTTCATCGCCAACACGTGTCAACTCTAGCACTTTATCATTGTAACGCTCATCTGGCAATTACTCCCCCAACTCGTCATCTTCTTCCTTCTTCCCTGTAATACTCTCTCATCTCATGCGCATCTATATATTGCGATCGTTGCAACAATCCGCCCCGCCGTGGACACAGCTTTGAGCACCGCGACCAAAGGTTTAGCAACGCGAAAAATTCCCCGATACGACCAAGCTTATCGAATGTTGCCGAATGCATTTTCGATCCCGGCCAGACTTTCAGAGTTCCGTCGATGAAACACGACCCGTGACGATTGATTACAGCGCAAACTCCTGGCGGAAACTTTTCTCGGGTTTTCGTTGTTGGGAGGTGAAAGGACCGCTTGCAGTAACCTACCAAGATCTTGGGCCTAGGATTCTTGAAGAGCTGAGGCAGTTTTGCAGAGAATCAAGTAGTGCGGTCTCAGTTTCACCTTTCATGGTAGGAAGGACCCCAGAGAAAGCTAAGCCGATCATAGTCATCTCCAGCGAAGACAAAGCATCGCGTGAAGCAGCAAAGGCACTCATTGACAGAAGCCTAATTCTTGATAATTCGGAGTTCAAGCTGTGGCTCCTAAGATTCCCTCCCTCCGGTCCGATTAGGCCTGTTGCCATTGAGGACCGTCATGTTCCTGAAACTCTACCTCTTGGATCCAACATCTACTTGGACCCTACTAAATCTTATCGTTTGATTGGAATGCCAATCTACATCAAGCACAGCCCGCAATCGGTGCGGCGAGCCACCGCTAACGTGGTATATAATGGCAAGGAATACGCATATATCACCGCAGCTCACGCTTTCGTAAAGACCAGTATCAACTTCCAGCCTCCGGAAGTTGATGAAGAAAATTTCGAGATGCCGTTTGATAGCGACAGTGACAGTGAGAGTGGAAGTGTTGATGACGAATGCCCATCTCAGTACAGTCAAACATCGCCCGAAACAACCAATTCGGAGGACTCCTCTCCCGCTTCATCCCACCCTTCACGATCGCGCAGTCGCAATCGGTCTCAATCACGTACGGAGTCTTTATCGTCTGAAACACGCACCAGCCAGAGCCAACCACTAAGTGACTCCGAGAGGTCAAAGCACCCAGAATCGACTCTCGTTGCACACCCACTAACACAGCAATATGAGATATTGGGCAAAGCCTCCGAAATTTCGTTCTCTCACGACTTCGCGGTGATTTCCGTCACCCACTTTGACGTTAAGAAATATCTGGGAAAGATTGTGAATGTCAGGAAGGACAGAGACTTAACCATCCAGGTGTCAAAGGCCAGGCGTACACAGGTTATTGCCTGGACATCCCATGGAGCTATCCCCGGTCACCTTGCTGAACTACCGATATACCTTAGTCTACCAAGCAGCAACTTATTTGAGCTCGTGTACAAGTTCACATACGATGCCGAAATCTATGATGGAATCCAAATGGGAGACTGCGGATCTTTGGTCACCAATGAGCAGCATACAGAACTGTATGGACATGTTGTTGCAAAGTCCGAGAATAGCCAGGTTGCTTATATGATGGCTGCTGAGCAGGTTGCTGCCGACATAAAAGCGTCTGGCAATTGGAATTATACCTACTTAGATAATATGGAATGTGAGTTGTTTTCTTCCCTTAAAACCCAGATCGTCATGCAATCCAGGGCTATTAGTGACTTCGTGCATCCTATAGACGAGACGAGCAAAGACAATATAGGACTAACATCGCTATGGTGGGCGGCAAGAAATGGGCACGAGGCTGTTGTCAAGCTGCTTCTGGAGATGGGCAAGGTTGACGTTAACTCGAAAGATAATGGACAAACGCCGCTATTATGGGCAGCACAGTATGGACACGACGCTGTAGTCAAACTGCTGCTGGAGACGGGCAATATCAACGTTGATTCGAAAGATAATTACAGGGACGGACAGACGTCGCTATTGTGGGCGGCAAGAAACGGGCACGAGGCTGTCATCAAGCTGCTGCTGGAGACGGGCAAAGTCGACGTTGACTCGAAGGATGATGGACAAACGCCGCTATTGTGGGCGGCACAGTATGGACACGACGCTGTAGTCAAACTGCTGCTGGAGACGGGCAAGGTCGACGTTGACTCAAAAGATAATTACAGGGATGGACAGACGCCGCTATGGTGGGCGGCATGGTACGGGCGCGAGGCCGTAGTTAAGCTGCTCCTGGAGACTGGCAAGGTTAACGTTGACGTGAAGGGTGCAGCTGGACAGACACCGCTATCGTGGGCGGCGAGGAACAGACATAATTCTGTAGTTAAGCTTCTACTAGAGACGGGCAAGGTTAACGTTGACATGAAGGATGATAAGGGACTAACACCGCTATGGTGGGCAGCATGGAATGGACACGACGTCATTGTCAAGCTGCTGCTAGATACGGGCAAGGTCAACGTTAACTTAAAAGGTAGTATCGGGCGGACACCGCTATGGTGCGCGGCACAGAACGGGCACGCGGCTGTAATTAAGCTGCTGCTAGGGACGGGCGAGGTCGACATCAACTCGAAACATTATAGGGAAGGACAGACGCCGCTATGGTGGGCGGCAAGGAGCGGGCACCAAGCTGTAGTGAAACTGCTGCTGGAGACGGGCAAGGTCGACGTCAACTCAAAATATTATAGGGGGGAAGAAACGCCGCTATGGTGGGCGGCAAGGAACAGGCATGAGGCCATAGTCAAGCTACTACTGGATAACACGAATCTCTCGTAGCAACATACAGCCTTACTTACCCTTCTCCGTACTCACCACCTACTAAAGCTCCTCTTATTATACACACCTTAAATTATCCACTACAAATTCAAGGTGATAGTATTACGGCAAGTGGTGTAGGAAGCGGCTCTGCGAGTAGGAGGCCGACCGCTCCCGGCCATACCCTTCTAGGCTCCTATGTAATATGGAAGTACTCTCTTGATCGTAGCAAATTACTGATAGCAAAATGTGTACACAGGCGTTAACCCGGTGACGAAAATTATAAGTTGCCTTCTAGCCCCGCCTTCTAGCAGCTGTGGAACACGTTGCGTGCGTCGTTTCATCGTGCTCTCCATCTTCCAATCCGCTTAGAGCCTTGAAAGATAACTCTGTGTCAGTGTGCTGGTGTTTACGGATCAATTTCAGTAGCTGGAAGCAATTCTTTTCATCGGTAATGTCGCTTCTCTCTTGCAATTTTGAGACTACAACGCAAATTCCAGGTTGAGTCAGCGTGTCTGGATGCGCTTCCCCAAGTACCCCCTCTCTCATCTCCATGACTTGCAACCCTAGCCCCCTCGGCTTCGTTACAACTCTCTCTCGGCTAAATGATTGTGTATGTATAAGCTGGCAACCGCTTCAATGCTTCTTGGTCAGGGTGATGCCCCACGGAAAACGCTCCAACCCGACGAAAAGTATTGCATTCGACTTCTTCCAGTAGCAGCCCTAGCAACCGCATGCTGGCATTCGTATTCTCCGTCCACTTTTCGCATTCGTATATTGGGGCGCACCAAATGCTCTTTTCGAGATTCGCTTTATCAAAATCATCGAAGACGGCATCGTTCCATGCATCGTCCAGGAAACAAGTTGTTTTTATGCTTGCTGCAGAGCTCTCTCCATTACGCTCTGTACCACTTGGGCTGGAAATCCGTGAAATGCAGTATGAAATCCCTTGCACTCTCTCTACACCCCGTCCGATTGCCTCTACCGCAAGCCCTTTGCAGATAATATTTGCTTTTACAAGTGGCCCAACTATGCAGATTGAAAGAGGGAAGTCGGAGAGAGATCCTATGGAACCCATGTCGCTGTCCTTCTTCACTTCCCAATGAGATATGAGAGGTGATTCTGCAGTCCCTGAAGTCCACTCAGTCCATATTGGGCATTCTAACGAAGCCCAAGACCACGATGGAGCTCTATATCTGTAGGGGCGTACTCTTGGCCACCTGTTTTTGTCCATTGCAGCTCTAGTCCAAAGAAGACAGTATGGAAGATCAGCCTCCCACATCCCAGCCCAGCAGTGGCCACGAGCTAGTCCTTTGTTTTTGAGGGTGGAGACCAGCCCAGATAGGGCAACCAATTTGTCCTTACCAAATGTGAGTTCACACTTGCTATACTCTGAAACGAACACGGACCAGGCACCGTCGTCCTCCGTAAAGTCTGTTCGCCAAAATCGGTTGCGTCTGTCGTGAAAAGGCCTTAATACGTCCGGCACTTGTATTGGGTATGATTCAGTGGCTGCAGTGGTCCGACATTCCCAAATGAGTTCCGATCTGGCGAAATGGATGATCCGTGTTGCAAGAAATCTTTCCTGCATGACCCATGCCCGCCGAAGTAATGGCTGATCCAGGAAGCTCTTGCCCCATTCGATATTGTTTTCCACTACTACGAATTTGCTCTCGGGCACTACTCCCCAAGATATCAATCCCGCCGAAGGGCTGTCTCTCGAATTTTCAAAGAGACTGCCGTCACAATTAACGGATCCCGTCGCCGCAATGTTAATAATAGCGTAAGAGTAGATTTTGCCCATCAAGTTTGATTCCCTTGCCCAGTCGTCCTCGGAATCTTGGCATATACATAGACAATCAATCCATAGATACCGAATACCTAGTTGCCAGCATACTTCAATAGCTTCAGAAAAGACTCTCGGGAGAGTTTCACGAGGAATTCCTTGCTTCATCTGAAGCATGTTATTCGTCAGAAGCCGGAGCGGTTGAGATTTCCCCCAGCTGTGGCTCAGAGTAGCATAAGCTGGGGTGCAGTCGTAGAAATTATTACTGTCAGTTGTGCTACCGTTCTCAATGGTGACAAGCTTGGCTTGTTCTGGAGAGGATGGCTGACCGATGTCGAGCAATCGGGAGGGGAGATAGGAGCCATCGAAGATTGGCCGGCATTCCTCATGGTTTTCTAGACATTCTCGATACCATCTCAACAGTGTTTCCTGGGAAGTTGTTGATTCTATATTCTTAGGGTCGCGGTGTTCTATCGGACTATCTAAATAAATTAGTTTCACGCATAAATCGAAAAATATAGGTGATATACATGGTAGCAAGTCAAACATCATAAGACGGTGAAACTCGTTATGTCCTAGGGTCCGGGTAACTTCGATTCGGAGTTCCATTCTGCGACCCTGCTTAATCGCATGTTCAATGCTTATACTCTGGTGGATAACCTTGAATGACGTGTTAACTTCGACATCGGACCAGTCTTCTTTTCCAAATCCAACAATGCATTCCAGCCAGATCGCTTTGCATATCCGACAACTTTGAGATACAGATTGCCCGAGCCCAATGAGATTTTTGTGATGAGGCCCTTTTACGTAGTGAGAAAAATCTTCATCTACAAAGCTCCAGTTCTTTGAGAATATTGCAAGGCAGGTGTCGCAGAACATAGCTGCGCGTATAACGATAGGAGGTTGTAGAGTGGCTGCTGATATTGGTAAAACTTGCATTCAGACCAAATTTAACACTGTTAAGATAAGTGTGACTGGTTTAGCCTTTATTTTTTTGGATTGAACCTTGGTTGTAGTTGATGGGAAGGCACAGTGGTGCCTAAATCATGGATGCGCGAAACAAAAGTCGCCAAGACTTGATTGTGTCAGCCTCAGCCACACAGATCTCCCCGCTATCTGCGCTAATTATTGTTGATGCAACGCAGGCAACAACTATGCTCCAACCAAATTTTGCACGAGTCGAGCGATTAGATAGCCTCCACTGTGCTAGGCTAGCAAGTTTATCGCAGAATACTTACATAGGATTTTGAACCACAACGACGGGACAGGTGGAAAGCGAAACATCATGCCCAAAAGCGAGGCTTAGTATCATGCTAAAGGATGGTATCTGCAAGTGAGATGGTTAAAGAAGAGGGTAGTTTGGGCAAGCTTCGCGCTGGCCAAGTAGGGCGGATTGCACAACCGGAATGTAGCGCGGGGTTTGCAGGAGGCGATGTCGCCTGCGAACGCAACTTAGATTTTGGAGGATTGGACGAACATCTCGATCGCGCTAGCAGGGAGATTGACCAACCCGCTCTGGCTATTCAATTACGCTAATGGCATTGAACTATTGCACACATGAATGAACAGTGTTAACGATGATGTGGTGTTAATTGTACAGTGCAAAAACTAGTAGGTGGTGCAGTGGGCTCCAAATCAATTTTCACGGTGGTGTAGAACCAAAATATGGTCTAAATCAGAATATATCCACAGTTGGTGCAAGAACAAGATCCATGGAAGGCGGATCGTAACACCCAAGGTGGTGCGCTCTCGCACGGCTAGTCACAATCAGTGTTATGAAAGAACCTAGGACTATTAGTAGGGCCATACGTGTAAACAAAGCCATGCATCCACCAACAGCAGCCTCTGCTATACGAATTCCTTCCATGCTTCTGTTTAATCTTTAACGGTCCAGTGCGGAACGCCATCCCAACCTCCCATGATGGCTTTCTTCAGCTCCCTGCCCATGAATGATTCTTTGAAATCATCCCACAGTTTAGTTCTTACAACCTCACCAATACCGAAATTGAAGTCTGTATTCTCCTCGACCTTTTGCATTCTTCGAGTCTCTTCTTTAGCAAACTCTGCTGCGTCATCTGGAGGCAAAGCACCTCCTCAGTTTGCAGTCGCCTCATTCACTTCAAACTAGTAGTCATTGTCAATACGTCACACTGCGTCCTTGTCGTGTTCCTTCATCAGAATTAGGTTTACGTGCTAGTATTCAAGTTTGGTACTAGTAATAGTTGTGGGGCCTTTAAGCTTAACACACAGCCTCGGGCAGTAACTGTGAAGTAATGCCCAGAAAGCATTGTAGCCGCTAAACTTATTGAAATAAGTATCATTATGACAGAGGAAGGTCAGTTTACTGTAGTCTCGAAAGGTAGTGCCCTGCGTGTTTGTCTTGAGCAGACACAGGTCCTCAGGAAGGTCATTTCCTTGACCAGACGCGAAAGAGCAAGTTCGAAGAACGCGGCTTTAAAATAGGCACCAGAAAACGATGTTAAATACGGGCTCCTATTTCATCGTAAGCCTATGAAAAACCAAATCGATACTTAGTGAATCATTCTTATTGTGTCTTCTAGATCCTAAGATAGCGGACCCTTCCGCACTGTTTCGCCGGTCCTGCCTTTTCAGACATCGTGACGCAATCTAGCAATCACGGTAGGCGCCCCGGCCCAGAATTTCAGTATCATCAGGTTCGAAAGGGAGGTAATCAGGCGCTCCTCAACGGACTACAAGCCTGCAGGAATAACTTCTAATACTGTAATAATATGTTTGATTCAAAGGCAGAGGATTTCTTACCAAGGTTCAAAAAAGGACCTAGAAGCATTGTAGCTTCTAGGCTTAAAGCATCTCACGCACCGGTTGCGAGGTAGTCCTTGCCAAGCGCCCATGATAAAAAAAAGCTTGACAGCCTTCGCAATATTTGACCAGTTCTCGCGGGTTACCAAATGTTGTTGACTACATTCCCAGAGTAACATGTAGCCTTTCTAAACTTGCAGCAATCCAGGAAGCTTACGAGATTTGAGTTTGAGTTTAGGGACGTTGAAGAAAGCCGAATTGTGTCAGCCTGGAGCTTCAAACATAGTGGGTATTCTGTTTCTAGCCCAAGAACTCGACTAAAGGAGAAACATAACCTTTGGAGTCTTGCAGAGCTCTACTAATAGGAATTACTCCGCACCTAATCCGTCATCAATCTTGAGCCAACCCTTTCTACGCACAAGCTGAATGCTACAGTGGCCTCTGCGATGTTCCAGCCCATTCATGGGGAGGGGGTGTAGCGCAGGCACTACAGTGGTATTCAGAAACAGGATTTCAGATCTACGTAATTGATACAAGAGGGTATTATGAACGAGCTGCTAGCGCGTTCCTAACACAGACAAAGTTTGTATTGAAACTTGTCGAATTGTATGGAAGCTACACAAATCGCGCTAACAGCCTATTGATGACTCCCTCTGTACACGCAAAGGTGTTTCAACGCCTACACGCCTCCTCTGAACAGACTAATAACGCGCGCCGTTGCACAGTTAAAATTGTTCAGAAATCCATTAGCTTGCATGAAAGCGCACAGACGTGCGCTATCGGTCCATTTATGGAAGCGGGAGGATCTGTCTAGCGCTAGCTAGAATATACTTTCTGAAGCGAGGCTAAATGGACACTTATGGTCCTAAAAGAGTATTGACCTGCCTGCTATTGGCACGTTATGTCGCAGGGGCCCATTTATTTGTATGCTTTGCTGCAAGAGGCCTCAATTGTGATATGATAGGCAGGCCTCACAGTGCACAGACACAAACCAAAAGTAATTTTAAGCCGTTATCACGATCCTGCTCAACACGCAACCTCAGTTGAAAGGCAGGGTAGCAAGCTAAATTACGCACGACAGGTCTCTATCAAACTTATCCTTGAACATAATACTGGTCAGCGGGCTCTTTTTGTAAACACCCAAATACCGTTTGAGTACATTTTTTACTGCAATATGATATGTACGCTGTACTATAACTATTACGTACAAGAGGTACAAATCTGAGAGCGCCGCACGTGATGCTAAATAGGAATGCATCGTCCTTTTTAGGAACACATTTTGTATATGATCATAGATCGTATAGGATCTTAAAAGCGCCCGCTACAATATGTAGGGCTGAGTTAGAGGCGGCTTAGGAACGGACGGGGAAGTGGGAAAGCCCGTATGCATGCCACTTCATACTTCTTGGTTCTAGCATTCCGAAGTGACATATTTACGAAATCTCCGTGGAGATGCCTGGAGATTAGTAAGAAGGTCAGGGATTGGATGTGTGGGCTTGCTTAAACTCCCCATTGGCTTGAAACCGTGTGACGTCCGACTGCATAGAGGGGCGGGTGTCGTGCGCATCATCGTCAACAATGCAATTGAATTGGCACCATACATATTATAGTTCCTGCTCAGTCAGGAGCGATCAACAACAGTGGCCTCAGCTCCTAACCAATAGGCTGACCACATATTAATTAAGTCGAGTGCCCCAGAGGCATATGGTGCTCTGTCGTAGGGGGACCAAATACGCATTTCGACTAGGGAGCATATGCTGGATGCAGAGACGTACAGCTACTCCAAAAAGGTAATGTTGCAGCGCTCAGCAGCACCTTGTTCATTGAACCTCGCCGCGAAAACCTTCGCTACATTTGAACACCATATTTATCATTTTGGCATCGCCGATCTTCACCCCCGGCTTGACTTTTGCAGCCTTGAACTTTTGTTCCCCTGGACGATATGACATAAGTTTTCGCTTGAGACCTATGACTGGCTCTCTTTGGTGACGTGCTGGTTGGCATAATGCTGTTGAGATGCATCGCTCTTGGTTGTGAACGCCCACCGTTTCCCCTCCCCCACAAAAAGTTCGCCCGCATGGTCTGGGTACTTGGAGTATTTCGCACACTTTAACTATATATGCCAACGAGGAGCTCGTCTTTGGAAGCCTGTTTTCTCGTGAAATATCACATCGCTAGATTGAAGTTTTTCGTCTAGGTGGATGGCATTGTATCGGCATTCGACACCAACGTTTCTTCATTTTATAGTCGAAAGTGTTATACTATAGTTGTAAAGTATGGGTATCTACGGTTCTAGGAAGACAAGATCCAGACAGCAGGCAAGTGGTGCCTCTATTGCACTCATAACCACTACACACATAGATCTTACTCATAGTAGCCCGAGTTCCATTACCAATGCTAACTTGATCTAGAGTACCCAACCATCATATGTTGGCGATGCACCTTTTCAGGATAGGCTTACAGGAATTGCTCCGCTTCAGTTTAACAAAGATTCGGATGCGCAACAAGCCGAAGTGGTACGTTACCTTCTTTACCGCCCACAAACTGGAGCGATACTAACAACTAGCATCTAGTTTAGCCATAGATTGACGCCTGTACACATCGACCTTTCCAAGCAAGAACCATTCTGCACTCCGCTTGGAACTACTGCGCCGGTCGACGACGAACTATTTACTCAAACCTTAAAGTTCAAGTTATGGATGTTAGCACAAGAACTTGAAGCTATCGGCGAGATAGGAAGGGTATGTCTGACTGGTATCAAGTCCCCAACATCTATGCGGGACATTGAGGCTCTAGGCTAAGTCACTGTTAGCAAAAAGGATGGCCACGGTGACCACATCCCATCGTTATGGAGAATACACGAGCAATGGTGGGCTTGAAGCCTACTAGACATTGCTAGCCTAAATACGTGCGCCTAAATTTTGATTTAGCTTTTCAAGGAAAACGTATTCCAGCAGAGTTGTTGACCAGTCTTGCAATAATCAGTATGAGAAAAGGAGGCTAGAAATGCCCTCTAACAACCTAATTACATGTACAATTCATACTCTACTCCTATTCTCGTTTCCTCCGCGCTCATTTGTAAGCCTGGCTGTCTAGGCTTTGTAACTCGTTCTGTTACGGTTTCCCCTATTTCACGAAATAGGCAAGCCGGCCGCCATGACGGATCCTTCTATCCTGATCTTAGGGTGTTTTTCTGTTGAACAATACGGTATACCACCTTCGATAACTTTCTATAGGAGTATCAGAGGGTTAGAGGGTGTAAAAGGTTGGGGGTTGAGAAAAGAGACTGCTCGTAAGAGTACGATATGTGCTTTGATGGATGGCTAGTTTTCTTGTTGCTATGCTGCATTGTACTACTTCCGAGCGAACAGGTTGCGCGCAAAACAAGGTCAGCGCGTAATCGAAACACTCCAATAAGCTCGACGAATTGTTAATTTAGTTTGAAGAATAAGTTTTGTGCGAGGCACAGTATCGTACCTTCTCGTTTGGGGCGGCTCCCTTCAGTCTACGAGCCAACCTTCCACCGAAGCATTTCACCTCGTTCCTCGAATTCCAAGTACCGCATAGGCACATTCAGTCTTCTATGATGGCATTGAACAATCCCATCAATAAGTTATTCATTGTGACGCCAAGTGCCATATATCTTCACTCTCGCCCAGAGAAGAAAGTTCTCTTCGAATGCGCAACGTCCGATGGCATCCTCAACGCGCGAGCATCAAAAGACAACAGCAGCCTCCTCGCCGTCACGGACAGCCATCTCGTCATCCTACATGATTCAAAGCACGGAAGGGACCGACAGTATAAACTAAAGAGCAGAGACGTAAATTCCCTCGTGTCCACGCCGCTGAAGCGTACCAAGTTGACAAGAATAACAGGGCGAGCCACAACTCCTCCTCTTCTCGCCCGACTCCCGTGTCCTCTATTTCACCACAACTCTCAGCTCCGCCATTCAAGCGTACTCGACCGCAACCGCTGAGCTGCTTCCTCCTCCCCAAATCCACCCCTCACCTCCAAACGTTCTCGCGATCTCCAAAGACGGCAATGTACTGCTTTCGGCCTCTTGCAAGCCTCCAACAATATTCATTCAAGATATACAAGTTACAGGTAGCGCTCCAGTACACTTCCAACCTACTGATGCAAAATCACCTGTCGCTTATTCTGCCTTCCACGGCTATGATGACCGTTCGCAATCGTCGAATCCAGTCTTTCTCTTAGGCTTTCAGGATGGAACCCTCGCGGTCTATAAGTTCGCCATGCCTGCCTATTCCCCCAAGTCTAGAAGAGCCTCATACGCCGACCAAACACCAGCCTTCTCACTACATCCTGCGAAGCTCGGCGCCATCCACAAATTACACAAGGCAGCCATGGGTGGCATATGTGCGGCCGAGTTTCTCCCAGGCTTTCGATCTCGCATTGTCAGTATCGGACACGATGGTCGTTGTCGATTAGTCGATTTCGAAAATGGCGCGCAGGTGCTCAGGACGTAGCACGTCTCTGGGCCTGCGACTTGTCTGTCAGTCGTCTCGTCTAGTCCCGTATGCACTAAGGGTCACGAGGATATGGAGGCAATCATGAGTGGCGATGCGACGTACGAGGGTATGGAAACGCTCATTGCGATGGGCACGCAAGCTGGAAAGGTTCTCGTATTCAATATCCTTGGACTACTGGTGCAGGAAACTCTCATCGAGGCCCCGATTTTGGCTTTGGAATGGGTGGGTGATATGTCTGCATCGTCTATCCTGCCAGCACGTCGCGTTTCGTCAGCATTTGCACCACGACCCTTCGTTCTTGACACTCTATTCCTCGAATCCGACTCTGAAGGAGAAGCAGGCACTGTGAGAAGATCTGTGTCGCCGGCCAAGCCCTCCAATGCCACTAGTCCCATACCCCCTGCCAGAGTTCCAGATCTATTTACTACCTCTCCACTCGAGCGCCGCATGTCGGCTTGGTCTCGCAAACCCTCAGAGATATCCTTCAGGACTCCTCAACCTGAGCCTGGCGATCGCCCACGCCGAAAGTCGTACCCGAGACCTAGGATTGCGACTGAGACGTTCAAGTCTCCCTCAACGCTGGTATCTCCACCTCTGAGAAGCCAGACCAATCCCCTTTCCGCAGGTCCAGAGTCCAGTCGATGGTCGAAGTCAGATTTGTCACCTACAGACTCACCTCCGCGAATACCTTCACCACTAATGATAAGCCCCCTGGCAGTCGAGTACTCGCCCTCTGAGTATTCGCAATCTGAAGACGACGAACCATTCTTTACGCCCCCAACCTCGAATAGGATACGCAGTCCAGTGTATCGGATTTCCCCACCTGTGTCTATTGGCGGTAAAGCACATGGACTACCAATTCGGACGAAGAGTGGCATCATGAGAGTAGGCAGTGTGAACAAGGGAAAGGACAGGCATGTGTCGTTCCCGACGCGGAGCTCGCCGAAGCCCGTGGATGGGGAGATGGAAGCGGGGACATTAGGTCAGAATTACGATGCGAGAGAGGAAACGGAGAAGTTGAGGATGGAGATGCGGGGTTTGAGGAGGGAGGTTGAATTGTTGAGGGAGGCTGTGCTTGAGCGGAGGCGATAAGGTGCATTCTTGGATATCGTACTTCTTTTCTCATCCATCTCATTTGCTTCCACTTCTAGTTTCCCCTGCTTCCCTACTACGAATCGGACATTCTGGGATACATCGTTTAGGCGCCTAAGGCAGTGATGCTGCAGAGGTAGTCGGGTGACCCACCCTCTATCCAAGAAACAAGCGGACCGAAGTCAATGAAAACCACAATCAACTTCTTCAAAACAAGTCGATAATGCGGGTCGGCACGGAACCGGGTCCAGCATCTCAAAGCCCATGTGTATTTCTGAAACGCACTCCAGACACGCGCGACGTTTTACACACCCCGTCGCCAAGCCAAGGACTAGGAGGTTGAAAAAGCGCGGGATCGCCACTCGCTTCTGCTGCTCGTCCTCTGTGCATTTTGTGATTCGCGGTACTGTACGGAGAAGCAGAAGCGCAGTCGAACATATAGCGTTGATCGTTCAGCGACTGGTCGTGCATTCCTCTTCATTCTTGCTTTATAGTCCTTGAGCTAGTCCTGTCGCGCACCCTTTTCTCTCTCGCCAATATTAAGTACTTCGTTATTCCAGGAAGGAGAACGAGGCTGCACGCGTCGATCCAGGCAAACTGGCAGAAAGGCATAAGGACGATCTCTCCCCATCGCACGCCCACCCGTACCACCACCCCCCTCGCGTAAACCACAATGGGCAACGACAACAAGCCCAAAAACGACGAGATCATCCTCCTTCTCTTCACGCTATTCGGAATCCTCGTCGTGCTCTTCCTGCTGCTCATCGTCGTCGTCTTCCAGACGTGGGCGCTGTGGAAGGTGGCCAAGGTGGTCGTGGAAGCGAACACGGAGCAGATGGAGGAGCGGCGGAAGAGTTCGGGCTTTGGCTTCTTCGGCGGCGAGACGCTGACGGGGGATGAGGAGATGGGGGCCCAGGGGAAGAAGCGGTATGAGTAGGGTGAGGAGCTGGGGAGGAAGTGATCAGAATCGAAAGTTAGGGCGGGATGGGATGGGTACTGGGATCGGATTTCACGCTCGCCAGTAAATGGGACCAGAAGCAAACGGGAAGCAAAACCCAAATTCCGCCGTTGACACCAACTTTGCGCATTCAGAGCGCCGCGCGACGTCCAGCCCGCCTTCTTTGGCCCGCTTCGAAGAAGGAGACGAAACCCGATGGAAGGCGGTTCTGGCGCCCAGTGTAGAGGGAGCAGGATAGAAGAGGGGACGTGGATGCCAGTGAGGAATGAGGGAAAATCAAGCGTAGGATGGAGGAGATCGATATCACGAAGAGGACGTCAAAGGCACATTACAATTGAACACCCAATACATGGATTTAACACTGTGCGCTACCTAATCATATCCGACCATATTAACCGTTTTCCTACCCAAACCAAACACTGTTTTATACGCTTGCCATACCATGCCATGCCATGCCATGCCATCGGTGTGTAGTACATGGGGTATTGATGCGGTAAGACTATCGACATTCGACGGCCATGCAAAATGACTCCCTATCCAACAACGCCTGGGCCGTATCGTCGTGAAGAATGGGAGGTACGCAAGCTCAAAGCAAGGTAAGCAATCCAATCTAGCAATACAGATGCCATCGACCGCAAACCGAAAATCAAAAATATCCACGGGAAAGAGACATCAATATACCGCGTCATACAAACGACAGCAAAGACGGATCCAACATCATGTACAAACTGTACCCAAACGCGACATCCCCAATCAAGCCTCAATGAGACCCTCCTCAACCCCCTCATCCTCGATCATCTCATCGACCCCGAATCCAGAGTCCCACTGACGCTTGCTCTTGCGGATGCCCGGGCCCTTCCTCTTTCCAATCGTGACCTTCTCGGTGACCTTTGTGATTTTGCCGCTAAAGACCTTGTGGAGATCTCTGGCCCCGGTGGTCCTGATCTCGACACCCTTGACCTTCATTTCCTGGACTGCCTTCAGCGCATCCGCATTCCGCTTGATGAGCGCGGCGGCAAGCTGCTCGTTCTCCTCCAGCAACTTGCGGCGAGACTCGGTCAGTGCCTCCATAGTAGTGCGCGTATCGTTCTCGGCGATGCGGAAGCGCTCCTTGAGGTCTTCGATTTGGTTCTGGAGTACCACAATTATCTCGGCGCGGCTGTTGCCCATGATGCGCAGCTCCTCAATCTCTTCCATCTTCTCAGTGAGCTCGAATGTATACTCGGCCGTAGCATTGTTCGCGTTCTGCTGGAGGGTGGCAATGTGGGCATCCTGAGCGGCGATGGCGGTGCGGAGGTTGTTGGCTTCTTCGGCATGAGCGCCCATGATGTTAAGCAGCTCATGGGCCTCGTTTTCCACGCGTCGAGCCAGTGACTTGTTCTCCGCTACCAGGTCTTTATTCGCATCGCGGGCGATAGTCAGGTCAGTTTCGAGAGTATGAATGGTTGCATCGCGGTTTGCGAGGGTATTGACGTATTGTTGATCAGCCGCGATACCAGTAGCCTCTAGCTCCTGGAAGGCGACACGCTGAGCAGCAAGTTCGTTGGTGAGATCCGTGATGTTGGCCTGAAGAGTGGTGATAGTACTGGCGGACGTATTCTCTAAGGCGGCGAGCTTCTTAGCTAGATCATCCCGCTGGCGATTACCAAGGGCTACTTTCTCATTCCGGTCCGCATCAAGAGCGTCACGCTGACGAGCCATATCTTCGAGATCGTTCTCGGTGATAGTCAGAGTATTTTGTAGCTGAGTGCACTGCGCATCTAACGTGGCGACGTCCTGTTCGGCGGTTTGGCGGCGCTGCATTTCTGCATTGAGATCTTCTTGCAACTCCTCCTCACGATCCTGTGCCTCATCCTTGAGCTGGGCAATGGCCAACTCCTTCGCCTGTTGTACCTCGAATAGCTTAGAACGTAGCTCATTTGCCTGAAGGCCGGCCGTGCGGACTTGATCAGTTAGTTCGTCGATCTTTTCATTGGCCTCGTCCAGGGTGGACTCGGTCTGCACGCGCTGGATGCGCTCTGCGTCGAGGTTGGTACGGAAGTCTTCGACCTGGGCTTCAAGATCCGCGATCTGCTCTTTCAAGTTCTCAATCTCGTTTAGGCGGTCGTAGGCGAGTTGTTGTGCTTCGTCGCGCTCTTGCTCGGTCGCCTGGCGGGTCTCGGTCTCCTCGGCGAGAAGGTCCCGCAGGTTGGTCATCTGGCTCGTGAACTGCACGATGTCTTTTTCCAAGACACTGAGACGGCTCTCCAGATCCTCAATATAGTCCGACTTTTGGAAGGCCTCGCCTTCAGCAGCGTCACGAGCCGCCATCTCAGCCTCGAGCTGCTGCTGCAAGTCTTGAACAACAGCATCATGATCGTTCTCCATCTTGACGATAAGATCCCCGTGTTGTTGCTCGAGACGAGTGATGGTCGCGGTGAGCACATTGCAATCCTCCATGTACTTGTCGAGGGCGTCGCGGACACGCTTCAGAGCTGTATCTTTGTCCTCAAGCTCATCGTTCAGACCGCGGATTGTAGCATCGCGCTGCTGGATGTCGGCATCCTGTGTGTTTACCAAGTCGTCCAAGGTAACAACACGCTCCTGAAGCTCGAGAATTTCGCGCTCATTCTTGTCGTTGGTCTTGTCCAGCGTGTAGAACTTATCTTCGAGATCCTTGTTCTTCGCATTTGATGTGGTGAGCAGTTCGACGAGGCCATCGACCTCGGCGCGCAGAAGCTGCTCGTTCTTGTTGTGCTTTTCGGTGATGGTGACTTTCTCGCGGAGCTCGACCATGATCTCCGTGGTCATCTTGACCATCCTGCCGATCAGCTCGCCATTGGTTAGGCCAACGGTGGATCCGGGGAACAGCTTCTCGAACATGACACGTGCATGCTCGAAGGCATGGCGGAGAGCGTCGATGATCTCTTTGCTGGAGGCACCGGGGCGGACGACGTAGAGATTTTGCAGCTGCAGCGCGATGATGCGCAGGGCACCTTCGGAGGTAGCAAGCTTCACCGTCAGACGCTCGAACTCGGACTCAAAGCGCTGGACGGTTTGGTCGGACATCTTGTCGGACACAGACATGGGGTCCTTCTGCGAGGGCTCGAACAGAACGTCGTAGGTGGTCTGGGACGCAGTGGAAAGTGACTCGATGGTCATCTGGCTGGACATCTCAATGGCACGCTTGGCGTAGAAGCCATTGGCGTGCGGCTCGACCTCGAGTTGTTCCTGGGAGATGTTGAGATCCGCCGGGTCGATGAGTGTCTGATTGTCATCGTCGTCGTCAAAATCATGCGCCTCGCTGGCGTCGTAGACCGACGACGCCCGGAGGTCTTCGAGTTCCTGCTGCGCCTGTTCCAGTTCGTGCTCCAGTTCTTCCACCTTGTCTTGGGATACGTCAATCGTGCCCATCCGGATGGCCTCAAGCTGCGTGTTCAGCTCCTGCAGCGCCTGGTCCTTCTCGCGGAGCTCGCGGCGGAGATTGGCGATGTCCTTGCGCATCTTGGTGTCGCCCTTCTTGTGCTGCTCAAACTCGTTGACCTCCTCGCTAAGGTGGCTACGGCGCAGGCGGCGCCTCATGCGCCCGTCGAGGACCGCAGACAACGGGGCGAACTGGTGCTCGTTCTGGCCGTCGGTCTCGTCGACGGTGTGCAGGTGCAGCTGCGCGGGCATGGACTGGCGTGAGCGACGAGAGGCGTTGGTCGGGCGGCCACGGTGGCCACCGAGGCGGTCGAGGTGGGGTGTGAGGCCGGGGAGGGGCTGGGTGGCCGGTGGTGAGGGGAGTGCGTCGAGCTCTTCCCCTTCCCCTTCCTCTTCGTGGGCGACGAAGGGTTCCGAGTGACGGCGGGTGCGGCGGGTCGTCTCTTCACTGTAAACTGCCTCCACCGTGGTCGCGTCGCCGGCCTGGGATGAACGGGCGGCGGCGTCGTCCAGCTCGCGGGCCAGCTGCTGGCTATCGTCGAGCACGACACGCTTCACGCGCTTGGTGTATGTGACGGCGCTCTCTACGGGAGACCCGGGCCGCTTGTGGTGGGCGGGTGGCATGTCGGCGGAGGGCGTGTTGCTCGGCCGGCCACGCCTGCGCCGCGGTGTGTCTCCGGGGCCTTCGGGGTGGTGCTCGGAGGCCAGGCCACTGAGGCGGGCCATTGGCGATGTGGTGATGTGGTGTCGTACGGTATCGTGTGGTGTCGTGTGTGCTTTGGTTTGGTGTCGCGATAGGGGTGAAGGTGTGGAAAGGGAGTGAAGCTGAAGCTGGTGATGGGCTCGGCGATGAGCAAACAGCGTGCAAGTTGGGTGGAGAGAGGGGGGAGGTTAAGCACAGGCGGCGTGAAAATGGAAATGGAAGTGAAATGGGGGAGGCTGGCTGGCGGTGTGTGATGCTACGTCAGTCGGAGCTGCAGGTGCGGCCAATCACTTGCTGTGCAATGGCTGGTGCCGCTGCAAAAGAAAAAGCCGACCCAGCGAGTGCCTCCCCTGCCAATGACGTTGACGCGTCGAGCTCCGTGAACCTTGGGCACGCGTTTCCGCCCGCAACATGCATCTATTTGCAATACACTAAAGAGACTTCGTTCGCAGCCATCGAGCAGTTCGCCCTCTTGAACCGGTTCGCCATGTGCATGTGAAGCGCCATCTCAATGCGACGTCATGCACATCTACCACATTAGCTTAGGCTGGGCCCTGCCAAGCACCATGACGCCCAACTCGTCACAGTCCGTCACAAGCCAGCACAACTCCGAGACACCTCAATGAACTTCACACGGAATCTATTCTTCAACATACCGCTGGTGGTAGTTGCATTGCGGGAAGAAGAAGAGGAGAAGGAGAAAAAAACGAACAAGAGCTCATTTCTGAGCATCAATAACCCTCGCAGTTATTGCCCAGCGTCACTCTAATTGTTTCGTGCAACACCCTACTGCGTCTTCTTCTTCAACAGATAGTCTCCCCCAAGCACCGCCTTATACACCCCGTAGAACCCACTCAGCAACCCCCACCTCTTCACGAATCTTCTCAACGCGCCCCTCACCCCACCTCCCACGTCCTCTCTCCCCCTCTTGTCTCTGACCTTATCCCACACGGTAGGCAGCGACGTAGCTCCAAACTTCTCTCTCAATGCCGTGTGCCTCTCCCTCTCATAGATGCCCCAGAACTCCTCTTCAGTATAGAAGACCCGCGCATAAAGCCACTTCAGCCCCCCAAGTTCCCTCACCTTCTCCTCCAACCCTCGATTTATCC
>BLYF01000039.1:457313-500496 GCA_014905255.1 Herpotrichia juniperi | reverse complement strand
TCCCTCTCCTCCTGCGGCCCCGGTCCCCAAACCCCCACATTGATATACTCTCCCTCATACGACTCCCCCTGCTCCACCCCATCTACCTCCCCACAGTAAGGCCTCGGATGGCCCATACTCTCTCTCGCATCTTTCCTCAATGGGCACAGCCACAGTGGATAAAGTCCAAACGTCGCATCAACATACTCAATAAACTTCGCCGCATTGCCTGCAGGTATGGCGAGATCCTGGATGATGTAGCGATCTGTGTGGCCCGAGGCGTGGAGTGCGTGGTACATGATACGCGTATGCATAAAATAGTCGAGCAGAAACCGCGTGAGGCGGCTAAACGGGATGAAGAAGTAAAGGAAGGCATAATAGCCTGTCCAGAATGCTCCTCTATCGCTGCATCCACATTAGCAAACATGTCGGGCGAGCTGGGGAGGGAATCGTACTATCTGAAGAGGTAGTCCTCCACTGGTACCAGCTCGACCGTTGGCGTGGGTTCAGATGCGAGGGCTTCAGCGTGCAGGTAGAACCACTGATCCCACGGCCTACTAAACCTCCTCACTACACTCGTCTTGGTCGACGCATCAACCAGTCGCCCAGAAACAACAACACCCTTCCCCTTCCCAAACAACACCCCATCCACATAATCATTCTCCCCCTTCCTGCTCTCCACCTCCAACCTCTCTACCGCATCCTCATTACTCGTCGCCGGATAGTACGTAACCTCCACATACCTCCTCGTCAGCACCAGCCTCATCTCCACCAACGTAAGCACACCCAGCGTCCCAAAACTACCCCTAAGCCCCTCGAATAACTCCGCATTCTCTTCCAGCGAAGCCCTCACAATCTGTCCATTCGCAAGCACAACCTCAGCAGACAGCACACAACGGTCGAACATGCCGTGCTTGAAACTCGAGCTCTCGCCCGCCGTCCCCACGAAGCCCCCTCCAACCGTGATACCCGGGAATTCCATCACTACAGGCGGTAGCAGTCCTTCTTTTAGGCATGCTTGGACGAGCTGGTCCATGGGTACATTTGGCTCCACGAGCGCCGTTTGCTTTTCGACATTGATGCTGAGGATGTTGCTGAGAGATGAGACGTCGACGACGGTTGAGGGGTCGAAGTCCAAGTGTCGCGTGCTGTTTGTGCTGCCGTGGTAGATGCGAAAGGGGGTGCGGGTGGTGTGGAATTGGCGGATCCGGGTGGAAATGGTTTGGACGGCGGGAGTGTGGGCGTCCATGATAATTAGGATGTGAGGATGCAGTATATACAAAACAACCAACGACGATTTGTGGGGAAAAGGAACAATTTCGTTTACGGACACATTGGCTACTAACGAAAGACTGGGATTTTCGAGGTTTGTCCAAAGTGGAATAAAACAATAGTGCTGATGCTCGACTACCGCGTCGGCTAGAACGTTACACAGACAGTGGGAATATGAAATGCTCGCAATACTTGCATAGCCACACGGAAATCGTAAGAGAAGGATGGTGCGATAGACAAGGATACGTAAGCCCAAAGGAAATGTGGAGCATCCAGTCCCGGGCGAGCCGAATACGCGACATCTTTACGACCAACCTTTGAATTGGAAAACCTTGTAGAATCGTCTTGAAGTGATAGGACATATGGATTTTTGACGTCAGATTTGACGGAAGTGGCCTGAAAGTAAGGTCAAAAGAGACGAAAAGAGATAGAATGGAAGCGTGCCGATCCCGCAAATGTGCAAGGAAGGATGAGCTGAATTGAGGCTGCGCGCTTACGGTAACTACTAGACAACATCCGAAGCTTCTTTCCTTAAAGTACACGGCACTTTGGTTGTTGCATTCTCGTTCGCATCATTCCCTTCTCAATCTCTTGTCGTCGCATTGTTACTCTCGCTGTCGCTCTGTTCACATTTCTATCTCCATCGGCATGGACCAACACCACAAGACGGTGGCTCGGCTCGCCGCATCCGTTCGCTCTTTCCACGAGACATCAACACCTTTCCGTATCTACCATGGTTCTACCCTGTCAACACGCGAGTCTGCCCGTCAGAAGAATCAAATTGTCGATACAAGCAGTCTGAACCATGTCGTTTCATTCGACCTCGCCACAAAGCGATGCCTTGTGGAACCCAATGTCCCAATGGATGCCCTAGTATCCGCGACCACAGCGCAAGGACTTCTCCCACAAGTTGTAATGGAGCTGCCAAATATTACCGTCGGTGGTGGATTCGCCGGGACGTCGGGCGAGAGCAGTTCGTTCCGGTATGGACTCTTTGATCGCTCGGTAAAACGTATTGAGGTTATTCTGGGCAATGGAGAAGTGATATGGGCAAGTGGCGATGATCCGGAGACGAAAGATCTATTTTTTGGATGTGCAGGAAGTTGTGGGAGTCTTGGAGTGATTACGATGCTGGAGATGCAGCTTGTGGATGCGAAGAGCTATGTTGAATTGACATATATACCGGTGTCGAGTGTACAGGAGAGTATCAAGGTGCTACAAGAGGCAGAAAACGATCCAACAGCCGACTACATAGACGGGATTCTTTACTCCATGACCAGCGGTGTCATCATGGTCGGACGACTAACCGACAAACCCATCCCCGGCAAGAAACCACAAACCTTCGACAAAGCCTCCGACCCCTGGTTCTACATGCACGCCGAATCCATCCTCCGCCTCCCCCAAAGCGACAAAGCCCCCTACAGAGAAAGCATCCCCACAGCATCCTACCTCTTCCGCTACGACCGCGCCGTATTCTGGTCCGGCCTCCGCGCCTTCACCTACTTCTCCACGCCCTTCAACCGCCTAACCCGCTACCTCCTGGACCCCTTCATGCGCAGCAGAACCATGATCCACGCCCTGCACCGCTCCGGCCTCTCCTCGCAAGCCATCATCCAAGACCTCGCCGTCCCCTACAACACAGCCGAAGCCTTCATCAAATGGACCGACGAACGCACAGGCCTCTGGCCCCTGTGGCTCTGCCCTGTTAAACCCGCGCCAAACGATGAACGCAGTTTCTCCATGGGCGCGCAGATAGGACAGGACATGCTCCTTGATATCGGGATCTGGGGCATGGGGCCGAAAGACCCCGTTCAGTTCATCAAACTCAATCGTGACTTTGAAGCGAAGGTGGAAGAGCTGAAGGGGCTGAAATGTTTGTATGCACATGCGTATTATACCGAAGATGAGTTCTGGCGGATATATGATGAGAGGGGGTATAAAGCGTTGAGGCGGAAGTGGAAGGCGGAGAGCTTGCCGAGCATTTATGACAAGGTGAAGGTGGAATTAAGGGGTGTAGCGGGTGGGAAATATGTGGAGGTTGAGGAGGGGTGGGGTGAGTGGGTAGGGAGGAGATTTTGGGGAGTTTGGCCGTTGGGCGGCTTGTATGGGGTTGCGAGTGCGGTTAAGGGGTGGGTGGTTGATAGCGACTTTTTGTTGAAGAAGTAAGCTTGGAAGACAGCGGGAGGAGTTGGATATGAAGAACGCTTCGAAACATTGCTGTTTTTTTTGGTTTCGTGAGCTTTATCTAGGGGGGGTCAAAGTGAGTGTTCCATAATGTTATTGGACTCTAAATAAGCAACGAAGTACTCCGTTTATCTCGTCCGCATCGAATTCGTAGTACGGGCATGCAAGAAATAGAAACAATTAAGAATACTACATTAACCATACACAAACTCTACTGTATCTGGCAGAGGTAAATTTACGAAATCCTTCCAACGCCTGCTATCCTTCTCGAAGTTGCTAAAATGCATTAGGAACCAAACAACAAAAACCACCCAACCTTCCGCACCTCCTCAGATCCTCTCCTTCCCAGTAATCCTCACAAACTCACCCACAACATGCTCCCAAACCTTCTTATCCCACCCATCCTCCTTCAACTTCCCCACCAAACTCTCGACCTCCTTCGACGCCGGCTCACAAACCTCATCAACGACATACATCCCGCTCCCCACCTTCCCATCAACACCCCTCGCCACCAAAACGCCTTCCCCCATCTCCACGCCTTCCGCAGCCCCCGCCACGGACGGATACCTCGCGCTCGTCGCAAGGAACAGATGTCTGTCCCCCGACACACTCTCCTTGATAAACAGAAACGGCGACACGATCCTGCCAATGCCCCGCATCACCAACCTGCCCACCCCATCGCCCCGCGCAATATTACTATTCACAGGTCCCGGGAAGTCGTGGATGAACGACACGTCCGGCGCAGTGGCAGCCACGGCCTGCATCGCCAGCGTGACGGTCGAAGCGGCCTGGCCGCGGGCCTTGAGCACGTTGTACCCCATGGAGCGCATTTGCAGGTCGGGGTTCGCGATGGGGCCTTCCTTCGTGCCGGCGAAGATGGAGACGACGCGGCGCAGGTGCGTCGCGGCCTGCAGCTGGGGGAGGAGGTTGGCGATGAAGCGGGTGCGGGAGTGGATGATGATGGCGGCGGCGAGGTGGAGGCCCTCGCTGGTTTCGACGCCCGAGATCATGGTGCCCTGGCTCAGCACCAGCATGTTGATGGTTTTTTCTTTGGAGCGGATCTGCGCGCACACGGCGTCGACGTTTTTGATCTCGCCCACGTCCGACTTTAGGAATGTGTAGCTGCCTTTGGGGTTGAGGGTTTTGAGCTCGGAGAGGATGCGGTCTGCCGAGGGTTGGGAGCGGCCGATGAAGTAGGCGCGTGGGTTTGCGCAGTGGCGCGCGAAGGACTTGAGTGTGTATTCGCCGATGCCGGATGTGCCGCCTACGAAGACGGCGACGAGGGTGCTGGGGAGGCGGGCATTGGAGGCTGAGATGATGGAGTCGAGGACCATGTTGGATGTTTGGAATGTTTTATTGTGAAGAGGTGGTATTTGTTCTGAGGAGGGAGGTATGTGATGTTTGGATTGGGAGGAAGGTACGTTGATCAAAATGTATGACTGCAATGCTGGCAGATGGAAACTTGCAGGTTGAAAATAGATATCGAGCAAGACTAAGAGCAGAAGGAAAACAGCATGATACTTATACAACCTCTCTCGTTCGCAACGAAGCTTCTAACATCATCCCGACTCGGCGACTAGGGATACCACACATCGTACTCTATGGTGCCGACAATCCAGTCCTATGCTTTGAAGCGGAAACGTATTCTCACTTACGAGCTTCGCATTCGGCTGCCTGTGCTGTTTGGGCGTCACGATGGACGTCACCGATGTTGAGGCCGGAGATATCGCTGGACTGGCCAATTAGGAGCGAGGACGTTCGCATCGGCGGGGTTGAGTTCGCCCGCGCGCTAACCGAGTTTCGTTTACGATGGCTGCAGGATCTGTGGCTTTGAGCTTCCATTCCGACGTCGCGGATGTATGAATACGAAGAGATGGCCTTCGACTTGGAGTAGCCCGCCTCCCAGAAGGCATCCTCGGTTCTTTCCTTTCCTCACAATGCGCTCCGTCAAACATCACCCCGACCTCAACCTTGATGCCGATGTACAAATGCAACAGCGAATCTGGTTCTACGACTGCCGATGGCGGGGTCAGCGATTGATCCTCTGTCGAGTGTATCGAGTACTGCTGCAGCATTCGAAGCTTGCGTCCGTTCAGATCCATTCGACGGTCTCCCTGACCTCGAACATCTATCATTTAGATCTAGATCAGAACGCTGACAACACGACGATCAGACCTGGGATCGTTTGTTTTCCTTCCGGCTCTTGCCACGCAATAGCTGCTGTGCACAGTACTAGCCTCCATCAGCAGTATCCCACAATCGTCTTATTTCCGAGATGGACAACAATTGCACTGCTCTCACTACCTCTCCAGCGCTCCGAAGATGCTGTGCGCGGTAGCAATGCAGCGCAGTGTTTCTCGCCGCCCCGATTCATCTCCGATTATACACGATAACGTGCTCATGCAGTCATTGCTCTACTGCATGAAGAGGATGCGAACCACGAGCTTCCCCTGCATTATTGATTGCCTTCGGCGAAAATAAAATCTGCAAGGGCCTGCGCGATTCTATTCCAGAGAGTGTGAGATAAAAAGCGTGTATAATTTCGTTCTCAATCATCTCGCGATTACGTGCAGTTTCTAGGCACCTTCGCGCAGGAGGTCATCCTTCTTGCAAATCTTACTGGAAATAACAGGACATGTCGCATTCCTTCTCTCCTTACTAACCTGCTAGCCTCTGGGAAGTGCGGAGCCGGAGCTGCCACCGTCGACGAGCTACAACGTTGGAACCGATCGGTCTGTCAAATCAAGCTTTCACATAACATGATCTGATGCGCTAATTTAATGATGACAACTATGCCGCTCTTTCCATGAAATCTGCGATTTCGCCATAAATAATGATGCAAAGCACGAGTAAGCAGGCGTTTCACAAGATGAGTTGCGTATGCACTCCCACACCGCGTGGAAAGAGCGTGGAGTCTCATTTTTTTAGAATCCTAGGCAATAACCAAACTTTTTCCACATAGACCAGCTCGTTGGGAATAGTGCGCCAACTTTCCAATATTACCCAAAGTAGAAATCGAGGCTGCCAGCGGCAATCAATTCCAGGGAACGCCCGGCTGTTGTCGATTGGTAGCACAACACCAATCATCACCCATCACAACATACCCGGCTGCGGAACGCTGGATACCTCGTGCGTTCGCTGACCACAGTATGTACTGTGCGGGGCCACTAGGAATGTTCGCCCAATTCCAAATCATAGCTATGGTCCTAGCCACGCTGCAGATCACCCTAGAAGGCCCATCACTTTAGTAAATAGGTAAGACTGGACTGCAGCGCTGACAACGTCACTACCTTGTTGTCTCCTTCTTCATGATATAAAGCCTCCTGCATCGCACACACAAGGAATTCACTTTTTCACATTATCCGTCCACCGCAGCAATGGCTATATCCACCTTCGCTACTTTCCTCCTTGCGGGCGTCGCAGCAGCAAAGACCTGCACCAACTTTACCATTCCCGTTGATATCTCCTCCCGACAAGGTCTATTCCGGGAGGTACCTACTGCAGGCAATTTGGACGCTACCGCATTTGCACAAGAGTTTACGAGGATTGGCCAAAACTATACCGCGGTGTTACTTAAGGATTACCAGACATTGCAGGGCAGCTACAAGATATCGGCTAAATTTTGCACTCCCGATAGCGGAAGCAAGAGCTCTGTTGTCCAGCTCCTAAGCCATGGAATTGGCTTTGACAAGACGTAAGTTTAATATCAGGTAACTGCGTAGTACACGTAATGACCTGGACTAATCATTGTGCAAATAGGTATTGGGATCTTTCATTCAACAACTACAACTACAGCTACACCGAGATCGCAGTCCGGGATGGATACTCAACTCTTGCAATTGATAGATTTGGCATCGGCAACTCCTCCCACGGTGATCCCTTCAACGTTGTGCAGGCTCAGGCTGAGGTAGAAGTCCTCAATGAGATCACCACGAAGCTTCGCAATGGTGGAATTCCCGAGATTGGTTGCTCTTTCGAAAAGGTCGTTCATGTTGGCCACTCTTTTGGCAGCGTTCAATCGTATTGGCTTTCGGCTCTCTACCCAAATAATACCGACGGTCTGATTCTAACTGGCTATTCTGCAAATGGATCGTGGTTGCCCGCGACTATCGCCGGATGGAATCTTCATGTCGCTCGTCTTAATCAGCCCTTGCGTTTTGGCAACGCTACGAATCAGCGTGCCCGGAACAGCTTCAAGGCCTTTAGCACTGGCGCCGCGGTCGTCCGCGGTGTACAATCCCTCCTTCGAGGTTTGAACATTGATATCTCTTCCCAGGGAATCTGGAACGACTTTGCCACCACCGAGATTGATAATATTATTACTGGATACAATCAGACCGTCGTTCCTCTCAACTACCCTTCAGGATACTTTACATGGTCCGACTTCACAGCAAACCAATACGCGTTCCTACTCCCGGGCCACTACGACATCGCGCTTGGTCTTGTCGCCGAGGCCACCAAGCAGCCCGTGACCACTGGTGAATTGCTCACCATCGGCTGTGCCCCTGCTACTTCGTCTTTCACGGGTCCAGTACTCGTTCTGACGGGTCAACAGGATGCTATCTTTTGTGGTGGTGATTGCACAGCAACTGGAACAGATGATGCTAGCATCCCAGCTCAGGCAGTGAAACAATTTCCTAGCGCGAGCGCGTTTGATGCGTATCTTCAGCCTGACACCGCCCACGGCATCAACCCACATTATAACTCGACTGGCGCGTACGAAGTCATCCAGAGCTGGCTGGGAGCGCATGCTCTTGGTGCATAGACGAGATTGAGAAGGATTGCGCGAGGTTAATGAAAATGTAAGAGTACAGTAATATCATAATATAATTGAACGTTAATCGCTGTAAAATGCACACCCTGCTAAGGAAAAATGCATTCGCGATTGATCTTTTGAATCTTCTTTAATTGCTCCGCAAAACAAATGTTGTTCATGTAAGACCAGAAATAACGTTGTCGATCTTTTCCGAATACGAGCGCCTCTTCCGAGCGCCCACCCGCAATCCTTCCTCCACACTTCAACGTCCTCCATATAATTGATTCTATCTTGTACCTCTTCCATCAAGTGTTTATCACTGCTAGTTCTGTCGTCGGTTGCAAACTTCCTACCGTGTTAACAATGTGCAAACATGGAAGTTCCTCCTCTCTCCGTCTACCGCCATCTTAAATCCGTGCCGTCAACGGTTCACGCCTCGTATCGCATCGCCAAGGGCAGGCCGCACCGAAGAACAGCCTCATCTAAAAACTCACAATTCCACATGAGCCTCTGCATGAAGCTTCGTAGATATCTTAAAGGTTGATTTATCAGACACCGTAATCGCGCAAGCGCCTTGTAAACGAAGGCAAGGCTGCCCATGCTGGCAGGCCAAAACGTGCATTTCTAAGTTCTGACTAACACCCATGTCGGCAAGACTCTTCCCAATGATCCACCACCACGCATATTGCGCCGAGAACACGGGTAAATTCTCGTGATGCAGGTTGGCGGTGGTGACCAAATGCTGATGAATAACCAGATAGTTGCTGACTTGCATCCATTGAACCTAGGGCGAGGCTGGAAGCGAAGCGCTAGAACAACGCATCCTGGTCTTGCAGTGGCTAAAGACTTGGTGATGGACTATTAAAGACCGAATTGGGACTGCACGTGGGTTCTACCCGCTGCCAGACTTGATCTCGCCTCTCGGGTGTCAGTAACGGCGAAACACTTTCCCGGTTACGGGGAAAAGTTTCTGTATTTTGTAAGATGAAGAGCCAATGGGGATGTGGAGATGGTGACTCCGATATTAGTCATGCCTTTGATATCGGATTCTGGTATGCGAATTCGCCTCGGCACTTGGATGCAACACGATGCATGCAGGCTCGCAATCTCTTATGCACGTTCGTGCTGTACGCTCTACCCGACGATATCGATCCTGTAAAATGGATCCAATACGAGGAAGTGGAGCAAGCGAGTCAAGGTTTGACAGATTGAGGGGATTGCAGGAGACTACAGCCCGAGGAAATGGATTACGGATGCTTTGATATTGACGACGGTGAAGAAGAGAGGAAATGGTGAAGGAGACGATGGGGTATAAAGAGGGCTTCAACCCTCGCTCTGGAAGAAACATCACGCCACTTCATCAGCTACTCTTCTACACTCGAAGACAGCAATCAACACTTGACTACTCGACAAGCTTCTCAAAGCCTATCCTTCAAGATGAAGTTCAGTTCCAGCATTGCGGCTTTGGCCTTCGGCCTGGTCAACGCTGTTCGCGGCGATTGTAAGTTTTCTACCTTGGGCATCTTCAAAGATGTCACAACATATCATCACTGGTGTCTAACATCATTCAGCCGTCCCTTGGGAGCGCATCGACAAGAACAACGCCGTAAGATATCCCTCTACGAATAGTATACTCTGCTTTCACTTCACTAACACCTTTCCCAGATGTTGCTCATCCTCGATCTGCAAGTTGGTCTCTACCAGATTGCTCGTGACTGGGACCCCACTCTCTACCGCGAAAACATCATGGCTCACGCCTCGATTGGAAAGCTCTTCAACCTTCCTGTCGTCATGACCAGCTCTGCTCAGGAGGGCCCCAACGGTCCCCTCCCCAAGGAGATGCTCGAGATGTACCCCACCGCGCCGCTCATTATGCGCCATGGAGAGGTCAAGTATGCATCCCCCAGCCCTCCTCATCACATCACATAGTATCACATACTAACCACCTCACAGCGCCTGGGACAACGCCGAGTTCCGCGCCGCGGTCAAAGCCACCAACAAGACCCAAATCATCGTCGCCGGCATCACCACCGACGTCTGCACCACCTTCCTCGCGCTCTCTCTCCGCGCTGAAGGCTACTCCGTCTTTGCCAACGTCGAGGCCTCCGGCACTACTACGGAGCTTGTCCGTGACGTTTCCAACTCCCGCATGGAGAAGGCTGGTGTCCAGCTTGTGAGCTTGTTCTCCGTCGTCTGCGATCTGATGCGGGACTGGAGGCACACCCCTGGTGCGGCTGAGGTCCTCCCTTATCTGGACCGTTATATGCCCGCCTATGGGTATCTTGCTCGGGGACACGCTGGTGCTATCCGCAACGGCACTATCCAGCCTGGAGAGGGTGATCTATAAAGTTTGAGGTCGGGACAGACAGAAAAGTAGAACTCGGACGGAGGAGTAGTGAGTGGTGGAGTGGTAGAACGGAGCAAAAACAGGAGGCGGGTTGTTGGATCGGAAAATCGAGTTGAGAGTGTTGTTTAGAGATGCCGTACATATAGATTCGCTTTCGCACGCGCTGAAGAATTCAAGTCCAGTTACATCCTCAAACTTGGAAGCAGAGTAGCGACAACGTTGCACCGCACGAGCATTAACTTTACCCTTTGAAATAGTGGGTTGAAGACATTCATTCATAACATACAGTTACTGCCTGGATGCATACCACACAGTACAGATCCCCATATCCCTCTCCAATCCCCACAAAATTTCCAGCCCCCTGACAGGCTAAACTTCCCACGTTTGCCTTTTTGTTAACCCCTTGTCTAGCGTACTCGCACGGATGAGGTGGCCAAGAAGTGCAGTAGCGGAGATAGAGAAGTGTGGTATGGCCGGAGAGGTATGCGTGAACCCTGCAGAACCACCATGACGTAATCTACCCCAACCCTCACCCCTCACCCCTCACCCCTCAACACTTCGCCGCCGCCTCTCCGCCTCTCGCGCGGGCCCGGACTCATCACTGACAATCACGATATTGATCGCTAATCTTGGACATATTGTTCTATTGTACGCTGTCTCGCTATGTTGAATTGAAGAGGGTTTGAGGATTCAAGTTCCGCCGTCTGTGCAATGCGTCAATGTAACTTCATTATGAGGGGTGAAATTAGAGGTTACTATGATCAGGGGACCCATTACGTGCAGCCATAGAGATGTGTGATATATTTGTGAGCTGATTCAAAATAGATACTCGGGGGTTTTTGGAGTTGTTTTGCTGACATGTCGCGCTAATGCGGGCAACACATCGATCCCTGGCAGAGATTGTAGCTGCATGAAGAAAACTGTGTTAGACTTAAAGTAGTGAAAGCTTTCATGGGTAAGACTGCTTATCTCCTTTGTGCGTTCTCATATTTCATTCACATCACTATTTTCCAAACCCCGTTTTACAAGAGAGGAAATCTGATTTCCAGGAGAGCTAGGAGCTTGCTTCTTGTACGTATAGATCTCCTCCAGGTAACATGTGCTCGGAAATTCTGCTTCGTCTCTTTTTCTTCGTCTTCTACTTCTCAAACCTGTCTCGACACCGTCAACGAGATTCTCGTATTCTTCAGCATCGCCCTAACGATGCCAGTACCTCTTAGTTATGAAGATTTCTATTATTTATTACTCATAAGCGTGCTCTTATGTCTCAACCTATTTGAGTTTGTACTACCTTTAGTCTACTACTCTAACACTAATTTCAAAACTATTTACTAGCTTTATTAAGAAAATAATCTCTTCTACAGACATCTGACATAGTGAGAGACGTATAAAAAAAGACTCATCTGAATGAGCACATTAGCATTGAATTTTACACCAAGCTCCCCGAAGCCAGAACAAGAATAGGGGAAAGGGGTTAGAATGATGATGTGGCATACGACAATAAGCTTGAACAGTAAAAACACCATGGTTAAAGAAGCGATTGCTTTCATCAACGTGCTATTGTGTCTCGTGGCTGCAGCAATTCCTTTCGCGCGTCCTCTGCGACTTCTTTGGAGGACGCGGCGAGCACTGTGCTTTGCGTTGCAAGAGCCTTTAGTTATTCGGCAACACTACGCGATTCTTAGTTTTCTTCTTAGTCGATAAGGTTCCATATTTGATTGAGGGAAGGGTTTAGTTTTCCATCGCCGAAATTGCAGGAATTTTAATATGATGTGTGGGCTGTGGTGCAAGAAAGAATATATACTCACACTAGACAAAAGCGAAGAGGGTCGTTCGGCGGCGAGACGGTTGTTATCTGCCATTCTGAAGATGTTATCTTTTACAGCTTCGATGTGAGCATTAATATAACTGGTATGCTCTTCGTGGTTCAACACTGCAGATGGTCAGGAAACTGTAATTTGTATAATTCATGTAATAGGATCTCTCACATGAATCAAAAACAGTATCTAGGGTCCTCCTTGTCGTTCGATTTGGGAAGGTTTTACAGTTACTATCTAGATGCGGGTTCTGGTGTACCCATGAGTTTGTTCAGGAAACATACAGAGCATATCCATTGCAATATCTTGGTATTGTTCTTTTTGCTCTTAGCAAATTGGATTGGATAAGTATTTTTATGGCCTTGTTCAGTAGTTTTCGGTTAAGGGCGTCGGGAGAAAAAGAGGAAGTACCGGAAATATGGTAATCTCAAATGTGGCACATGGCATCGGCTTGTACCTTAGTTTGCCACAGTTTGTTGCATATTGGTGGGTAACAAATATCATCGCTAGCCACGTGGAAGGGACTTGATCTGATTAAATATAGGCAGAAATGCGGGGCACATGTTGGGGTAAAAAGCAAATTCCTTTCGAAAACTCTTGACACCGACGACGCACTAAACTGTCCCCAGCTGTCATTCTTGAACTGCGATAAGTCCCTGGCCTGATTTGAAGTGGTTTCAGGGCGACTTAGATCATTTATCGACGTAGTCACCACTTCTACCATCTAGACCCTAAGTGTCAGCAAGGCATTACGACTCATCTTCTAGGCCGGCTTAAGTTGACCATATAGGATGATACGACAGGTTATCACTGAAGTCCGGCATATCGATATGAATAAATTAAAAGAGCTTTTGGAATCCCTATTTTCCGATCTGGACTGGTCAGTCTCAGTACGTCGCGCGTAGATGTCTTTTTGATTAATCTGCTCGTGTCTAACAAGACCCCAGTATCGTAGAGGGAGGCTATTTATCAAAGCACCACGAGAGTTAACTGTTGTATGCATGCTCCCTTTCTTCACATGCGCAATACTAATGCCCTGAAGGAAGAAATCTCCTCGTGTTATTTAGATGCGTGACTATGTCTCTACGGAGCATGGTTCAGTCTTTGAAAAGCAGGCTATCGTCGTACCAATACGTGCTGCCAAATCATGAATTCTCCTTCATCTCTGCCAAAGAACTGGCTTCGGCGCTTGACGCTTTGGCACTTCGAAGTTGGAGTACTTGATGCCGATATCTCTCCTGAAAACATTCTTGCCATGTAGCATACGACTTCAAGTTCCAACTCTATCTCGCCCCATCTAGAGATATAGCCGTCACCGCTAGGCACTCTCGTCTTCTCTGACTTCGGTCTCAGCACCCTCGTCTATCAATCACTCATCGATGAGGACTCAATTCCGTTCCACGGGACCCGCACCTTCGGGACACCGGAAACCAGATTACGGCTGAACGTTGGCCGCATAAGCGATGTGTAGTCTTTTGGTGGGGTCGTCCTCGAGTTTCTCGTGTGGTTGGTCTTGGGTCGCGAAATGCTTGAGGTGTTTTTCCAGGAGCGCTGTATGGAGTATGCTGGGTCGGGCGGGAGGATCAACAATGATTGTTTTTATGCGCTAGTCCTTGATTATGAGGGAGTGACTTTGGGGTCGAAGGTTAAAGAGCTGGTAATGAGGTATTTAGGGTTAGTAAGGGAGTACGTGCGGTGTGAGCAGTCGATAAAAGACGCGCTAGATCTGGTCATGGAGGGTATGCTTGTCGTCGTGATTTTGAAGCTCGGTGCAAGCTGTCGTTGGCACTGTGGTTTGGGTAAGCTGTCAATCATACTTGAGATGAAAATTCTGCGTATTACTAGTCTTGGCATATTAATAGGCGTACAAACAAACCAAAAAAATTCTCAATGTTAATCTCCACATTTTTTAACCGCTGCCTATCTAGAGCTTCTAATCATAATGTTTCGTTCATGCTGGTAGCGTGTTCTGGATGCTCCAGCCCAAGCACCCTTGAGTTCGTCTCTATATTGGCACGTCTAGCTCCCCGGCCTCCCCCCACCGGACTCACAAGGCTGTTTGCGGAGATTTTCTATTATTCTGAATATTTCACCTCACTGGTTGCTGTATTTGAAAATCAATATTATTCAAAATCTAGCCGGATTCAAAGACAGTTGGTAATTTAAGTACTCGCCATTCATCCCAAGAGCACATGCTTCCCCTCGTCCACCATACCGTAAGCCCTTGGCCCTCATTATTCGACACAAATACATCAACTGCCCTAGCACCCATACGAGCAACAGCTGTTACATCTACCGACCCCGAGAACTTTTGTTTTTTTATTGATTCCCACGGGGACCATTCGGCAAGTAGTTCAGAGCGCCAACAAGTGTATACGAAATCATCAGAACCGTGGACGAAGAGTCGAGCAACCTCAGATGAGAGTTGTGTAACAGTGACCTTAGGTTTAGCTCTAAAGTTTGCGTCAAGGGATATCCAATTCAACCAGCCCGAGCTTGCAGTCCATTTGATCGTAAAAATTCGCCCGTTCGGCCGGCATGCAAATATTTCAAGAGTGTCTTCATTTGGAACGAGTGCTGCTACTTCGGTTCCGGTCAGAAATTGCTGGCCAATTAACTTCCACTCAGTCCAGCCAGTGAGACTGCTCCATCCCAGTGTTTTGACGTTACCGTCTCTATCACAAATAAAAAGATCCATGTGCTGTTCAGTTCTCGCGGTTACTGTTACGTGTGCTCTAGTTGGAAAGCCCTGGGGGTCCCGGGAAAGTGGGCTCCCGTTGTTATTCTTAAACCATCCGGCTTCTTTTTTCCACTGTAGTGTATAAATTTGTCCGTCTCCTGCGCGAGCAAACAGATCCAGAATGTTTCGGCTGCGCGATATCCCGCCTACTTCAGTTCTTCCAAAGAATTGTTCCCCTACCTTCTTCCAGGAAGTCCAATAAGTCCGCGAAAAAAAAGGGACGAATATCTGGGGGAAATACCAACTGCTGGTAAGGATACGGCCGTTGATGTCGCAGGCAAAGATGTCCAATATTTCCTCAGCCCTCGACACTGCTGTTATTTTGGCGCCAGGAGGAAAATCACCGCCAACAATCGTATGGCCAGGCGACCATCCTTCGCCTTCCACCCACCACAATGTATAAACACATCCATCTGGCCCGCATAGGAATAGGTCTATCTGTTCTGACTTGCGTGATATGACGGTGATGCAAAACCGTTTACTTCGGATAATCTCTTCCACCGTCTCAGTTTTAGCCACATCTGTTAGTGGTATCGCTGACAGCACTTCCTTTGCATATGCCGCTGCCGTCGCCGCCGCGTATGGCTGCCACGTCTTGTTTTTGTGCGAGTCGGCGTAGTCGCAGATGCCGCGGATCACAAGACACGGGAAGCTATTCATCAGACCCGCTGCCTCCATCTCGAAGCAGAGAATTCCACCAAGCTCCCTGCTCAACGTGTCCCGCGTACAGCCGTACCTCATGACTTGGTTCCCCGAGGCAATTGTCCCGTGATGAACCACCACTTCATTGCTCTTACGCGGCTGCCGAGCCTCCTGCTTATCGGTACTGCATAGGTCGCACGTCTTCCCTCCTTGGTGGTCGTAGGTTGCTTCAAAGAGAATGTCAGGCCCCGTCATACAGCGCTGGAACTTGGGGATATGACCGAGCTTGGAGATGTGCTCAGAGAGTTTACTTCTGCCTAGGAGCTCGTGTGTGTGCACCATGGAAACCGCAGAGAGCAAAATCTGCGGCGGAGAGTTGAGCGATCCTGTCCGCTCAAAGCCGCTTGGAGTAGTCTTCCCGAGGTCGTATTGTATAACTCCGCTGGAAGTTTGGTGCGGTTTGCTAACTACCACGTCTCCGAGTCGGATGTCCACCTCTGGGCTTGGGACTCCTCCTCCAATACCGACCATTAACCTGAGCCGAATGCCCTTGAACGTCGCCCTCATCTGTGTCGCCACAGTCGCCGTAGAGTTGTTGCCAATCTGGCCAGCTGGTAGGCATACTATCACCACTTTGTGCCCGCTTATCGATCCCAAAGAATATAGATTCTCGTCGTTGTCGTCGCGATCAAGGTCTTCGTGCTCCTCATCTAGCATCGCTTTCGCAGCTGCCAGCTCGACTGGAAGCGCACACACCCATCCCACCGTGTATTCATCACGTCGAATTCGGAGGCGTGCCATTCAGACAGTCTTTGATGTCGGAGCCGCAAAGGCAGCGGATCGGGGATGATAAAAATATTGTGAAGTGTTTCCGTGCGCAAGATGGCAAAGCGAGGTCGCCAACTACAACTGTTCCGAAAGAAACTGCTAGCAACTCTGTTTTGCAGACACCGCTGCTCGCTCAGCCTTACTGTGTGGCGCTGATTCTGGATTGCAGTGTGTCGGCATGTCAGCTGACCATGAGTTGGCTCGACCAATCATGAAATAGTCAGATTAACGTTAGCATCATATCGTTAGAGAAATATTTATAGTACTATGCATCTATTTTATAAGTAGAACAAAAGATTATGACGTTTCAATAATGTGCCCTATCGTGGGTTAACAACAAATACAGATAAAAGGTTTGCCAAAGAAGTGCTGCATGTATGTTAAGCGACAAACTTCTTTTGCACATATGGCTCATTCAGGTTGTTAGTTTTCTGATAGACCGTCTTATCCAGTATCAGGCGGTGGCCGGGAAGTGCTACTGGCTCCGTTCAATGTTCCCAGCTTCCTTGCCAACACTATCCTGACTATGTTTTCGGTATGTGGTCTTGTCTTTGAGATTACCCAGAACCTGCTCATAGAGTCAACAGGCTCTTTTCGGTACAAATTTCTTTACATCCGGTGACGACGACTGGAAAGTCTCGAACAAGTGATGGCTGCACTGAGCTGTGACAGTTTCAACTACCCCTCTAGTGATTATCCTATACCGCCTTTTCTTCAACGGTAACGTGCAGAGTGTCTTGAATCGGCCTCGCTACTTGTTTCAGAGGAAAAAGTCTGCCATCTATGATTCAAGTTGACTGTATAAGAGAGGTCAGGAGATCAGCTTGCTGCACCATCGTTGCAGTTCGATCAAGTTCTGACTTGATGGATTGCCTCTTACTCCCGACCCCATAGTTTTTTATATTTAGGACAAGCATGGCATTCCAAGCCTTATGGTATTTTTAGCATTGTTGCAGCTACATGCAAGAACGAAGCTGCGTCCCACACGGCGGGCCCTGACTCCCGAAACCATGCGCGGATAGTTGTGTTCGTGGTATCCATAGGTCACACGGGATGATCAACCAGGGAAAAGGGCGCAGGAATGTGCCGAAACATAGAGGTGTGCACTTATAGTTCCTTGTATTACTCGACAAACCAGCTTCCAAGTACTCCTCCAGACATCGGCAACAGATGATGCCGCCACAAAGCTATGAGCGAATACCTCCGGTGATAGTATAGTCTAGGCGAATAGGGTGGTCTGTGTGACGAAGCATTGACTCCTCGGTATGCATATACTCCTCGTATTCGTCGTAAAAGATGGGGCAGTCCAAAGACCGTTTGTTCGGATCGCTCCATGGCATAACAGTTACAAGAAGAATGACTGTTGGTCGCAGTCTTACTGAAGACTGTGGGGACGCCGGGGTCGCTGTTAAATTGATTATATCTGCCAGAGGCCTTGCTAAAGATGGTGGAGGTGTTGATGTTTTCGTTACATCGATTGCATGTGGCGGTAGTGAATGACTCGGTGTTGGTAAGGATGTGTGTGGCGGCGACTTGCAGATTGGTAGTTCATGTTCAGGCAGTACTGATGGTGACGAATGTGCCATGCTGCTTGCGTTGTCGTTGGGGCGACTTCGCGAACGCTTGCGTTTACGAAACAATAGGACGAGAGACATCGTTGAATGTACGGAGGTTGGAAACAATATACGAAGTGTTAATGCGCCGGTGAAGTGACAGTGAGAGTGCAAGATGGTAATGGAGATAAGAAGAGCGAAATTAATCCTATATGCGGTGTAAGAAAGGACCAAGGCTTCGTTGTTCGGCAGTTAGAACGAGGATGGACGTTGAAAATGCATGCAACGTGTGTTCTTTCTGCATCTGCCCTCACCTACCGCTACAGGCAGTCGCCCCAACTCGTCTCACTGCTAGACCTCATGCATAATGAGGATTGTGAAATCGAATAGCTTGTTAGTTCCAAAGGAATATATGGAATATAAATGCATACTGATATTCTTGCTTGCATCATGAACTATATGGAGACAGCGTTTCCATCAGACCTGAACCAATGCAAAGTCGTATTCTCCTCAAATCTCGTTCATCGTCTCTCAAGCTCAGCTCCCAAATCTGCTAACAAATGAGCCAGCTCATCGTCCGGATTCGCTCTTCCGACACTGTTAAGTTGGCCAAGTATTCTATCTATAAACCCCATATATCGAATCAACCTCCTTCCCCTCGACACTCTCCGTCTCCTATCTTCATCATGGTAATCCTCATCATCCTGGTCATCCTCATCCCCACCATCAAATTCCTCAAAGTAAAATCCCTCACTGTCAGAACCTTCATTGTTAGAATCCTCATTGTTGTTATTGTCGATGTCGGAGTCAACTGGACGCGAAGCAACTGGACGTGGAGGAGCGGGACGAAGAGGGAGGCGTACAGCCATTTGACGGGGCACAACTGGCGAAGGAGGAGCAACTGTGGCCATCGCACCTCCATGCTGAACCGTGAACCAGTCCTCTCGGCAAATTGGACATCGCACGCTCCAAGGCCACCCGGCCCGTATATGCATCTCGATACAGCGACGCCCGAATACGTGGCGACATGTGCTATTCGGATGTAGTGAGTTGATGCGCACCGGGTGTTCGAGAAGCGGTCGGGAGAGATAGGGGTCCTGGCATACTGGGCACGTTTTCTGGTCCGGCGGTAGTGTGTCGATATGTATAATTCGTAGGCTCTCGAGGTAGGCTTCGATCAGTGCTTCTGAGATGGTGGGTGGCATACTGAGAGAATGTTTCCGCTAGGCCTATCTGAATCAAAGCCTAGGAAATCAGATAATGCTCTGTTTAACGATGGATTGAACGAGTGTCTCACGAATATGGATAGGATATATACTTGCTTTACAAACTGCCTGAAACTTTGATGAGAGGTATGTTTTAGATATAACATTGTTTGCTTTCGTGAACACGAAATTTCTACCGTGGACCATACCACGATTTATCCAGTTGCATTGAACACCCATCGCCTGTTTCTTCATCTGTAGGCAGTCGTTTGCTTCAGCTCCCCCTTCCATGTCACGATTCATCCTCCAGAAATCCAAAGCCATGTTCGCTTCTTCACCTGTGCTGGCTCTTCGTACCACACAGCCCGACAGATTGGGCACTTGTTCCTCCACGGAGTGTCCATACCCATGCAAATCGCCAGACAGAGATGCCCGAAAACGTGCTTGCAATGAGGAGTGTTCATCCTGACCGGATACTCTAGCTCTGACGGCAAGTTGCAGACCGGAGGCGAGGTGGGCGTACCCGGGGTGGAGCTTGAAGAACTGGAGCTTGTGGGTATGGATGTGTCGAAAGGTACGCGACAGATTGGACAATCGCGGCAGTCCGAATCAAGTGAATCGAATGTTGGGTAGGTCCAAGTCCGACTGAAGGCTGCTGCGCTGAGAGTTCTTGAAGGAGATGGAGCAGACATCTTGATGAGGAGGATTGAGAGTTGTTGTTCCGCAAGGCTGATGTTTGTTTTAAGCACAGTGCCTACTCTTCCAGAACACTGTTTAGCGGCCGACTAGCGTCAGTCGCTTCAGGCAGCAATTTCTGAACCAAAACAAAAACTGTCAGTGTCGCCGGGGGAGGCTGACTAAGATCCGCGCTTGACACCACATCACTTCTACTGTCAGCACCTGTCTCCGATACTTCTCAAATCCTGCGCCCCGACAGCAAAGTCTGGGGGTCTAAAATATAGGTACGCAAACTTGAAATGGTATGTAGCAGAGTAGTGCTCATTACAACATTGATGCAGAGTGACATAGCGTAAAGGACAGGTAGAAATATAGGTCGTTGGATAGGAAAAGAGCGATACAATTGGACGAGACAGAAAAGGTCCAACCCAAATGATGTCAGCAAAGTTAACACGATGCCGATCTCGGTCGAACAGAAGCGCCAAAGGGTCTTGATTAATCTCCACGGTTCTCCAGCGTGTCTAATGAGAGTCAATAGCGGATCGTTTTCGAAACTTGTAATTCGCGATTCCTCCCATATCCATGCTCCGTGTTGGAACACCATCCTCCAGGTACCTCTGGTTTGGCGTAGATAATCTGTGAGCAGGCTTTCTGATTCTCCAGTAAGATACTCCGGTAGTGGCACCAGTTGTCCGTCATGTAGTATGTTGATTTCGCTAGACAGCTTTTTGGCAGCGACCTCGAGGAACGCTATGTCTTGTTGGAATCCAAAGTCGGTGGTAAGGGGATGCTTGGCGTAGTCAATCCGGACATGGCCATTTGGTGAGCGACGGGACCCTCGCACTGCGAGTCGCTTGAAGGATGGGTCATCGATAAGATCAATTAGGCCGAAGCGTATTTGGTTGATCTTGATAAATTGCTCGACTGCGGGCCAAGTGTAAATGAGGAAATGATATGTTGGCTTGTCCTTCTGCACCTGAAGCGTGTCAATGATGATTGGCCAGGCCTCGTTGTATATCGTTTTGCAAGTGCGCAATATAGACATGTTGCAGGCTGTGTCATAGGCTTTTAGAACCCCTTTTGGTAGCCTGGGGTCCTCAAGCGTGAGGGTGATAGGCTCTACAAGATGTTTGTAGATCTCAAGGCGAAGCTCAGTTGGCAAGTTGAGGAATGGCATCGGCGCTTGAGGGCCTTGCTTAGATACATGGCGGAGAGATAGAGGCATGATCGTGAGATCGGATATTCACAGTGCGGTGATTCGTACTCTTGATGGAGATGGAGATGGAAATGGAGATTGTGGATGGAAGGGGAGGTTGTTGGTTTGAAGACGATGAGGTAAGATGTGGGGCAGCTTGCCGAGTCAGCCAATTAAAGGACTGCTCGCTATCCCTACCGAGCGAAAAACCGACGGCTACGTACTTAGATCACGCTGAATGTAGTGGACTTAGGCATGAAAAAAAGGCACAAGTCTTCCAAATGATTGTAAGTCGGACACTCCATGTCCTCTTCAGTCGACGAGAATGTTTAGAGTTGAGCCCACGGGTTTGCTTAAGATGAATGATGGATCGCGATGCGAATGATCTAAAAGGCCGAACGCCATTTTGCTCAAAGACCAATGTATGTACATGATATTGTCCAATACTCTCAGTCTTGTAAACGTGAAATGCAGAAACCCTATTTCAGCTTTGCATATTGCTTTCCCCACTTCTCCGCAATCTCCTCTTCTGTGAACCTCCGTGTCTTTCTCCTCAGCATTTCCGCCCTCTCGTCCATCGTCAGCTGCATCTGGGCACCGATCGGTACCAGACATTTCGCAAGATGTGTGTAGTTCTTCGCTAGCAAGCTAAATGTGATCATCAAGTAGTCGATGTTGTAGAACACAAGTGCGTCCTCGTCTGAGTACTTCTGTTTTTGCGCGAGAAAGGAGACTGGGTGATCGCGCCAGTGGCGCAGGGGATTGAGGTGGTGTGATGTGTGGTAGCCATCGTTGTAGCAGTAACGATTGCTCTATTAATGTGTTAGCTACTCGAACTTGTATCTCACCAGGGTATGGGGTACTTACAGCTACATCAATGACTGTAATGCTAGATCTAAAGTCGGAGTCTGGCTGTATCTCATCTACAAACGCATGCTGTCCCCAATTTCCAATCATCATCCCAAGTCTCATTATGGCGAGGGGAATGAGAAACACGAAGATCGTGGCACGTGCGTTCAAGTAATTGTACATGGTATAATAGAAGAGGTAGCTCGCAACCTCGCACCCACACGCCTTGATGGCTAGTCCAGTCTTGTTCGTGCTCAGGAAGTAGCGCGGCAGGTCCAGCCAGATCAGGAAATAGAAGCGTCCAACATAGTGTAAGAAATGCCAGACGTCGTCACGCTGGTAGCGCACAGTCGACGACAAGTCGTTGGGCCCGTTGGCCTCAACGTGATGATGCTTAACATGATGGAAGTAGTATGAGTTCCAGGTGTGCCCCATCAAAGGATCTGTGATGTACGGGAAGATGCTGTCAAACGCAGAGTACTTCTTGTCCAGTATCCCCCGCATGTGGATGTGTTGGTGCATCATCAAAGTATATGTCCCCATGAAGTATACCTGCATTATCGTATGCAGCGGGCCGTGCCACCAATGGAAGTTGTAGAACATATAGATGGCGGAGGGTATGCTCGTGCAGAAATAGAGGAAGAGGTGGGTCAACATGACGACGTCGGTGTCAACGCGGACGATTGTACGAGCCCAGCGGACGTAGGGATCGATGATCCATTTGCGGAGGGTGGGTGAGGTAATGCTGGCGAGGTCGACGGTGACGAAGACGGTGGGCTCGAACGTCGACGATGTTGGGTTGTTCAGGTCTTTAAGGATCGCAAGCGTCTGTTGCTCGTGCTCGAGGGCATCTGTGGACTTTTGTCAGGCGTCATTCGAGGGGTACCAGAACAGGCGGGAGGGATGCGGGGCAGGTGTGGAAACGGAGGAGGTTCAGGCATACCTTCTGGTGTGGGGGCATAGCGAGTGTGCTTGACTGCAGAATCATCCGAGTCGTCTGAAGCTTCAGGCAAGGTTGAAGCAGGCTGCTTCTGTTGGTGTTCGTAGTCCTTCTTCAAAATGTCCAAGACCATGCGGTCTGGCGTGGTGAGCTGTGCATCAGGCTGGAAGTAGAGGTTGACCATTGTAGGAAAATGTAGCAGACAATGATCGAGCAACGAAATGCTTTCAGCAAACGTCAAGTTGACTCAGGCAGTGGGTAGCACTCTGAACAGGGCTGAGCGGTGTAGCCAGAAGTCTAGACTGGCTTCGAAAAGTACGATAGCAGATGTGGCTCTGTGTTGGATGGCCCAATTGACACGTGAGAATGCGTGCCAACAGCCCAAGTGAATGTAGATGCGGCGCGGAACGCGTGGTGTGGCGGGATGTTCCGCGCTTGATGTGAGGGAAATCGTGAGACCCCTGCCAAGAACTCACGCGGTTGACATCGGATTCGGGATAATCTCGCCCGAGACTCGCTTGGGATCCGTCACACATCATCGTACCTTTGATGGATTTCTCAGTGCACTGTAGTTCTAAATCCAACAAAGCATCAGAGAAGGCTTGGGGCAATGAATCCCAGGGAACCCATCACTGTTCGGATCGCCTCAAGAATGTGGCATGAGTCTTCAAATTTAGTAATAGCTCATCTTAGCACAAGCTAGTTTTGAGCTTGGTTTAACAACGACCACCTAGCAAGCCTGTACCTAAAGGACGGGAAGTAGACGCTACGAGCGGGCTTAGGGCATGTAAACTTCGTGCCTCAGCAGTAGCCTTAAAACTAGCGGGGTCGTCTATTACACGGCGACGACATTGGGACCTGTGGCCATTGAAGCCTTGGGTAATCGCCATAAAAGCCTGGGTATCAACCTTAGGAGAGGTATATGTTGGAAGAAAAACAGCTAGGGGTAAATCACGCCAGATCAGTAAACAAAATCACCAAAAACTTAAGGCCAACAACCTACGTCGTCCTGGATCCGTGAACGTGAATAAACACGAAAGGAAACCCATGGGGAAGAAAAAAACGAACGAGTAGTCAATACAGAGGACCTAACCTTCATAGGTTACTTCATATCCTAGGAAACCGCCTGTATTCTTCATGCACTCCGCTGTCAGCGCCTTCATATTCAGCAGACATATCTCCTGATACCAGCCACATCAACAGTCCACTCATCACCACCCGCGAGCTTGTAGTGGAAGTTCTCGTTGAACTTTGATGTTTCGTAGAAACCCCATTTCTGCGCAATATTGAAGCCCTCAAATGCCTCGCGTAGCTCGTGACCGAATCCCAAGTTCAACCATCAAGTTCCCCACATCCTTGCCTCGCCGTCTCTTACAGTTTACCAAGCGAGTGGCTTATCTGGAGCCGGTGGCCGGACGTTTAGCATCGTGATTGAGTAGATCCAGCACCTTTGTCTATCTTTACGCTCGCCTTCTGGCTGACGGGATTGTTCTCTTTATCACAGCCACCCAGAACCTCGTAGAGGTAATTTTTGCAGCCTTCTAGAGACGGCTCGTCGACAAGCTCTCTGATCATCTCGTCGCCGATGTCGACTACTTCGGGTGTGTTAACCAGATATATGATATGTGGATATGGTTCTTCTACGCTTTTGATCCACAGGCAGAACTCGGTGTCGATGAACTAAGAGAGAATTCCTCGGGAGGCGTACTTGTTGTTTTGCAGGCTTCGGCATTCCAGCCACTTGTCGTATGTAGCTCGCTTCGTAAGTGAGCACCACCCGGGAGACCGGCCGTTGTCACTGTCACGCGCGGCTTTATCGGCGCCATTCTAGATTATGCCGACATTCGGCTTCCGTCCCCATTCCGATTTGTTTGATTTACCAGATCTATGATAACCGTTACACGCTCAAAAGAGGCATAAATCCTATCCCAAGGTGTAATATTGTAGTTCATATATATTACAACCACTCCGGTGCGGGTACCACTATTTTGAATATCAGTAGCCTTGTTCTTGAACTGAATATATAAAGAAGATGTGAGTGCTTATCAAGAAATATACGACGCTCTATGCTGTCATCTTTGCGCTAGACTGATATACCTTCCCTGCAGGCCTATACTGTGAGTTGAGTTCATCCTTGGGTACCTGGCCATATTTCACCTGATAGTGTGGCAATTCTACTTTGGCGATCAGTACTTGTGGAGAAACTCGTCTCTAAAGTCTATCCCAATATGATATATGGTCGTTCCTTCTCCAGCTTATTTTTGTAAACGAAGTCGATGAGATCATCGAAAGCTCCCCTGCGCAAAGTTTCAGAACCGAGAACCCCAGAAATTGAAAACTCATTTTTATTGACTGTCCATGATGGGATCTCTCCTAGTGTTTTCTTGCTTTGGATTGCATGCTTGAAATCTGCACGCTTCAGGTTGTTGACTCACTTCTCAGGCTGAAAGTTGATATCTCTGCCTTCTGCGGAAGTTGCTCTGAAGTCGACCAAATCAGAGAGCTCTTCAATCGCCCTTATTCCTGGTTGCCTCTCGGCTTCCTCTGCTCCCTCGTCATCTAAGTCCAGTTCACTCCAACCTCGTATGTTTCTGTCCTTGCGATCGCCCCCTTTTATTCCCAGCGCTCTTCTTTCTGTGATCAAGCTCCTGTCTTTGACTCTGGAGTTCAACCACTCTCTCGTCTTGTTCACTTCTGTCTTGTTTTTTGGATCTGTTGCCCATGCCATCCACGTTCTCGGCGGCTCATATTGGTGCGGTTGCACTGGTTGAGGATTGGGTAAAGTATGTTGTGGCTCAAGACGTTGAATGCCTTTGTGGTATTCGATCTCTTCAGTTGATGCGCTGTCTTTCAAGGATACTCCCCAAGAGAGAAGTTCATCACCGTTGAAATTGTCGTGTACGTCTTGATCTACTAACGACTGCAGATATGTTCTTGTAGAGGATAGCTCGGCTGGGTCGTTGGGATCGTTTGGGTATATAATGGAGGTGCGGCGTGCGCTTGAGGTGCGACTTACCACTTTAATTGGATCGGAGGAGACGTACATGCTCCAACTGTTAGGGATAGTATGAGCGAACTATAGAAGAGGAGGTGCAATAGAAGGATTGCTGCTCAGGCGGTTATTGGATGTAGTGCATTTGCCTCGACCATGAATAACAAGTAGGGCTTGAGGAAATAATGTTTCATACCTTTCTTGCAACTTTTTTAATTCCAAATCCGGGGCTGAATTCATGTTGTGTAGGTCGAAATAGATGTCACGCACGCAGAAAGGTAGCCGAATTTGTTTCAATGACGAAGAGCTGGCATATGTTTATGACGTCAGGGATATGCTGTACCTTTCTCTTGCTTACTTCGCCTGCCTCCAAGCAGCGAACAGTGAAGGGGTTCATGCGCCATATAGTGAGACGCTTATTGGCAGGCAACTGAATTTCTGACTGTCAATCAACAGCGTACAATTGCTAGAGGCACAGAGTTTGCACACTCTATATGTTTCAGAATGCTCGGAACAATATCCAGGACTTTAGGATACTACGCCACCTCTTATAGTCAAGTATTTAGTAGGCACTCATAGAAGATCTGGGGACTCTAGGTAATTTCAAGGCAGTCCACTGCAGATGTGAGAGGCTGATGTTCTTCCTGTTTGAAAGCATAGAGTGTTTAGAAGAAGTGGAACAAAAGTGCAATGGACTTCTATCACTACTAGGAACAGAGCAAGCTCCAGACTCAACGAGCGCAGGTGAAGTTTTATAGATTGATTCGTATTCGAGCATACTTGGGAAGTATAGTGGGAAGCTGAGAAACTAAGGGAGATCAGTGATCGAGATCGAAGGAAGAATCTCAAGAGCCGTTACGCAACAACTCAGAGTCTTGTAAGTCCCAAGCGAGCTACGAATCTCTCTAGAATCCCACTTCGCAAACCTGGATATCTTCCACCGTCCATGCGAATTCCAAACAATCAAGAGTCTTCTGGAAAGTGACATTGCAGCGTAAAGCGAGGTGTTTGACACTGCCATAGCTTTCACCTCGCACTTCTCAACCTTCTTGATCCACGCTCTTCAGAAAGACAGCCCATGCACCGAGTATTGCGTCTCTGTCCACTTTATCCATCTTTCTTCGCTAGCCGACAGACAATCGCTAGGCTTCTTCGCCTCCTAGTTGTTGGGAAATCTTCTGCCCCACATGTCGCCCAACATGAAACCCACAGTCAACACCAGGATCATGGTGCCAATATAGTCGTCGAATGAGACTATGACTAGCTTGTAGACTGCCTTTTTCTTTGTTAAAACGTTTCGGGCTAGGATTTCGACGTCTGAAGTGAGGGCCCAGACAAAGTCTCTCATCGTGAGTGCGAAAGTGGACAGGGTTTCCATGCACTATAACCTATGTTAATATGTATCAAAAGAGCAAATATTAGGTGTGCAGCCCATACCTCGAAGGCCTTGTTTCCAGGTTTGGTCTCGTGGATGCGCTGAATAATCTGAGTATTGTACTTAGCTTGCTTCGGTTTTGTAGCCGGCTCTGGGTTTGATACATACTTCGGCTAGCTTGTTGATCGCGATCAACTTCTCCAAGGGACTGTTCGTCTGAGTAGCGTTGGTCATTGTGATGTTGTGGTTTGGGCGATTCAAGACTGCGATGAGGTTCCGAGTGTGAGGTTGTTGAGTTTAGAGAGAGGTAAGAGAGAGAATTGGGAATAAGAAGTAGATGGCAATGACGCAAAGAAATTCTGTTCTTCTAAGACAAATGACATAATCCTAGGTGAATGAGAGTTGGTGATATTCAGTCGGCCAGCCGGTCATGGGAGCCTAACAATACTGCCCAGGTAAGAGAGGAAGTTCATCTGAAGTAGGCGGTGGAAACCCGCCTCTTCGCAAAGGAAAACTAATAAAAGGAGATAAACACGGAATAAGACATCATAACAAGAGAACTAATAAAAAGCGAGCTTTTGCGCATGTTTGCTCCTATGTTAACTCATAGCCCTTTCCATCCAACTTTTGTCTCACTTCCGAGTAGCTACAATGACCCATGCCTGTCTCATCAATCTACTCGCCCTTTAACTCTCCCTGTAGAATTCTCTTTCTAATCTCCCTCTTCCCCTCCTCACCCATCCTACCCATCTCCCTAATCAACACGCACCCCACAACAATCAGCACCACAAGCGCAACTAAAATCCCAATGCCGACCTTAGCCAACACCTCCAATCCACTCGCAAACCGACCCGCCACCTTCACAGCCTCTTCGGTATTCTTTAACGACCACTCTATACGCTTATCCAACGCTTCAATATAACTCGGCAGCTCCCCCGAGAAGGCGTTGAGTTGGGCGGAGAAAGCATCCAAACGTTGCTGGACGTCCGGGCCGAGAACTATGTGTTGTTCCATGTAGACCATGGTGAAGGACTGAGGTTGTTAATTTGTATCGCGAAAGCGTTTGAGTTTGAGAACTGGACCTGCTGTGAAGCGCTGCGCTGGTGGACAAAGTTGTGCGGTGTGAAATAGCCGCGTGATGTGGAGACGAACCTTCGAGACGAGAGTAGGGATACTGTGCGTTGTAAAGTTGCTCGCTGCAATTACGAAGCATGTAGAATGTGCCGGTGCTTGTTTTGTTAGTAGTTGCGGTGATGTTGATGGTGGGGTACGGTGCGTTTAGATCAAGCAAGCACGATTGAAAATGCGGAAAGTAGGCGGCTCTAGGGCGCTAGTAACCTCAGCAAATAAGGAATTCTTGACTTGCCCACTATTCTGTAGGGACAGCATCTCATTTCCCTTTTTTTTAACACCGTATTATTCGGCATAGTCTTACATCTAGTTATAAAGGTTGGAAGCGGAAAAGCACGGTTTTGTGTTATGTTATGCTACTCAGAGCATTTGGTGAAACGTTCTTTGCATCCCGAGACTATTGGCGCCCTGGAGGTAGGATCCAACCAGAAGAAGGACAAACCTTTGATCTCACATCAACCGATGACGTATACGTTTTTTGGAAGCACAGGATCCCACATGTTCTGTGCAGTCAATTAGATCCCCTCACGGTCTCTTAGCTAGACGACGATTCTTATATGTCGATATCTCCTGCCAGATCTCCCTTTAGGAACGAACAATATATTGTCTCGGGGATGAGAACACACCCGGAGGGCCTGGTGGCAGGCTGTTCATCCCAGCGGAAGTCGAAGAGCTCTCCCAGGTCGGCGGAGCCCACTCCAGTTTCGTGGTTGACATTAGCCCACTCGTTATTGGCGGCATCGATAACATACTCTGAAACAATTGCCAGTACTGATTCAAGTCTGTCGGTGAAGTTGTGCTTACTTTACTCCGCGTCCACGCTGTGGGCGTTTGGCCATGCCGTCATTCAAGAGGTGGCAATAAGCGGTCGCGTCGCTGGAGAGGAAGGTCAAAATAGCAACCTGTTAGAATTTGAGGACAACTATGGTGAATTCCGAGTGTTGAATATTTTGATAATGACTGATGTATACAAAGGAAGAAGGGCTGATAGTGGTTATTGGGGTTCGAAGTTGTGGAGAAAACCAGAGAGAAAAGGGGTATCAAGGGTAAGAAAACCTAAAACAATGCTAGAAGGTTCGTTCGCGCAGCAATAGAACTCTGACCTTCAATTCAAGAAGCAGGGTTATGGAGGAGGAAGGTGAGAGAGTACGGTAAAAGACTAAGATTTGGAAGAAAAGCTTGAAGTGAACAACGACAATATCAGGTCTTTGGAAAGGAGTTAAACCTAAACAACAGACACTCTCCACATAATTTGAAAGGGTAGATAGGTAAATCAAACCTGCCTTGCGCAATACTAGTGAATTTGCTAGGGGGTTTAATGCTTCGCTAGCTGGGCACCGCGAACATGCCTGAGTCCAGCATACTCCATCGTACAAGAGGAGCTATGATAAACACATCAATGTTTTTAATAAAGGCACCATGTCTTTTGAGGAAAGCGCAATGGTAGTGAAATCTATCAGGCATAGTGTAGCAGTCTGCACCAAGTCTATATAATGGATGACATCGTGACTTCGGTGCCTGTAACTTGTTCAAGAAGAGATTAACAATGCAATCAGCATAGCTGCTGGCCATGCGATCACATTGCTTAAGATTAGGTACCTCGATGTTGACAATGGTGAAGGTGGGAAGGAGATTTGTTCGTCTTGCCACAAAGCTAGTTTACGAACGATGTTAGATTAGACTCGCAAACTAATGTGACTAGCTAAACTACGCAAACCAAGAGGGATTGGAATGGACAACAACCGCCGAAGAACGTCCCAAAGCCTAATTCGCCTTAACACACACTCGTCTTAGCCCCAAAGCACAGTCCCCTCCGACCATCGGCCAGCACCAAAACCTCCAAAAACATTTCTCGCAAACTCCCCGCAACCCCAACATCTCCACAATGGCCGCCCGCACCCTCAGGATAGGTATTTGCCCACATATACCGCCAATTCCCTAGCCCCATTTCAAACGTCTAACGACAATCACAGCGCTCATCCCCGGCGACGGCATCGGCCGCGAAGTCATCCCCGCGGGGCGCCGCATCCTTGAAGCTCTCCCCTCCTCCTTCGGCCTGAAATTCAGCTTCCAGCATTTGGAGGCTGGATTTGAGACGTTCCAGAAGCAGGGCGTTGCGCTGCCAGAGGAGACGGTATCTGTGCTGAAGAGTGATTGCGATGGTGCGCTTTTTGGGGCTGTTTCGTACGTGCATCCCGCCAAATCTTCAACCGCAATTGTGACGCATTGAGATGCAAAACAAGCGATTAAAGCAAGATCTATGCTAATTGGAAGTGAAGGTCCCCAACGGTAGCAACAAAAGGCTATTCCTCCCCCATTGTCGCCCTCCGCAAACGCCTCTCTCTCTACGCAAACGTGCGCCCCGTAAAGTCCATCCGCGGCTCTTCCCGCCCCGTCGACCTCGTCATTGTACGCGAAAACACAGAGGACCTGTACGTCAAAGAGGAGAAGACGTATCTCGCCGCCGACGGCAGCAAGATCGCCGAAGCCATCAAGCGAATTTCAGAAACTGCGAGTTTCAACATCGCGTCCATGGCTGGAGAAATCGCATTGAGGAGACAGAGGGTACGGGATGCGGGGACGGGCATAAAGTCGATACACGAGAGACCGCTGGTCACGATAACGCACAAGTCGAACGTGCTTTCCCAAACCGACGGCCTTTTCCGCGAGACTGCCCGCCGTGCCCTCGCCCAATCCGCCTACCAAACGGTATCAGTAGAAGAACAAATCGTAGACTCAATGGTCTACAAGCTCTTCCGCCAACCTGAAGACTACGATGTCATCGTCGCGCCTAACCTCTACGGAGACATCCTGTCCGACGGCGCCGCTGCCCTCGTTGGATCACTAGGACTCGTGCCGTCGGCGAATGTGGGCAAGAATTTTGTGATCGGGGAGCCGTGTCACGGGTCTGCGCCTGATATCGAGGGACGGGGCATTGCGAATCCCATTGCCACGATAAGGTCGACGGCGCTGATGTTGGAGTTTCAGGGCGAGGAGGAGGCTGCGGCGAGGATATACGAGGCGGTCGATGCCAACTTGGAGGAAGGCAGGCTGCTTACCCCCGACATGGGTGGAAAGGCCAGCACAGAGGAGGTGATCGAGGATGTCTGCAGAAGATTGTAGATCAGAGTGGAGGTGTAAAAAGAGGACATTTGCGACTTTGCATAGAAGATGATACCATTTAAAAGTTTGAATCTTTCCGAGTTCTTGAAATTGGCCGTCTATGAGTCGCATGGTCTGCCGAAATGGAATGTCAACCATGCGTGCCCTTCCCATCCCAGCCCTTCTATATGCACATGTATAGTACACCCGGCGCCATCCCCGTCCCTCAGTCCAGCTCATCATCATCCCCACCAGTATGCAACTCTTTCTCCGCCTTCTCCCCGGGATGATCCTTCTCGAACTCCTTCTCCGCATCGAGCACGCCCTGTTTCTTCGCTTCTTCGGTGGGCACAAGCTGGAAAATAACGACGAAGAGCTCAGTATTTGTGGAGCGGTCTTTGAGCACATATCTGAGAGTGTGGGCACTTTGTTAGTCAGATCTTGCCACGGATGTTTACATCAAGAATCCTTGCAGAACGCGACCTCAAGAAAGAATCATGAGAGACGAGACCACGCAAGAGAGGAGGTAGGCAGCGGTAGGGTGATGGTGAAAAGGAGTGTAAACAGAAGAGAACAATACATACCGCAAAGGCTGCCCATCCCAATGCCCCATGATGCTAATCGGCGGCAATCCATACCCCAGCTTCAGACTAAACTCATTGAAGTCCAGATACGGATTGAAGAAATCGCACTTATACTCCCTCCCCTTCTCAAACTCAAAGTCCTTCCTGTGCTGCTCCGTTAAGAAGTGCTTCTGCCGTGCGTGCGCAGCATCCGGGATCGCCAGTTCCTTGCGGGCGGCTTCTCCGTCCCCATCAGCACCTTCGGTGAGGATGTCCGCCTCGTCCTCTTTGGCGTTCTCGAGCGCCTTCTCGTCCTTTGACCCGATACGCAAGATGTTGATGGACGAGAGAAGCGCGCCATAGAGGTAGGGTTTGTCTGCCTGCACGTCGCCGTCTAGTCCAGGGTCGATCCACCATTTCACAATTCCAAGTGCTTTGTCGAAGAGTGGGGGCAGACGGTCGCGGATGGGATTCTCGAAGTCGTTGCCGAACACCAGGTGGTGGCCTTTTATGTCCGATTTGGGTGTGAAGGAGAACTCGATCGAGTACCGGTCGGCGGTGTGGGGGGCGGATGCGAAGTAGGGAGATGTTGAAGGGGAGTTCTTGGGGAGACCTTGGAGGATGTCAGATTTTGTGGGGTGGTATGGCGGGGTAGAAAGTGCACTTGCCTCTGTAGTCTTGGACTCGGACGGTTATGCTTGCGTCGATATGCTCTGAGGATATTGCGACCGGCTTCTCGGTGTTGACGGGCACATCTTGGTGTGTTGATGTGTCGTAGGAGGGCCCGGCTGTGACCTTCAGCATATACTGCTCGTGGGTGCTCATCGTTGCGAGAAAAAAAAAGAATTAGGGTATCGTTGAAAAAAACAAACAAGAAGGGGACTCTTCTAGAATGGAAGAGCGTACAGTTTTCCAGCGGGGAGGCAATAGGGTACTGGAAATTTGCGCGCATGCGGCATGCAAATGCTGTTGATCATCAATGACGTCCGCCGTCAATGACCGACAGGGTCGAAAGGCTAGGCCGCTTTGGGATAGCGCTCTGTCAAATTTAAGCCAGAGGGAACATGATACAAGTATAAAGATAATAATAATAATTAATAAAACAAGAGAATAATTGTGTAGAGAGAAGGGATGCTACTTATTGATATCAAATTTAATATAGCAGAACTCCACGCTTGAACCCAACAACCAGACCAGGCCATGCCAATTGACGGCGCTCGTCAAACCTTTATCAAAGAGTCGATATCAACGCGCTGGTAGAAAGAGACATGTCCAAACGTCTCCCAATACTGTGCTAGTCGATCATGGGAGATAAGGATGATCTGTGATGCTCTAAAGTCATCTGAAAGGTGCAATTAGCTTGAAAGCTTCAATATCAGAATAAAGGCAAGACTCACCATCTCTGAACCCTCTTGCTGCAATATGACCCACACTGCGTACGATACGTGCACCTTGGAAGATTTCTTCAGTCGCGACTCGAACAAGGCCATTGGGCCCGATATCTGGTGCGATGAACGTGTACTCTCCTCGCGGAATGTTTGGATCACCAGTCAGCTTGATAGCCTCAATGCGACCGCTGTAAACTGGGTCTTCCTCTTCAACGGGCGAGGACGGCCGCTCCTCTGGTGTAAGAGCTTGCAGCGTAGCAATACTGTTTTCCATACTCATTTCGCCGTCGGGCGTGTGAACCATCTCTTCCTGCTCAGTAGCATCTGTGGGTGCAGTACTCCAGGAGTCTGCGCTACCTTGAGTACTAACGCTGCCTTGCCGTTCTCTTGCTCGCATCGCCCATTCAGCTTTCTCCGGCAATGGCTTTGGATCGTCCGGTTGAATGATCGCTAGAAACTCGCAGCCATGACCCGCGTAGTCGCCGCACCAAATTCCCTGCCATGGCTTTTGCGCCGTTGGGGTATAGCACTCCTCTGGAAGCGTAGCCCAAGTCGTGATGTCCTCTCCAACACGCATACTGATCCCGCGTGGTCTCGAGGAGAACTCCATCCACTTCCTGACCCTGAACGTCGTTCTTGAGAGTTCACTAAGTCTTGAAGGGCGATAGTTGTCGTCCCTAAATTGAGTGGAAGAGCTGTTGATTGTACGACTTAGGCTAGGGAGTATAAGGGGTGGCCAAACTGCGGTCTGTTCGTCCGTGATATGTGCGGGCCATGGTCGCGTAAGCATCAGACGCGAGTACAGTCCCGCAGTTACCCTGGGAGTCTCGCTGTAGAGACTCATAGGAACTTCTTTCTGTAACCGGCGCTTCCCTGAAGGTGATGCATTCTCATATCCATTCGCATCCAGACGTATGACCGGTGCGTTAAGATCAAGTTGGATCCGTGGACTGAAGGTGTGAACAATGGCATCGGGATTCCAGTCCCAGGTTGTGAAGGTGGGCTGTCGGCGCTCCGCAACAAGACTGTATGCTTCGATAGCGTTGATTCGAGGGTCGTAGCGGGCTATCAATACCTTTCCAGTGTGCACACTGTCTGCAAACCATATCTTGTTCTGCGGAATGAACCAATATGGATGATGAGTTTTGAATAACTCGCGCCACGTCGAATTTAAGGGTTTTGTCAGTGTATTCCCGGGTACGTTCGACTGGACAAACGGCTGGTATAACGGGTCCGCTAACGAATGCTCCTGAAGGGCGTGATTCACGAGGCCAACCGATAGAAGGTCCGGCAGAGCGAGGAAAGACAAAATGTGATGTATGAGCTCCGAAGGTAGGGCCACGAGTGGCGAGGGTACGGCATCATCCATCTTTAACGTCGTTCAAATGAGCTTGCGGAGAATTTCCAGTTCGTCTAACTCAGAAGTGCGAAGATAGTCTCGGTATTGCTTTTTTGTGGTAAAAGGTGAGTAGGTAGAAGTGGCAAGAAACCAGAAAGAGCTACAGAGCAGACTATCAGTCCTTTCAATGTCGATCAAATACACCGGTCCCAATACGTCTATGAGCCTAGGTACAGCGCTTTCTGAACATGTGGAGACGCGCCGGCAGGTGCTGACGGTCTTTTGGAGTGCAACTATCTACGGAGCTGCAGTGACACCTTCTAGTTTCCGCCTAGCGGGCGCTTGTCCCTGCGAATCCGATCGATTTACCCAGATATATGGGACTTGGGGTTCTTTCGGTTCTTGTCACTTGCTGGATTTGAGGCGGAAACTCAACTCTGAGGCGATTACGAGGTACTCTGCGATATCGGGATGATGCGAGACAGGGTAGGTGGTCGTCTCCGGGAATATTCTCCGGTTCGGGTGAGAAGAGTCCCGATGCGGAAAGACGGAGAGAGCGAGAAGATAGATGTAGCACGAACGTATTGGGCAATTGAAGGAGGCCAAAAGGTGAAGTTTGAGAGAAGGAATGTGACAGTGACGATGCTGTTGGAGAATTGATGATCATTGGAGACGGCGTGGTTTAGTCAAAGGCGCACGTGGAGTCATATGAGCCGTGCATCGACGCCAAATTGTGGAGAACACGAACCTCATGTCAACCATCTCTCCATCCAAGTCCTCTATTTCCTGCCAAGCACTCTTGTAGAGGGGCCTCTTCTTGTGTCACTTTCCAAAGTGGTCGAGAGGAATCACTAGCAATATGTTCGCCTCCACACAACGCTTCTCCCGGATCTATATGACACATAGTGAGTCCATTATGGAGGCAATACTGCAACCCACGACAGTTATGAGTATGGTCTGCGCTTTCACGTGTACCGCTCGAATTATGTCACCTTCCCTAGTTGGAAGAAGGAGAATTGGCATTTTTATCAACAGCTGTGCGGGTCCAACATTCCCACATGTCAGGTGGATCCAACCGGTCATGAAAATTGCGAATGAATAGGGATAACAATAGTAAGGATAGACATCCGAAAAGGCTGTAAGAGACTAAAATTTTGGAGATGGCCTGCGTCGCTTCTGTCATAAGTAGTATTAATTGCCACAAATCACCGAAGTACACGAATAAGGTACGACACTTATGTTTAGGGAACAGAGGTTTTATTCTATTACTAGCTGTTAAAAGAAGCACCCCCTGGGCTCCAACTCTGCATGAGTTATATCATTCAAGAGCCGTAGCTCATCGCTGTGCCATACCCATCGACTTTACGGTGAGCCTACAGAGCTGAGGGAGTCGATACCAAAGACGAGTTATTACCAGGTTGCAAAAGAGCAGGGAACTAGATCCTGAAAGAGGCCATCGGAACGGCGAAGGTCAACATCAACTCAGTTCTCCTTCTCCCTAACAAGATCCATCAGCTTCGAGAACCTGCTCGCCTTTGCAACTGGCTGAGCCGCCGGCGCCACATCCCCCATTTTCTGATCCGTAAACTTTCGTTTCCTAGCACCCATCACCGCCTTCTTCACAGCCTGGAACTGCTTCGAATCCTCCAGCGGATGAGCGAATTCGTGCTGGTCGGTCGCTGTATCCGTGACTTGCTGGCTGGTGTTGACTAATTGCTCACGCTAGCTCAGTCCCTGGTCGTGGTGGTGATTTCGGTTGCGGATACCAGAAGCGACTGCCCTAAAAGGATGAGGGACAGCAGAAGCCATGAGCTATCTTACACCAGCGCGAGCGCGAGCTTGCCGTCTATGGAGGAGATCTTCTTTTACACGCTCGTCGGCGGCTTCGAGGATGCGGGCGCCGTATCCCTGAAGAGAAAGATCAGCAAGAATTCAGAATCGGAGACAGCGTTTTTCACAGGACTTGGAAAGTTGACGACTTACGAGAACATTGCCCCAGCGAGAGGACTCGCTGGACGGCTTTTGGCTCTTCTCACCGTTGAGCTGTGATACGGCCTAGGACATGTGCCCTGTGCCAACATTAGAGCTGCTGAAGGTCATGTTGCGAATGACAAATTCTCATGATTCCATAAAGTGGACATAACAGATATCACAGTTTACAGAAAAAACGAGATCACAGTACAGGAAATGCGGAAACTGCATGTCAGCCTTGAAGTGAGTAGTCTCAGTTATACAGCGTATTAACTTCACATCATGCATTGACAGGACAAGAAAAAGTGTTTGGAATTTCGTAGTCTTTCTGAACAACCATATCGATGCCTTATGGAGAGGTCTAAGGATCATATTCGCCCTAAAACCGTCATTCATAGCTGTCAGAGAGGAAGATACGAGAACAAACACGTTCAACCTCTTAAGCAGCAGATTCGACTAAAGTAGCCTTAGGAGTCATTAGGTGGGTAGACATTCTCCAGCAAGGCTCAGGTGTCGAGATCATCGTTATCCCCAAAGAGACTACCCAGCCCATCGTCATCAAAGAGACTGTCCATCTCACCGTCGTCTGCTTCGTCAGAGGAACCCGTGGCACTAACCGAAACAATGACAACTCCCTGGGTGCCTGGCTCAGACTCACAGTCCTGTGACGCCCAGCCAGAACCACCTAAATCCTTAGGAGGCTCTGACGCGCTTACAGGCTTCTTGGATAGTCCCGTAACTGCTAGCTCTGGCTGACCATCTTGATTTTCCCAGCCTGAAGTTCGCTTTAGTCGCGGCACTGCTGACGGCTCATCGTCTTCCCTCTGGCGTTTACGATTACGGTATTTTGTGGCCTGAGAATTGGGCTGTGGCTGAGCTTGCAGATCTGCAAAGGGGCTGGGATTAATAGCCTGTAAGAATGAAAGCTGCCCTAAATTGAGAGTCACTTGCTTCGGATTAGGATTTGGAACCGGGATAGGTGCTTGAATAGAGTCAGCAGCCTGCGAACTTGTAAGTTGCGTGGAGAACTGGGTTGGAGCTGGAGCAGCAAATGGCTGAGTGGAAGGGGCTCCCTGTCCCTTGCCTCCACGGGTGTGTTTTGGTCTGGGAAATCCCCGCTTCTCCGCCTCTTTATCTCCTAACTTTCTAGCCGCCTTAATCAAGAGGTCTTTCTTCGTTTTCCACGGTACCCCAGTTCGACAACATGGGTGCGTACACGTTATGGGCTCAACTTCGCATCTGGGCTCTTCGTGAGCGCAGTTGTACATAGGGTCGCCTAGGTCGCCAGGACGTATCAAGTCATGGTATTCTTCTTGATTGGGCTCCCACTGCATATAAGCATGCTCGATGGGATGCCAAAGTTGCTTGGACTGTGCCAGTGTGAGGGGCCCTAGTGCTTCCAGTGTTTCTTTAGTTAGTGCAGGGGCATTTTGTGCAGGGACAATCTGCGCAGAATCAGTTTGTATATGGACCGGGGTAGCTAGATAAGTTAGTATTTGATCTTGAATTTGAATGACAAGAATAACTAACCCATATTACGCATCACAGCAAGAGCTGCAAGATCAGCGGAGGAATTCTGAGCATTCTCTTTGGCCCTCTTCTTCTCCTTTAGTTTCCTTCGTTGCTCTGCATTCTTCTCCCGCTTTTTCTGCGCTTCGGTCCTTTGCTCATGAAGGCTCAACCCCTGTCCCTTCTCGTTTCCTCTCTTCTTAATGGCTAGATCTCCATCACACTCGTACATGGAGTTTTGCCCATTCACAAGTTTTTTCTCAGATAGATTGTTCTTTGATGGCTTATCAACACCCTTTCCGTGTTCATGATTGTGCAATTGACGTTGAACTGGGTAGCTAGTCTCAGCAAATCTACAGACGTGCTTGTCGAACATGTTGTCGTCTTTCTTTGGAGCGTTAGTACCTTCGGGTGCAGGTATTAGTGTTGAAACTTGGTCATTGTCGGTAAGGTCGGTAACCTCAAGCGTAGCTATAGGTTGTTCCTCAAGAATTGAATCGAAATCGGTGGGGATGGACTTCTTACGAGAAGTATGAGTTACCTTTACAGACAGCTGCTGTCGATATTCACCTTCCTGGGCCGGTGCACTACCAGCCACTGGATTTTGGGTTTCTTGAGCAACAAGAGACGGGGCGTTGTATTCGTTTAAGGAGTCTGGTCTAAACAAGTACGGCGCTGACGTAACTACGTTCGAGAGGCTCTGACCGACTGTGGCCTGACAATAAGTCTGCCTGACGGGAGGGACTACGAAGGGTCTCGAATCTTTTTGAGTTCGTGATAATCCAGGTAGGCCCTGCTGTGGGTGATGGGCTTGGATTTGCTGGTCCTCAAAAAGAGGTTCGGTTTCTCCAGTGGCTGTGAACTGTGGATTGGATGTAATGAACGCGTAGCTGGAAAACTGAGAGTATTCTGGTGGAATCTGAAATAGGCAAGTCTGCTGGTGCCCAGCCAAGAAGACTTTCGGATCGGAGTCATGCTGATAGTCTACAGCGCTGATATTGTTACCGAAGACGTTCGGATCGAAGTTATGCCGATGGTTCACAGAGCTAATGTTATCAAAGTCGGTCGGATCGAAGTTATGCTGATAGTCTACCGCGCTGATGTCATTACTGAAAAAGCCTTGAGAACTTCCAAAGGTGTTCGCACAGAAGGGAAGCGGGGCTCCAAAAGATGGAGTCTTCCATGTGTTAGAACTGCTAGATCAATTGAAAGTGATTGGTAGCCCACCTGTCCCATGCCCATAGCTGGCCATATATCGTTCATGCCAGCCAGGGCTATAACATCCTTTGTATTCGTCGGTACCGACTGATAGGTCTTCCACCGTGTGTTAGTAGAGCTCCATATGCACCTAAAGAGAGTACACATACATTGTACGCGGGCTCTTCAATGGGATTTAGGGACGTCATGATTGTAGTTGAAGGCACATATGAATCCTGCCCAGCGCGATATGTGGTTGGCTGCCCGTTCAGGTCGAAAGAGTTGTCATTGTCGCTTCGCAAGCGCTTTTGCGCAGTTGATCTCCCCATTTTTTGAGGAATTATGTTTCAGTTCTCTGTCGCGAAGCAGTTAAGGTAAAAAAGAGAACGACAGGTGGTGGTTGAGTGTGAAAGTCGTGGCAGAGTTTTAGAGAATAGTGGTGGTAGTGGGATTGGAGAATACTTCTCGTTCCTATTGTGTTACAGAATCTCTAGTGAAAGGTATTGTCTGAATAATTGCCTGGATTCCTTCCACAAAGGATTTCAAGACATCGAAAAACCATTCACACTTCGCTGCAACTGCGCTAGTCATTATTGGTGTTTTTCAATCTCATGGAAATTTTTACCAAAAGATTCTTAACTTCAGCTCTTGCCGAGCCTCGACAGCTCGTTTCACCACCACCACCACCAAGAATCCTCAACACTCAACTCTGCTTGTTTCGCCCTTCACTGGCAGCTTTATTGTACAAACCCCAAAAACCACCCTCAAGACAAGGATCACTTCTGACCCATGTTCTGTCTTTCCTACTCTTATCCAAGTTGCGCTGTATATAGAGCCAGCTACCCTAGGATCGATTTCCACCGTTGAGCTCGCCCAGACCACCGGAATCATGGCAGCGAATGTTATAGCCCCAAAGAACGAAGAAGTGGGTGTTTAGATTACTCTACCAAAGCTGCTGTCTGACAATGTACAGTCTGTCAACAATCCAGCATCTAAATTTGTGTCGGATCCCAATGCCGTAGACTATATGGCCCCTCCTGATGTACTAGCTTTCGATACTGCATACAATTCGATCGCTCAGCATATCGAGGTGAACTATGAGCCCGAAGATGCAGGACTCTTCTCTAAAAGCAGCGTTGAACAGTTAAAAGATGTTGCAGGCCAGGTGAGCAATTCGTTTTCGCAACCAAACTTATATCTAACAATATATAGAAAGGTGACAATAAAAAAACCGACCCTATGATATCTGTAGCGGACAACCGACTCCATCGGAGGCTCTGTGGCTCCATCAGCTTCACTAGAAGAACACCTGTTTCCCTCCGAGAGCTTAGCTACTGATGTGTCCCTACCTCTTGCAGCATCTAAGACTGAGGAGGTCGGTCTCGAGCCTCGTATCCACAAGCGTCCGGCCTACAATCCGCTCATACCATCTAAGCCAAAGCGTACCAAAGCCAATTCTGGGCAGCGCCAAAATATAATTGCTCTGCATCAAGACCTTGGGATTGAGGTTCCCCGACGGCAAACTGAGATCGTGGAGGCACTGCTTGTTACCATTACCCAGCCTCAGCGCCATACAGTATCCGTGAAGTCTACAGAGGCTGCACAGCGTCGCGCCGCAGCTATTGCAAAGAAGAGCACTGCTTGTAAGGTTGCTGCAACTCCATTGGTCGAAGGTGCTGCTACTCAGCATCAGCAATACATTGCAGAGCTAAAGTCGGTTCCAAACTTGACTTTACATACGCCTGATGCCCACTACAGCCATGCGCAGCCTGTATTTGCTATAAACGAGGAAGTCGCTAAGGCGCAGTACGCAGCCGAGCAGGTAAAATGCGCAAATAATGCCGCGAAATTAGACAAGCAAGACAACTCCGATGGAAGCAAGAAGAAGCGAACACTGATCTATCGTTCTTTCGCCCATAACACGACAATGTCCAAACAACTCACCGCACACGCTCAAATGGCGGTTCTAGATCCCAAGAGTCGAGTCGGACATACTTTCAAGCAGAAGGTAGATGCGCTGCCAAAAATCTACGCAGAGATGAAACCTTGGAGCCTAGGGGGGAACGCAAATACGTTTGATCGAAGGTCAAGACGTCCAGAGATGTTGAGCGAGAACGTGGAGGTGGAGGTTTAAGCTAAGGCAAACCCTATTAGAATCGAAGAAAATGAACAAGGTGACAAGATCATGGTCCAAGCCGTCAACAAGAACGCCGCCTACATCGCCGGTTTCCACGGCCGTATGATGAGTCTGAAGAGCATTCTGGAGATACCGGGCGCTCACCCGAACATCACGATCACTCCACACTTGTCTGAATCGAATCTAATTGTGGTTCGTATTGAGGATATAGACAACGCTACGATCACTAGTATCATCAAGAATCAATCCGCTCACAAAAAGGCTATAGAGGCGGCGGAGAAGAAGCGTCTGAGAGACTTGGGGAGGCGAGGTAGCAAGAGCCTGAGCAAGAAGACCAAGAGCGGTAGGGTCATGAATAAGAAGGAAAGTGGTGCGTAATGCTGGTACTGTCGATTGGAATTCTTCTAGTGATGACCCAGCCTGGCAAGTACAATCTTTCTGGCAATCTCGGTGATACTGCGGCATTTGTCTGTATTGTATACACAAGCTTGGGTATGAAGTTAGATGCTTATTAACACTGTCGTAATAAACAATGGCCTTTTTACGAAATGCATTTTATCTTCGCTGTCCATATCCCGAAAATAAAATGATTTTGAGTTCACCAAATCTATCACCGTGCGGAACGTTCCAATACACAGCAGTGTTCTTAGTAAAAACTGTCTTGAAGACACACTGTATGCTCATATTTACGTCGATTTTCATGGAGAGGTCGCCATACAGTTCAGTAGCATAGACATAAATCAACCATAGTCCGAACCGTATAAGTAATTTTAAAAGATTTTAATCATGCATCAATTGGCCAACTTTGCAAAGGCACAATGCATGTCATTCATTTTCATAAAATTAAGCTAATTCTGGAGCTTGTTTCGAGCACAACCACACTACGCATACAGAAATGGAATTTCGAGATCTTGTCAAAAGTTTATACTACATTAGGATCATATGAAATCGTAATTTATTAAGTGGTTAACACCTTTTTCAGGATGCGGCGGGATAATATCCGAGCTAGTGAGCTGTACTGACATGGGGTTGGATTCTTGTGCCTAGACAAGACTGCATTAGCGAGAACAAGACTTTGAAATAGTTTTGATGGTGTTTCATCTTTTTCCACCACTGGTCATCATACCAACCCTAATATATCAGATTTTATAGTATCAAAGTATTCCATACTAATTCCAATTGCATTATATATGGAAACTTGTGAAGCAGAAAGCAGAAAGCGTGAAGCAAAAAGCGGAAAATAGGATACGAAAACCAGAAACTAACACCGAAAATTAAAACACTAAAACTAAAGCACCTCTACGCTAAAAACCAGAGCACAATTTATTTTTCTAAACACCCTAACAACAAGGCCTAATAACCGGCACCATCAACCCATCAGTCGTTCTATCAATCTCCCCCTCCTCCAGCAAAAGCCGCTGCTTCATCCTCATCCCCCTCTTCCGCTCAAGACCCTCGCATCGAGTCTCTTATACTTCTCTTGCTATGACTCCG
>BLYF01000039.1:387584-457266 GCA_014905255.1 Herpotrichia juniperi | reverse complement strand
GGGGGGGGGGGAGGAGAAGGAAATATAGAATGAGCGGGCGAGCAACCGTTTTAAGCAAGAAAAGAAAAGGATTAGCACATACGCCAAGCTACTACACCATGAATGAGGTTTACCATGGTTTAATATTACTCATGGGCTGTGAAGTGACTCACTCGACGGCAGCAGTTGATTAAGGAAGGAATAGAAGCACATGTGACATTCGCAAGACGAAGAAAGAAAGTAACCTTAACTATAATTAGTGTTGACAGCTGCAAGTTGCCACCTTTACTGAGCGCTAGCATGGTGACGGCCCTTTGTTCTAGTTTCTTGCTTCGTCGCAAAGAAACCCGTACCGATATTGCTACACTTGGCCTGATCGCTTGCATATCGGAAATCTAAGAACCGTAGAACTGTACGATCGCGATACAGTATGCCATCTTATACAATTGGGAGAAACATTTAGGCATGTGGATGCGAGAGCGTGATTGAACAGTTCCTGCTAATTTTATGATCAACGACATAATCAGTAGTAACATCAAACCTCGCCATTCCACAGCAACTTGGACGCTAGATTCACTTAATCTCAATTACAGTATATAACAGTCGAGTCATCACTAGATTCGTCGCTGGACAGATCGGCGGGATATCACTGAGCGTGAGGAGATGGCTCAGGGGTGAGGGAATATACCGGGCGGTGGAGGCGATACCGTAGGTCTGAGTTCGACCGACTAGGGTGGTTGTCTTCTTAGCGTCGCGAAAAGGCAGCTCATCTTGAGGGATTAGCTTGGTATCTTCAGGGGCAGCGTTGGTAATTTCTCCACCTGCAGCCGTACCATGGTTCGTATGAACCCGAGTAGTTTCCTTCTTTATCTCAGTGGTGTCAACCTTGTCAACCATAGCCTAGTGATGGGCCGTTCTGCTAGAGAGGGGGACAGAGATTGCTCGAGTAGTCTTAAGGGCATGCTCGCTAACCTCGACGATTATGCTCAAACTTGCTTGCCTAGTTCCGGCATTGGACGTAATGGCAGAGAGCTGGCTACGATGTGCTCCTTCAGCCTTTTTCCCGGCTCGATTTGGAGTGCCGTTCTTCGCGCCATAATATCCATTATAGAACTCCGGCGCGGTGGACTCGGGGGGAAGTACGGCTATTTTAGCCCTTGTATCATCAATATGGTGGCTAGTCTTCCATTTGGAATCCTTCATGAATACATATCCTTCCTCTGCGAGACGTTTCTTCCCATTGGAGGCGATGACGGAGTTAGAGATCGGGGAAAGCACCACGGGAGCGGCGTTGTTAGTGCGCTTGGGTGGGATTAAAGGCGTAGCGTCGTCGACGACAGCGGAGTGAAGAGCATGATTGAACAATGGAATGGTGACAACAGCGCACACGACCGCATTCGAGTTATTCTCCGTGCCTTCTGCAGTGACAGGAGATTCGACGGTCTTGAATTATGGCTTTCCGGTCGTCGTTACCTTTCACAAACCGTCCGCAGTTTTCTTACAAACCTTAGCAATGGGGGTTGCTTCCGCAAGAAGATTGAGAGGGTCTATGCTGACAAACTTTGAGTTAAGCGATACACTGATGAATTATCAAAGGATAAGGAGGCCTGCTAAGCGCTGTAATAGGGTGGAGTTATGGCGTCCCGGAGTTGAGAGCGAAGAGAGGTAGGTGTGAAAAGATTGATAGCTGCAGGTTGTACTAGTAGCGCAGAACGAAAACATCTGCGCTTCCGAGAGTGAATAAAACGAGACAAGAGATACGACGTCGCATATTCAAGAAGAGGCTATAGAAACAATCGGAAAATGTGTCACTAGCTGTTATTATACTAAGAAAGAACTCGCATGTAAAAATAAAAATCGTGCCCTTGAATCACAGTACAACAAACGACATGCCAGCAAATTTGGAAGTCGAAACCTGTGCTAACAAGAATGACGCGTGGCTATGGGATATGAAAACTCTGCACGACATCCTAAACCTGATGGAGAAGCATATTTGATAGACGGTGAAGTATGACAGGAAAGTTCACCGATAGAGCTAGTATTAGCCAGATGGGTTCGACTTACAAAGTACTGTCACAAATTTCATTGAATCGTTGGAAAGCATTATAGCTCATTTCATGAGATAGAGATATTCTAATGAATCAATGTTCCGGCCTGGCCCGTCACTGATGAAAGAATAAAGATAGTTTGCCAAAAAGAATTTAAATTTTTGAACATGCACCTATCCATGAAAGGTATATATGAAGTATTTGAAGCGTTGGCATAATACAGTAGAGGTAGAACACATTGTGACTAGGATGAGGAAGATCGGTGATCATTGATACATACCACTACGAGGTACTGCAGAGATGGGAAACGAGAACCAGGTCAACCCTATATAACTCTCTTCTATATCCATCGCTTAAATACACCGAATGATTTGGGATCAGGGGAGTGACCTTGAGATCCTTTTGGCAGGGTTCAATATATAGCATTATGAAAAGTACTGGCGGTGCAGTATGCCAGAGGGATGTCCAAGGACTCGATTTGGTGGTGAGGGACGCTTTTAATGAGTCTAACATTTTTGTATTGTCATTCAATGAGACTTCCGATGAATATGAAATTGCGAAATATTTGGAGAGCACCTGGAACAAAATGTAAATATTATCTGAGCAAGGGCCGACCGAGGGGAAGCAATCCACCAAATAAGCTGTCCTGTTTGTCCTACATCTATGCATGAACAGCCCATGTGTAAGGTTTTGAGACAATCATAGCAGCGTTCCGAACAACATACCGTCCGAAGAGTTTTGTTTACGACCGACGAAACATTTGTGCTGCCAGCGCTACTTGTTGGATAGACGTAAATTAAGAAGGAAGGTTACGTCTTCTAAGGGAGGACGACCAGCGCCTATATATGAGGGAGGGTCTTAGAGATGTAAAGTGACATATTCAACATATTGGAAAAGTATATCTTAGATAATTATGAAGGAATGACGCCTGGAAAGGGTCACAATAATCAGCCAATCAGATCCCTGTCACAGCACTTGCGGCCACATCACCAGGAAGTGCCGTCTTGGCAGTTCCCCACAAAAAACGTCGCCTCATCCTACTTCGACCTCAACTCACCTCAATTGAACTTACAACAGCTATACTTGCTCTCCAAACCATATTAGAAGCTTTAGAATTATCAATCACAGCTCCTAGACCGCAATCATGAAGATTGCCGCTATTATCGCACTCGTCCCGGCTGTTCTTGCCGGTGCAATCATCAACAACGAGGTATGCACACTACACGCCTGTCCTCCAAAATTAACTGACAATACGATAGCACCTCAAGACCGAAGTCATCGTGGAAGCTAAATGTAGCCGCCCCTCTAAAGCTGGCGACAAAGTGCATGTCCACTACCGCGGAACCCTCGATAGCGACGGCACCGAGTTCGACGCTAGCTACAACCGCGGTGAGCCCCTCAGCTTCGTCGTTGGAAGCGGACAGGTCATCAAGGGCTGGGATCAGGGCCTATTGGATATGTGCCCTGGCGAGAAGAGGAAGCTCACAATCCAGCCTGACTGGGCGTATGGGTCGAGGGGCGTGGGACCTATTCCTGCGAACAGTGTTCTGAGTAAGTGTAGATGTAAATGAGTTAGGACATATATGCTAAGCTTTGATAGTCTTCGAGTCGGAGCTTGTGTCCATTGATGGCGTAGAAAAGGATGAGTTATAGAGGATTCGCGATAACTCGAAGCGGATGATGGGGGACAAACTCCATCGAGGGAAAATAGACCGTCCTATCAAGAAATGCGTCATTCACATTGCAGATGCAACCTTGCATGGCGTCAAGTAAAACCCAGGATTGATCCAATTGGCGCTGGACATACAATAATGTGTTTCGAAGCTAGAGCTCATAGCATGTAGGAGATGAGACTCAGTGAAGAAAGACTTGTGATTTGCTACCACGTCTCATGCTAGCATCTCCCACAGCTTCCAGCACATTAATCAACTATTCGAGATATACATCACGAATATGTCCACTTCTCATTAGTTCCTCACATTGTTATATTTCTGTTTTTCGCGTTCCACGACTTGAGGCGCGCTATCAAGTCATCCGGACGACACTATCGATTATTCATTCTTAACGATTCATAGCCCTACCAAGGAGATTGCAGTCCAGTTGCGTTGCATAACATTCACTCCACTATGCTATCCATCCACCCGCTCTTCTCCTCCTTCATTATTCCAGCACAACCTTCAAGCTAATGCAACCTTCAACAGTGTCTCAAAAATCTGTCGCGACAGATAGCTTCCCAGTAAGAGCCCTGAAGTTCTCATTCCAACTGTGCACTGCCTCCAAGCAAGCAGACCTCGCAATGATTAACTTCACATACGCAGAGAACCACCGGAAACAGCTCCTCCGAAACTCAAAAAACCTCTTCATTTGCGGCTTCAAGCTGGAGCCTAGCGTAACAAGACCGGAGTTCAACGAAGCAATTCTCGACTACGCTCTCTCGAAACGCCATTAGCTTGTTATAGATGAGGGTTATAGATGAGGTAGAACCGACCAAACGCCAACTGGAGCACGATTACAGACTTCAGATAGAGGAGGGTGGAAGTTTGGCGTAAGATCGATCTTGGCTTGGTCGCTGTTAGCAAGGTGCTCGCCGATGCGGTTTTTGAGAGGCTGGAGAAGAAATCGCGGAAGCAGCGAGAGGATAGTGAGAAGACCTTTCAGCATGTGACGACAGATTTTCTATGTTTGTTATTTGTTCAGTAATATAGGGCTGCTATGAATATAAACTCGCAGGGAACACCTCAGGAAGGAGCATCATACTCGTTCTGTTGGTGGATGCGCTTGATATACCAAGCCGTCAATCGATGGATGCCACTTCGGAGCAGTCAGAGTCTACAGTCGGACAGCGTATGACTACCACAGGCCCTGCAGATACCCTTTTTGCTAACGCTCATCTGCAGGAAGGATAAGCAAAAAAAGGATTACGAAGATGAAGCGTCGAAGACAAAAAACAGTGCCGGTCTAGGAAATTGCTTCTCGGGCTCAACAGCAAGCTGAAGTATCACAATTCGCACGCCCTCTGGTTCTGCGCTCTCGCCACATTCCCATCATTATTCCTAATTCACTGGAGCCTCCAAACGCAAAATTTAAGCGCAAGAATGAAACTAGTGTCTGAACGATGAGAATCCGACTGATTGAATTGGGCTTGATGCTAGATCGCTCGGCGCCTTCACGGTTTGCTCTTCCTTACATTCCATATAATATCTGTACTACCGCACTAATAGATAGTCGTCAATGAGATAGTTTTCACTTGTGGAATCGATTACCCCCCCAAAAAAATCTATGTATCACAATCATGCATAGACGTGAAAGACATCCCTACATACCGCGTCTTTTTTCGGTATTCCCTTCTATTCCACCTTTTAGAAGTTGTATAGTAATTTCACTCTTCAGTTTGTTATGAAGAACATTGGAAAACCGCTAAGCGGCGAACCCGCGCGCCCGGTTTATAACTAGAGACTGTTCTCCCCTCGTCTAATTTTCTGTCAATCGCCCGGCAACTCCACCATTATCACCTTCACAACTGCCATTAATACCTTCACCGCCATATTGTTCTAATTTCTACGCAGCTTTCTAACCTGTTCTGCATTTCCTTTAGTTTTTCTCCCTCGAACACCATGACCAAGCTGCCCGCCCAATCATATGCAGAGACCCACCGCCACGCTCCACCGATATTATCCTCGACGGGCAGAGCGTCCAATTTTCCTGGATATGAGTTGAGGGAAACTCAAACACTGATAAAGATACCAATAACGATAGCCACCAACTTTAGACCGAGGGTCAACCGGTATACTATGTCCAAGACGTGATCTCTGACAAAAAGCGTAGAGTTCTGCACGAGACGATGCTAAAAGATACATATTTTATACGCGACTTTCCGAAGGTTCTTGCCGATGACCATCTGATGCTCTATCCCGGTGTTCGGGGGCGGGTGGAGAAGAAATTTGAGACAACATGAGGCCCCAGCTCGTACAACACCTTAGTCGAGCAATTGGAGAACACGGTACAGTTTGATATCTTATTCTTCCTAAACCAAATATGATACTAAGCCTTTACAGATACTTTCAGATGAGAAGAACAAGCTAGTGGTACCGTGTACTTTAAAACACTTACAGCCAATCCTCACACAGATCGCAAATAAAATCGTGCCGTGCGTATGATTACGAGCTCTTCGTGTCTGTTTTTCTCCGGCGTTCGGTCCTGTCCGTACAGGCTTCCTGATTTGTGTCCTATCTGCCAGCGAAAACCTGGAGGTCTTTCACTGTCCTCATGAAATTTTCCACCTTCTCACCGAGCATACACATGCTACGAATAATCTAACAGCTTTTATCCAACGGATTTTACCCAACGACTTATTATGATCTTAACTTCCGTATGCTCACCCTTTTTCCTTATTCATTTATATTTACTAAGTTGCATAATCTACAACTATCATTCGCCCTTACTAGCGAAGAGTTAATTACCTTGCTCCTATTCTCATTGCAATAGACGCTAATACTCTCCCATTATTTCCCTCCGACTAATACGACAGCCAATATCTAGTCTTTCAGCCCTTAGATCACGCAGCTTTATCCTTATCCCATGATCAGACTCGATCAATTCATGTTTCATTTCTCAGAACTATACGTCCCCTTGTGTGAGTTTCCCAATGTTGAAGTGTAGACATCCCAACGATACCAGTTGATATTCTTCGCATGCAATTTCCCTGTCTATTGTCGTAAATTAATGTTATATCTTCTTGTGAATATTTTTTCGGTTCTTTCACCCGCCTCTAGGAGTTTACTTTCATAGTGAAAAGAGTAACTCACGTGATGCCGGGAAGCTGGTTTCGGGCCAATCATAACTTCACCCACGCCCCTTCACTTTCTGTTTCTCTTCTCTCCGCCACAATATAAGTCTCAAATACCACCACTCACCTTGACAACACAGCAAAACTTCGCATTCACCCTTTCACTACCGAGCTTCTACTGGCCTCGTGGATCTGCTATACCTCCAACCACCGCCCCCACCTTTCGCTCTCTTCACTAAACACACATCCTCAACACCACTGAGCCTGTCACCACCACTCGCATTAGCCAATTGCTCTGTTTTTTAAATCAATTACCATACCGCGCTTAGAACTCATCATCATTATCCACTCCCCTCATACGGTTTCGACAATCTCATCCTTCATTCACCACAGATATGACGTCCGTCCCATTAACCTCTGGCACGTCGAACAACACACCTCCCACCCACACTGCCGCCGCCGCTGAGGCATACACTATGGCTTCTGCTCCCGAAGCAGCCAACACTCCCCTTAGTTTTCGTGAAACTCGGCACGGTAAGATAGCTCTTAGGAAGCTCGCACACCTGAAAAACAGGAACCTCGACGCCGATAAAGAGGAAAATTATATGAATAGGCTGGCTACCTTTCTTTTTATCCCTTCAATCCGCGAGGGCGTCAAGAATGCGAAAAAGGGCGCCTCGGGCGAGGATGTCTTGAAGGAGGTATGTTGCTATATGCCTACGTTGGGAGGAGTATCTACTAATAGTGCCTAGATATATAAACACATTGCAGCTTCACAACAGTTCAAGGACTCTATGTCTAAGGATGCTGTTCTCATCACCGATGCCGCGGTCAACACCGAGGCCACCGATAACATCGAAGATATTCAGACGTACACCGTGTCTGACCATATCTATGCTCCAGAAGATTGCCCAACTCCCGCTAGGCACCCGGACGAGCCGACCACTGAGCCAGAGGAGCTTGAGCTTCCATCACCAATTATCGAAATCGTGAAGACTATTGCCAACAAGCAGCCATCTCCCTCTTGGATCTCGGTCGCGAAGAGTCTACGTGTAGAACTCACTTCGGAGGCTCCGCTTACACCAATACGAGAGGAGCGTGGAGGCTCTCTCGTTTTGAAGTTTCCGGTGTTGAAGAGCCCTGCTGAGACGCTTTCTAAGAAATCAAAGCCAATTGAGGACACACAGGTATTTTTCTCACTCGCATGCATTTTACGAGTTTGCTAATAGTATACAAGACTGCAGAAACTGTCGACCAGAAGGAAGCAACTGCGAAAGAGGAGTCAATCACCGCGCCATACGAGTCACTGAAGGACACCACCAACATGGCCGGAAATGGGAGGCGCTACGCCCTTCAGAACCGTATCACCGAGGGTACCGGCGTGGCCAAGAGTGTCGACAAGAAGAAAAAGGCTGCAGAAAAGAACCAGGATGCCATGAACATCTTCCAAAATATCGACAGCTCCAAAAATCAGGAGACATTTACAAGTAAGAAGCTTGCCGCCAGCAGCAACAAGCGGAAGCGCGATGACGACCACAATTCTACGCCCCAAACCTGCGCCAATTCTGCTGCCTCCAGGCGCACGGCAGTTTTGGAAGGTGAATTCACCAAGAAGCCTGCATTTGTTGCCGGTGAGTCCGAATTGGAAGATGAACAGCCTTTGCAGAAGCGAAAGAAGGTCAATTGCAAAAAATTTATGAAGCCCAAGGAAGATGAACTGCCATGGAAGAAGGACAAAAAAGCTCCCAAGTTGAACAATAAGGGTCCTGTCATTGCAGAGATCAAGAGCAATGACTTTCTAAAAGCACATGCCCACCTATCTTTCAAAGACAAAATTGCTGCTGCTCTAAACTATAACAACTCTCACACTAGCATCCGAACAGATCTAGCTCCACCGCAGCAAGACAAGAAAAAACGCAAGCGCTCTCAGGACAATGGAGACGACGAGAAAGAATCCACACCCGTCTATAAGAAGCTGAACACTGGAGGGAAGGCACCCGCGCCAGAGAAGAAGAAGAACCAACAGGAGGTTCCCAGCGACGCACAGCTCCTTGCGTTGACTAGGAATAACAATCCTATAAAGGGTATTCTTGAAGATATCGAGAAGTTTTCGAAGTAGGATCCCTCAAAACGTTCCGCCCCTGCTACTAATGCCGTCTCGTTCGGGAGGCGCAAATAATGGACGTATGACCATCCGCAAGCACCTTTTACGACATCACATCAACAAGCATAGAAACAGCTGGAACTCGCTTCTTGGACCTGCTCCAAGTAATAATACCCAATCTCTATACTCATCATCATTCCTGAAACTCTATTGTGGAACAAAAGCCCCTGCGCTCAGGAGTCGAGGACAAAACCAATAAAACCATCAGATTGGGAGAGCTGACAAAATTACAAGCTATGCACGCGTAGCTCCCCGTACTTTCTAGTCGCATTACCGCCACTTTACAACCTAGAATTCCCACTTGGGCGGACGTACTTGTCACGAGAAATTTACCAACCAATGACTCCTGCGCTTAGCAGTTGAAGATTAACAACAACACCATTACTGAGGAGAAGAGTTATCAATAAATGAAGATCGGATGTATGAAATAAAGAGAGAAGCGGGTTGTACAATGATGGGAGATTGGAACCGGTTGTAGTGAATATATAGGTGGCCAGCGACGAGTCCCAAGGGTCATGTGACGATCATGTGACGGGGTATCGAAGGTCGGGCTAGAGGCCAGGGTCAGGTCGTCACAACTTGAGCTTGTTAATTTTCCCTGAATCTGGCGTGAATGTTTATAGAAGCTTACACATCCTAGTTTTGCAAAGTAGTAAATACTAGGGGTGAGCACCGCATCCCCCTCTTTACGCCCATCCTAACATTCATTCATCGCCGTCTAGCCTAGGTCTAGGCGACAAGGTACATTGGTCAAGTTCGGACATAGTTGCCTAAAAATGCCTGATCTTGAAGGCAAATTCTGTGCCGCTAGCCAAGAGATGGTTCGCTTAATATATACAGCTTTGGCCACGAATGCGTCATGAGGCTGGGGCTGAGACGGTTGACTCAGCTAAGAGAGGGGCAAAGCCTGGCTACGTTTGTGAGCGCATCCAGTCTTCTTTCTAGTATCCGCACTTAAATCAAGAGCAGTCTGAATGGCAAACTTACCGAATACTTCTTGTAAGCTAATTTCTTCCTCTAGACTTTCCCTCCAAGTTCTGAGTCTATTGACGATTATTATATAGATTCCGATGCGGCTCAGGAACTAGCTGCTATCTGTTCACCAGGGTACCTAACTCACCACGTCAACAGTCGAAGTTTTAGTATTCAGCAAATAGCCCATGTTGCCAGGTTACTGGAAGTAGTGGATCATGGCGTATGGTCTACAGTCCCTCGCCTTTACATTGTACTTCGATCTGCCGGACTTCTTAAACTGCGAGGTCTATTCCTCTCCGTGCGGCATACCGATGTACACTTCCCCTACTCAGTCTTTACCCTTCCAAATAGTTTAAAATTGGACGAGCGTAGCTCTTTCCTTCGAGCACAAGCATACATACTTACTGAGGCTACGCCCTATGGCAAGTGGGATTTTGGAGAGCATGTCCACTTCGCGAATTCCGATCATGTCCCTCTCGTCAGGAAAGATGTGCTCGGAACGGGCGGCAGCGGGCAGGTTGAGTCCGTCGTTTTGCGAAGCTCTGCTAGCAAAGTTCAATCCGCGTCCAGCCAGCTGCTTGTGCGAAAATTAATTCACAGAAAGAGATTTGGACGGTTACAACAGGGCCTAGAGGAGTTCAAGAATGAGTTAAAAATCTTGAAGCGGATTCAACATCGGCATCTTGTAGAGATCATTGGCAGCTATACTGACCCAATATATGCTGCCCTAATTATGACCCCCGTCGCCGACTGTGATCTCACCGATTTTCTCAAGAAGATCGCTCCAAATAATTCACATCGCCGTAGCACTATGCGCACCTTCTTTGGATGCCTGGCTACAGCATTATCGTACCTCCACGGAAAGCGCATAAGGCATAGGGATCTCAAGCCTTCGAATATCCTAGTCCACGGGCCGAACGTCCTCATCACCGATTTTGGTTTCTCGAGAGACTGCAACGAGACGAGAAGCACTACTGAGGGGCCGCCGACGGGAACAACCGCAAAATACAACGCGCCAGAGGTAGCCGATCACGCAGAGCGAAGCTTCTCCGCCGATATATGGTCCTTAGGTTGCGTATTCCTAGAAATGTTTAGCGTTTTGAAGGGATATGGCGTTGAGCAGATTGCGGTGTTCATGAGAGGAGATGGATCGGGCGAGTCCTCATACTACGCGGAAACAACCCATTACCACGCAAACTCCCGTTCCGTATGGAGATGGCTATCAATGCTCCGTGAATCATCTACTCAGGAGCCAAATAACGAACCCGCAAACTGGATCCAGGCAATGCTCTCAGAAGATCGATATGTTCGGCCCAAAGCAGATGTTCTCGCTCTTGAAATTGCGACTTGTCAGTCTGCCTCTGGTCGTAGTGGCGAGTTCTGCGGAATTTGTTGCAGGCCGGAAGACGAAGAATTTATCGATGTGGAAACGGACGACGCGTCAATTGTTATTCCAGAATCGCCAATATTCGAGCCTGAATTACAAGATGCTAAAATACTTGCTTCCACAGAGGAGATATCCTTACCTTCGGCTGCTGCAGCAGAATTTCGAATAGAGTATAAGGCGCAGCGAAATTTGATACGTAAGACAAGAACCCAGAATTAAGTTGCGCGTAGCAATTGACCATCGAGCAGCAATAACTCCGAGCTCAGAATCTACTTTGACAACCCCTCAGACCACTATATCATTTACACAGGTTGGTGTCGCTGACCTTGGACTGATGATGGTACTAACCTAAAGATAGCCCCGCTTTTTCGTCTTACGATCTATTGACGCACTTGACATCGAGACAAGTGTTGCTTGGGGTTCCTGGACTTCCGGTCTACGAACGAATCAGCGGTTAAGCAAAGCCTATAGGGAAACTAGCGCTCCCATATACCTTCTCTTTTCTGTCGTAGCAAGGTGCTGTTTTCCGCCTGGCCAGTCCTTAAAGAGATTATTAATAAGCATAGTCGGAGATTCTGTGGTGTGGCTGAATTGAAAAGCGACGTTAACTTTGACACCACGCTGGAGCACTGGCAAGAAGACGGCTGGAAAGGGTAAATAATCAATCTGAAAATTTCGATGAGCGCTACTGATTCCAGAGTCTTCCAGAAATCTCAATATCGAGTGGATATCCACGGATGAAGTTAATTACGACGACGTTAAGCATCTTCGGACGAAGGAAAGAAATGAAGGTAACAACATCACACGAGTCATGAGTGGAATGGAGATATGCTTCTCTTCTGGTGCTGAAATGATGAGAAGATTCGGGGCTGAAGATTTTCTTCACGATCAGTGATTTCGTAAGGACATACATATAGAATTTATACCCTTTATGGACACATAGCGCCGCAACACAGAATATAGGTCAAGTCATTAGCGGCGCTGCGTTGCTTGTGTATCTATTAGGTTAATTACCCACACAACTAGATTTCCAACTCTTTCGCAAATCACGGGATTGGCTCTCAAGACAAAGGCGCTATTAAGAATTTTATTAGTGTTAACCCTAACCCTAACCCTAGAATATAGGTATACTTGCTATATTTACTAGAGTCCTAGAATAAACAATAAAACAATTAATAATAGATACTTAAGAGTCTCTTAAGTTGCAAGAGAAACTACACAATAAAGTTCTAACAACAAGGTTGTTATTAAACAATAACTATAAAGAACTATCTATTATAGAGGCCTTATCTCTCTATTACCGAATCCACGATTCGCGATTTACGTCGACACAAGTTGAAGGGAGCTGTACAGGCATTTGAATTGAGAAATTACGGGAGGAGTTCGTATCTGAACATACCATCCTTATACTCCCTTCACTTAATTCTAGTCACGGGGCAAGAGGATCAATTTTTTCCGTCAATCCCTGTCTGTAGCACAGATACTGCCTTTTTTGATCAATCACTGTCAGAGGGTAGCTATACCAGGAAAGAAGTTGCGGAAACGCTCACCAACATGGGACCATAAGAGTCGACAAACAACCACTAAGCCGTTTTCATCTTAAAAAGAAGAGGAAAACTGTATGCATAGCGTGATTACCTTGGGCTATCAACGCGTGGGGATATAGCTTTACCGCATGATGGAGATGATGCAAGATGATGCAAGATGGTACACAATTTCTACTAGGCGAGGGTGCGCTTTGAATGGCGGCGCGGGATATGTTACACTCGTTACTACGATCGAATTTCAGTACTGGATCGGATTCTTTCTTGATGTTCGTGAATTTTTGTGATAATTCAAGCGCAGTATCACGTGTGCTAACATTCACCCCCAGGGCTTGCCTTAGAACTCTCAAAATTTGTAAAAAATAAGACCGTGCACGACCGAACAAGGCCAGAGAGCTGTTACCTAATACAAAGACTTTTTAGAAGCACATAGAAACACCGCATCGTAAGTGAAGTAGGCTTTTGACCGCCTTTTGTGATCTGTTATCAACGAGCGCCGTGATCTGATTGGCTCGCTTAGCGAAAAAGCACCGCCGATGTTGATCCGGCGACAGCGAGGTGATTTAGCAGCCGCTTGCCCTACTACTTATAGTCCCCCCTCCACCCCTCCAACGAAGTTTCCTTCTCTCCACTACTCTCCACTAAACTCCACTCCAACTTCGACCAACTACAACCTTCAGCACCTGCTCCGGTTATCACTCACCTCCAATCGGTTGCAATGATCTCTCAGCACTCCGCTTTCTCATTCACGCTCAATTCCGGTCATGAGCTCATCCGTGACTTCGAAGATCAGTCTACACCTTGAAGTTGAAGAGTGAGCCCGCTCCCACCTCGATTGTTTCTGCATGCTAATAATGGCTCTGCACTATCAGTACTTTGCTCTCACTTTTTCAAATGTCATTTGTTGATCCAACTCAATAATAAAGACATTGTTGACTTGCTCATGTCAAGGCGGGTTCATTCCACAACACATCTCTCACCTCGAGCCTTACCCACTCCACTTTCGTCATCTGTGTCTACCTCCATCGTCTTCGGTCATCTAACCTTCCCCCATCGACGTCATTCTCTGCCGACAAACTCTCATACTGGTAACATCGGCCTTACCCACGACAACCATTGCCATCTCTTATGCTCATTCAACATCATGACTGGTATGTAGTTCAAGGCTACATGTCCATGTGGGACTCACTGAGCCAGGACGGCAAGACAGTAAGGGTTGCACTGAAAAGATGGAATATATGGTATAGCATGCATGTCGGTTGCGATGCTTGGATTGAATATTAGATATTGGTGGTGAGAGACTGAAAAGCCTTAGCAGGTAAGCTGCCGTTGCGTTCGTCGCAGGACTCTGCTGGACCCATGCCTGTTACAGGTTGGCTGACAGTCTCATGTACGATGGTCGTGTGGAAGAGGGTCTTAGTACCTGGCCTGCCATCAATGGGTATTGTTCACGGTTGTGTGGAAGAGAGTCTTTGTACTTGATCTACTATGAATAGGATGTGGCATAGCATACATGGAATGCAATACTTAGAGTACGCAATGAATCTTGGCGTCGAGAGCAGCATGCATGGAAGCTGCGATGCTTGGGTTTGGGGTGGCTCTGGATGGACATTAAGCAACAACATAAACACAAATAATCAACATTCAACCACATCATCAATGAACTGTCTTCGCACTGTCTTGCGACTTTTGAAAGGTATACTTCTCTTCATTGTCTTTCGTTCCTGTGATCTGGGCCCGGTTCTCGCAACCCGGTGCTCGATTCAATTCGGCATTTTTATTATCGAGCGCCCATAAGTTTAACTTAGATTCCAAATCTCTCCCCCTATTAGCTGCGTCTAAGTGAACAGTTTGTCGCAATCTAAGAAATCCACTTAACAATAGCTAAAGGGAAAGAGGATAAAACTAATTTAGTCGAGCACCACTATATCTGGCAGGACAAATTTTACGCTCAGCCTCAAACGTTTCCTTGAGGATGTCCAGAAGAAGCGGCAACGGTAATGTAACCACCAACTAAGTTGAAAGCAATACATATTTCACACTGCAACGAATGTTTGAATGTGCTCAAATTGGCACAAAGCCTGTATGCTAGAAGTATATACCAAGAAGAGAAGTAAACGATCGCCTCAGGCGTATATGAAAATAGTCCATCATCTACGCAGAAAAAGTAATGCGCTTATACAACAGGCCATCCAGTGGAGAAGCTGATCTTATTGATGCCGAACTGCTTCTGCCCATCTGCGTAACCGATACGGGTATCAACGTAGTGGTAGTAGAGAACAGGGCCGAGCGAAGGGTCGCTGAAGACACCCTGACCACCAGGACCGTAGACCCAGTCGTGAGACTCGAGGACAGTGGTACCGCCACCATTGGTGCAGGAGACACCGCTCTTGTCGACCTTTGCAAAGTTTAGCTTCATGATCTCTGGAAGTGAGGTGTGGGGAGGACTTACATAGCTGCCAGTCACGGAGCTGGATCTGCAAACTTTGATCTTGTACTCAGCACCAGCGGCGGGCCTGCTGGTATCGTAACCGCAGCACGATCCAACAGAGAAGAACAGGTAGTAGTAGCTGCCGTACTTGTAGGTGAAAGCACCCTCTTGGGCGTGAGTACCGCTGGGCACAAACGCAACATTGGTGTTGACCGCGTCACTCGCAATCTTCTTAGGCGGGTTCGCCATCTTGACCTGGAAGATGTCCTGCCAGAACGAGCCATAGACCATGTAGTAGTTGGTGCCGTCCGAAACAAGGTTGGGATCGATAGCATTGTACTGCTTACCGGCCACAGACGCAATACCGGTTGCACCCAGATCCGTCCATGAGTTGAAGTCGAGGTTCGACGACGTCGCAACGCCTATTGCGGAGTCCTGAGAACCGAAAGAGGAGACGGAATAGTACAGGTAGTACACGCTTCCGACCTTGATGACATCTGGGGCCCAGAGGTCATCCTTTCCGGCCTTGTTAATCAAGGAGCCGGAGGGGATGGCGGCGCCTTTGTAGGTCCAAGGCCCGGTGATGGCGGGCGCGCTGTGGATTGCGATTTTACCACCGGTGCTGAAACGGAAGTAGGTACCATCGTCGCGGCGGATGAGGGCCGGGTCGTGGGCATTTGTGCAGACGCCGCTGCAGGTTAGGGGGTTGGAGTAGGCACTGACGGAGGCCGAGAAGACGGACAAAAGTGAAAGGGCGATGGAATTGCGCATCTTGAATGTTGAAATAAGCCTATAAGGTTTCGAAAAGAATGGAAGATAGGAGACCACAGGTAAGGAAGTAAGGTTTGGGCGCGCGAATCATCGCTATAACCTATGTGTGGTGTTGTAGGGCTGAAGCTGGGTGCCATGGACCCGGGATTGCATGGAAAAATTACCTTCCTATCCCTAGTCGTCCAATCCATGAGTGGTGGAATTGCCGGAGGCGCTAGAACAAATGACAGTGGATGTGAGGGGATTCATGTGGCTTCGGCAAGTTTGTGCAGCCGCGTCGTCCGGTGAAATGCATGGTCCTGATTTTGGTCATGGCTTCTTTAATATGGACGGACCTTTCTGGAAAAGGCGTTGTGGCGGCACCTTGACGTTCCACGCGGCACTTAGATCGGGTACTAATCTCGAAGTCGTGTGGTCGGGAAATTGTTTCTGGCAAGAAGTGGGGTTGTTCAAACATGAAACGACTGGATGTTCCGACCATCAGAACCCCATTTGGAAGGATCATGAGATATGACTCGCTGAGCAGGAGTAGTATGGGAATAGAGATATCTTCAGATCCGATCTCATAGTATGTTACGCGGTTCTTCGTTACAGCTTGATAGATTCCTTATGTTGTAGTCTTGATTTGTAATGAGAAGAGCTCATATTGCATGCTATGAAACTTAGATCTTCCTCAAAGTCATTGTACTTGGAAGCAGGTGATTCTTGTTTCTGGTAGGTTTCAGATAGCATGATTTAGGGGTGTCATTCCTCATCTCTTGGTGCCCCCATTATTGTCCATAGTCTCGAGCCGCATGACATCGTGAACCATTGAGCAAGAATCAATACAAGTTACAAGATTTGCCTCATCAGGCATGTTTTACATGGGCTTCTCGTAAGCGTTAATATTTGTACGGAATAATAAGTGTGGACTGCATCGGCTCTGAGGAAAGAAGTTGAGACTGCCATCTGAGAGAAAAGATCGTGCCCTATGTTGAACTGATCACAGATAGAAGGCGAAGCATTAATGCTTCTTAAAGGGGCGATTTTGGGGCATGGAAGTGTAACGTGTATACGAGCAGAGTAAATGGAATTGACTGTGACATAGATGGGAAGAGAAGTAAAAGAGATGGTGGACAGGCTAGAGTGTACTGCGCGTGAAGCGACGCCAATATCGAGATACACGAAGCTTGATACTTTCATTCATCAATTACGTATCACTGAGACATCGTAATCCCTTTGCTGCCGTTTCGCAAATGTCTCTTAGACGCTGCAGCCCTAAGAAGTTCGAACAACGGGCCTCGTGCTTGTGTCCCAAGGACTCGTCTCCTATGTATGTTCACGATAATCATCTTTCGGCGAGCAGCTTCTCCGAGAATTTCCCGAATGTTTATGACTCAAACAATGGGCTCTCCGATTCTCCTTCACTGTTATCCATCAATCCAATGCCCTGTGAATGAGCCGCTTCATACCCAGATTGATTTCAACGCTACCTTTTTCCACTCCCAGTGCGGTCCTAACAGTTCATGAAACGCCAACCAAATAACCTATATGGGCACTCTTCTACAGGTTCGCCCTGAGTTTCACACCTCAACACGGAACATTCTATATCAAGGGCAGCTTTGCCACTTCTGGTCGTCGACGGATATTGAATTACACGAGGCCCGACAGGCTCCTAGCTGCAGTCGCCAAGGGTAACGGCTCTCCTCCGAGTGACGCCGAGCTGCAAAGATGCTCGTTCTTGTCGATTGCTTGTATAAACCTCGGCGGGTCCTGTCGGTGAATATAGGTCCCAGCATGTACAAGGTCTCGATAGACAGCATTACGCTCCCTGATGGTCGCACTAGCTCTAGTTATTCTAGCTCTGATCTTCGTCTTCGAGACTGCCTGTCTTGTAGAGGCGAACGGCTGAGTTCTCTAGGGCGAGGATCCACCCCATCGTCAGAGATAGCACTGCTCCGTTGAGTCTATCTCCGCAAACCGTCCCGATTCATGGATTCCACTCCAAATTTTTCCGTTAGTATGATCGCATCGGTCCTACAACCTCGCCGCGTCGGACCAACCTCTGTGATTAAGTCAGTATCGAAACGGCGACTCTTCGCAGGCTCACTGACCAAGCCTCGCTTTCATGTTTTCCTGGCAGCTCTAGTCTAAGCCCACTTCAGCCTGAATTGCAAACATTTGATCTTGTTGATTAGTGTTCGCAACTGCTATAACCTTTTAGCAAGTCCTTGGCGTGGTTATTGGGTTTCTTACCACGCAAGTTACCCATCTCAACCAATTCTGCTCGCAATCGTGCGTGCGTCATCTTCAAATGAGTCGACCCTTAACATATTCACGGTTAATGGCAAGTTTTGGGTGAGTTGAAGATCAGATGGAAGGAGCAGTCGGCTTAAAGTAAAGTATAGACAGAATCAAGTTAATCGGGCGCGTGATCACGTGTCAAAGAGACCACGACAACTCACATCTCCGAACTTAACTACTCGACTTTCTACAAGCTTATGTCTGCTTCTTCTCGCCCCTTTGTCTCATTTACCTCTCTCATACTCGAAGACTGACAGTGGTCCGTTGCGAGATACCATCATTTGAATCGTAACTGCCTCCTCAATAACCGTATTAATCTTGGTTGCATGTCTCTTCTCATGAATTGTAACTGGTTCTCGGTCGTGTGAGTCAATTCGACTTCAATTTTTCCCCATTGAACGAACTTGGGGATTTCAAAGACATGTAGATGCAAACCCGGATAGATCGTGGCCACTGGCCCGTGGGCTTCCCATACATGTTAACAGGTATCAGCATTGAGGGTTACGAGGAAAAATCGTACCGAGTAGACACAGCAAACGGCCAGATTCCTAGCTTCATTAGTTCGCAGGTGTGGCTGTACAGATCCTTGATCACTCTCTTCTTGGGTCAACTCACTTGATGTTCTCAGTCTGTATCTTCTAGCCATTGGTGTAGATGCACATGCGCAAGATTACGTTCGACAGACCGCACTCTATGTTGTGTGTATAAAAGGAAGCAAGATCATCATCAACAGCCTACTAGAATCAGGTACAGATGCAAACCGCCGTGGTTTAAAATCTTATCTATCTCGACATTTGCGCGATAAGGACACCGAGCCTTAGATTATACTCGATCATGATAGCTTAGAAAATGCAAAAGGAGCACAACCAAATCATTGCAACGGTCGCGTCTACACCAATCCTCATTGCTTGCGCGATAAGACCCCGCAATTTACCAAAATAGGAATCTGGAATGAGAGCATTTGTTGAAAGATACCTCCATATTAGCAATCACAATTAGGGACCTTACCACCAGGTCCTAGGAAAAATAAAACCTTAGATAGTTCTAGACACCTTCAAAACCTCGTTATAACTACAGGACCCACATTTCATATGAGCCTATGACCAATGTCATTTAGAACAGATCATTCAACAAGCGTTCACAGCCGAAGACGAAAATGGGGTTTCGAAAGCCTTATCAACGACGATTTGATAGATTCAGATGACTGTCGAAAAATCTAGATAAGCCTAGACCCAACATGTGTACTACCTATTTCAGGTATGAGGGAAGATTTCGGAAATGCCACGCGTTCTTAGCCAAAGGTCAAGAGTGTTTATCGGTATTTACAAAGCTCTATTATATACTGTACGCTGATCGCTGAAGAGATTCCTTAAATTTGGTAAAGGGAATATCAGCGTGTTGCGTTAGCACCGGCGGTTCTTGGATTTCAGGTCTTGTAATTGAGATAATAGGTAGATAGTAGAAAGCTTTGATCTTCGGAGCCAACCTGATGAGATTCTCAGCACTTAGAATACTAATCAGAAATACTCATGGCTCCATCAATCCCTTATGAATGATGACTTTCGCATCTGGTCTGATCGGCTCCACATAATCGATCTTCTCCCTTGTCTGCTCAAGATGCACGCTCCCATATCTTAGAAGCTCCCCAAAAGTTCCAGGATCTCCATCTTTCCCCTCGTTCTCCTCCATATCTAGCAACAGACCGCAAGCCAGTCCCTTCGTCAGCCCCTTGCCATGTGTGATTTTCTGCATACAGCTCCTAGTCAACATCAGCCAAGTAGCTTCGTACGCTTTCTTGTACTCATCGCTCTCTGGGTCAGCATCTAGCTTTGTAGTGAATACATTTAACAGCGAGTGTCCTTCAAAGCCAACAACCGTCTCCGCAGGCCAGTCCTCGGTAAGCACGTCAAAGAGGAGGACTTTGTTGGTGTAGTAATCAACACCATCTAAGCCCCCGTTGGGCTCCTTCAGCCAACAGAGCCGCACCCATGCCACAACTTGCCCAACGTAGCCTAAGATAGTGAGCTCGTCGACTTTGAACTCCCATTTGAAGCCTCGTGCTTCCGTTTCCGCGAAGTTGAAATCTTTCACGAAGCCTATGAGGGGCGATTCAATGATGCCAGTGTAGTCGTTGCGGCCTTTCCAGAAGTGAATGAAAAGATCGTGCCTAGACGCGTGAGTTAGCGTTCACTCACCCTAGGGATGACACGAATTCAAGAAACACATGACTAGGAGAGATGGAATATGCGCATTATATTCCAAAAGAAATTCGTCTTGAAGACACCCGTCAAAACGGTATTGCAAAGGGCTTTGAATCTGACTTACCATTTCCTGATGAACTCATCCCCCTTCCTCGCAGCAACAAAATGATTCGCCATATGCTGTCCAAACATCCATGGAACACTAATTGTGTATGGACTCAATTCGTCCGCTAACTGATCCCAGCAAATCTTATCGAGATGTCTGAAAAGCATATTGCCAACATCCATCCAGACTCCACCGTATGCGTGCAGTGCCGCACCGCGCAGGAAATCTGCACTGTGAGGTCCAATGTATGGTCCTGTCATGGTGCCCTTCACGAACGACTCTGGGAGCTCTTCTGACGAGATCCACAACAGAGCATGGTTAGGCGAGTTCGGGACAGTGTCGAGTACCCGAACATTCCATTCTGGGCCAAGGAGACGAACCCAATTGATAATGTTTCGTTGGCACCAGCCTGGGATACCGTAGATTCCGCTATGCCAGTATGTCCAGACGTTCTTTTCAGATGTGATGGGAGAGTGTTTGGTAAGTGCTTCGATGATCTCGGCATCTGAGCGTGTGTCTTTCGACTCTATGCGGCGGACTTGAGACTGAAACTCGGGAGGAATTGGGAATCGGGAACTAGCCATATTGAAAGATAAAAGATTGGTGAGAAGAGGCCTGAAGGAAAATATCTGTTATATACGGGTAGTTGCAATATATGTACAGATACTTTCTAACCAGCAGTCCTGTCTTTCCACCGGGTCGTCTATTTGCAGCCAATCACGCATAATTTGACATATGACCCGCTGTTCCTTCATCAGCTGGAAACTCTCCACTAGTGGATCCATTTCATCTAGCGGCGAATTTCATGTCAGATTGCCAAGACGTGCATGTCAGACCAGATTTATATTGAATGAAGTGTGTTGTGTTAAAAGCGGTTATCTTCGGTCGCACGAAGACAGGCCAGCAATGCCTTGTTTTGACTAGCCTGCTCCCTGCACGACCTCCAAGGCCTTTGCTGATATTAAGACCCCCAGCAATTATTGAATCAAGCAGACACAGACTTCAGTCGACAGACATTCACATTCGAGCTGCTGTGCAGCGTTAGTTGATAGCAACCTTGAAATATCGGGCAAGCGTTCTTATAGGGAAGCATAATACGCCCAATGCAGTACTCGCATGGATTCGGAGATTCTCGTTGAGAAGCACTAGTGATGGCGAGAACAGCGGCGACGATAAAGTACGCGAGCTTCATATTTGTTGATGGCTTATTCGTTCTGGTTTAGTTTGAGCGGATTGTTTATTCGATGAGCTATATCTTATTGTCGTGAATGGAGTTTAGAAAAAGAGTCGGATGAAGTGGGACCGGGAGGGGTCCTGTTGCTCTATAGGATCCAGTTAGAGAAAAGTCATACGGGGTAAAAGTTGGTGAACGCTAGCGGTTAGAGGGGAGCGAAATATTGATGTGAGATACAGAGACGGTGGCGAAAGCCCGATGAGCAGCCATGAAGGCAGTGAGTGATCACAACAGAGCAAATAATTGAAGTGGCTCCCACCGACTACCTTCTAACGGCTATACAGTAGCTATATGCTATAGCTTTATCTATTACTTAGATTAAATAATCAAATTAAGTGGCTACTAGTGGAAAAGCCAATCGAATCAAGCCCTAGAGCTCTATTGGGTTGAACTGATTGATGGCAACTGTGCCTAGCAGTAGAGCGGGTAGAAAGCTAAGCCACTGATCATGTATATAAGAGGCTTCCTGTGCCGCAGGGTACCAACTGTCTCTATCCAGCCATTCTGGTTCTTCTTGCTGGCGCGGGTAGTGAATATTAGGGGTATACAGCGCGTAGGCTCCTCATCCTTGAACTCGAATGTGAATAGGTCTAATATCTCTGCTGTGCGGCGGTCGCCACTTCGCGTAAGCATGCAGCAGATCAACGAGCATACGCAGGTAGCATTCTGCTAAGAATTCTGCCCCGTGTGCCAGAGCTCACTGCAGACATGCTCAAACTCCTCCTCAGAGTAGCCACCTAGAAGCGTGTCCCTCCCCTTATCAATGTACTGCTCTCGATCTCGCAGCGCATCTCTACGCCGTAGAGACCAATGTAGTCATGCGCAGTATCCTCACGCAAAAATAGGTAAGCGTCCATGCTCATCACCCTATACATCTAAAGAGATCAGTGATAGCAGTAGCAGCAGTAGCAGCAGCAACAGAGGGAAGGCCTCCCTCTGCTCTATATACGTTTCATGGCAGCAAGCTAGCACAGTGATGGCTGCAGCAGTGAGCAGTTGCAGCAGCAGCCCTAACAGGTTCAGTATCAACTTAGCAAGCTATGCCGCCTGCTGAGCGACGATATAGTACTTAACCGCCCAGGCAACTTGCCAGCAGCACGGCCACAGTAGGTAAGCCAATAGAGCATGAGGATGCAATACAGTACATAATGGATCAGCAGCAGGCTCAGCAGCTAGCATGGATATACAAAGGTATCCACAGTGGAGTGGGGTATGTGGGCTGTGGATATTCAGCTATATCCACAGCAGGGGGGCAGCGTTTTGTCAAGCCAGCTAGCTCAGCGTCCGGTCAGCAACCCTGGGAACACCATCATATTATCACCTTCAGATTCACCCAACGTGTCCCATCTCCAAAGAGAGCATGAAGGAGGTCATTTCAAATCTAGGCACAGAGCAAGAATACGCCATAATGATAACTGTGCAGGACAATAAGTATAAACTGCACTAAAAGAGTGTGGGACGGTGAAGATGGCACCGTGAATGACAACCCACGTGCATGCTATCAAGCTAATGCAGTTTTCCCATCCCAATGCTAGCCTGCCAATACGCTAAATCGAGTCCATCTGGACGCTCATGTCAATTCATTGATCCCATGACAGTTCCTTTGCTCCTATAGCAGTTCAATGATCTCATGCCAGTTCCCTTGCTCCATTCCAATCCCCTTGCGCCCAAGCTGTACCGCAATATCCCAAATACCTAAATAACCCCCGCACTGCCAATGTGATGACCCATATCCTTTTGTACTGTACAGCATTATTGTATTAACATTAAGTAAAATGACAAAGGAAAGAAACCGAATCCAGAAGATCTCCGAAGAGAAGATAGTGAAAAGTACGCAAGAAGACTTGAACCAGCAATGCCTCCGGAAAAGAAGACAAGTACATAAAGGAGCTTCAAATTAGGATCGCCTCCTGAGAGCAAAAGAAGCAGGTCTTAGTTTCTTGGACCCAAAAACGCCTCGCTCCTGGGTCAGCTCAAGAAAATATCCCAGCTAGTAGTCGAACTTGATCTATCTCCGCGGCAATGGCTTAGGCATGTGCGTATCATGAGGTAAGTCCGGATGTTCGAGGGCGGCGCCTTGATGTAACTTGGTACGAAGACGTTCTGTACTCTTGCTGAAGAGACGCCTCATCGAAAACCTTGTATCATCTGAAGATGGATAAGCGTTGTTAAGTGATACTGCAAGTGCCGTGAAATTGTTGAAGTCTGCCAGCTCCCCATTGGGAAAGGGCGAAGCTCCAGTCGTATGTTGATGCGTAAAAGTGGTTTCAGGTTCCATGTATCCAGGTGCATCGAGCATGCAGAAACTGGAACGGTAGGCTGAAGTGGGGGGAGGGTTGGTTGTGTCTAGATCAGCTTCAGTAACCTCTTGATGCGCAAACGAAGCGTATTGATTGAATTGGTTGAATTGATAGGATTGGTTGTCTGCATTGAATTGGTTGAATGCATTGGATTGATTAATATTGTTGGGTAGCGCTGGAAACTGACCCAGCTGAATATTCACGGAATCCGCATACGGTAGCGGTGTAGTTGGTGCGGACTTGTATGATCCATCGTATGTTGTTGCGGTGAATGAAGATGGCGAGTCGACGTGTGTTGGCGGTATCTGCTTAGCATTTGCGACAGAAACTCGGGCCGAAAATAGTTTTTGAAAGAGATCATACAGGTAGGGCTCATAGTTGCAGCTTCCCGGTTGCTGCAGTTGCTGTCTCATCTCGCCCGTCCTAGCTGGATCCCACTGCATCTGGGCCAGATTGGCGACTTGTCCGGGTGCAAGACCATTGACGACATCAGTCCAAATTGTTGAGACGCGTTCATCCTCCAGTAGGTTCCGGATCGTCTTACTGTAGCTCCAGGTAGCTGGAGATGTTGCCCCTTGCATATGGTCCGCGACATGATTGCAACGGTCTTTCCATGTGGAGGTGATATACCGACAGTTCTCGAATCCACATCCATAAACCCACTTCAGCTGGGTTGGAGATAGTGGATGCTTCAAGCCAGGATGGTCCTGTGCAATATGTGTTTTGATGTCTTTGGGTGCGAAAAAGACCTCAGTACAAGATGTGGACTGGCAACGCCACTTCAGTCCAGTGCCAAAAGGATGAAAGTTCCGTTCGTGTCGTTTCCAGTCATCCTTCCTTTTGAAAGTAGTCACTTTGCATTCCTCTGCACAGAATGTACAGAAGAATGAGCTGGATAGCTCATTCGTGGCAGGCGGATCGGTGTGATTACCGTAATTTGTCTCAGGTTGATGAGATGTGCCACGAGACTGAGGAAGTTGAATTTGATTTGTCTTCTGAATAGTGTGGAAAGAACCAGTGTCAAGTTGGCCCGCCGATCCACGATACTGGCCAGGGAGGAGCTCTTGATCGCACGCGTTTGGATCCTTTTTGTAGACTACGATTGGCTGAGGGGTAGACTGTTCCAGGTCGTAGAGCGTCGAAGTAGTAGAGAAGGTGGTGTCGCGATTGGGATTGATTGCCCCATGACTTGCTAGAGCTTATGTCAGCAAAGGCTGTACCCTACGCAGGAGCTCGCTTCTCGTGACGAATATTCGGCATCCCCACCATTAGCATATGGCCAAAAGGATAGTGTCGACTTTGTAAAGCCCACTGTATTTAACAGAGGCTGTCTTAGAATATTCCTCGCTTGCAACGAGCTCATTTATACTGGCAAAATGTTGGCACTTACCCGCAACGCGGTAGGTGCAAGCTGTAGCTTGTGCAGCCTTACGAGCAATAGCTTGATCGATTTTTTGGCGTATCTGACAAAGCTGGGGAAGAGTCGAACTTGCGATAATGTTGTCCAACGCTGGGTGATGCACGTAATCGTCCATGTTGGCTGTACACGGGGCTAGCGTCGCGTGGGCGGGGAACCAATCAAGGTGATCTCCTAGGCAACAAGGAAATTGCTCCGTCTAGGAACTAGTCGAAAGGGGGTTTCAGGTAATACAGGAGAACTTGAACGTTCCTGATTGCGGGTGCGTCGGAGAAGAGAATGAAACGAATGTATCTAAAGAGTGACGAGGAGAAGGATTGTCCTGGAGTGAAGACATCGCGTAACAACCGTAGAAGCGCGGCCATGCTCCTTTAATAACCCATAGGAAGCCCAAAACCTTTTGATGAGATCTCATTCAAGGCAAGCGCCGACTGCGATTTAAGGTGGAGAGCAAGCTGAAACTGATGCACGCGGAGGTCACAGGCAATATCATGAACGTCTATCCAAAATCAGCCTGCCAACGCGAACTACGCTTAGACTGAAAACGAAGCGAGAAGCGGCTGTCATATGGACCGTACTGCATGCATACTTCGCTCCGAGATGCACGACCATACAAAAGCGCCACCCAAGACCTTGGTACCACGCCCAGCCACGCCCCCCGTCGCCTTGCGAGCGCTCGATATGACGCGTTTACCCGACAGCGTGCATTTTCAGGTCCCATCAGCATTACACCTCCCAAAACAAACGAAGGCACGAGCCTCGGTTCTAGTCTCCATCAGGCAACACCGAGACGCCCGCCATGTCCCCGCCGTCGCCTCCCATGCCCCTTCCATCGTGATGCTTCGATGAAGGTGCTGCGAGTGTTCGATATGATGCGACTACCCGGGCAGCGTGCATTTCAGGGGCCGTGCCTCCTAAGACAAACGAAGGCACGAGCCTCGGTTCTAGTCTCCACGCAACCCGCACCTCCCTACAGTTTTCGACAGCAATGTCAGGCCCCAGGCACCGAGCAATTAAGCAGGCGGGCACACACGTCGATCGAGATCTTCATGTTCCTGGGCCAAAGACGACGCTCGACGCTACGGGCGGCTGGGCCCGACGCAGCATCATCGTTGATGCCCCTAGCTAATTTCGAAGACAGGGGTAACATCTCTTGTCAAGCTTGTTCCAGCCTCGCAAGGCAATTTATGGACGTAAGCCAATTGATACTCGAGACGGAACAAAGCGTTGATTGAGGAAAGCAGCGAGTGCACAGGGAAGGAGAATAGGCAATTGATTGTGCGATTATCATACTACGGTGCAGTGCACTTCCTTAGCTAAGCTGCCAATTCCTGCCATCTTAATGCTACCCCAGCAAAACATTTTTCAGAGCTTGTTCAACGGGATGTCCTCGAAGCCATTTGTGGGAGCTCTAGTTTAGGCCCGGTTTCTAATCCCAGTCCCAATTTCAGCCATGAAAGAAAGCTACAGAGATCATTCGGCTGCGTCCGATTCCGTTCAGAGGGTGCCTTAGAACATACAGTGAATTGCTTGCACAATCCTGTCTATATACAATCGTTCAAGACTATAAGACAGCCATCATAGTCCATCTCGAGCTGTCGCCAGCTGCCAGCCAAAGTCCCTTTCCAGCCAGTATCCCACATTTCTTTGCGAGCCAAAATTCCCTGCGAGCCAAAAGCCACAGACTGTCGCTTACGTTGAACGTGCAAAGATTTCAAAAGGGCGATCCCCATGCTGAAGTATCGACGCGATCTTCTGCCCTACTGTAGTTTCAGGCGAAAGTAGTGTACACCGTCAGTGCAGTCCCAAGCACAGAGCACGTGGTGGCAATAAATCTATTGTCAACCCTGTTCGGTTCCCAGGACGACAACCTTTTGTGGGCCCAGGATGAGATATCTAGCGCTAGGATATTTGATGTTAAATCTTGGGGACTGCCACAGCCCAGGACGGCCAGAGTGAACAGGGATGGAGCTGCCAATTTTTAGCGTAAAAATAACCTTTAAAGGCAACTACTACGCCTCTCTAAGCCCGAGACCCACTCAGCACGCCAGCCCCCGACAACTTCGACGCAACGCTCCGCCTGTCTTACCCATTCCAAAAACGCGCCCGCAGTCCATTCCCCAGTCGACGTCAACCGCTCCAGCTTACACATGCGAATATGAGCCGTCGCTCGCCGCGGCGGAAGAACAGCACGGAACAATAGCCCCAGCCAGGCAAGCCCAGCGCAAGGAAAACGACATCTTGTTGAACGAGGGCTATGTGGAGGAGAATCCCGCCCCGGAGAACAACGCGACAACTCCAAAGCCAACAAGGCGAGGTCGACAACGCCGACCGGCCTAGCCGCCGCTAGATTCTCCGCAAGCCGCTTTCTAGACAACATCGCCCCGTCCAGCTTATACCCCAATGCGCTCGTTCACCATCCCGTCCTCCGCCTATCCAATACCAATTCAAGCCATGAAATCTCCACGACCATCCAAAGAAGGGGGTCCACAACTCAGAATTATGTACCATCCAGATGTATCGCTGTCAGATCTCCTTCTATTCGGATGTCGGGCGCAAGGGCGAGAACCTGGGTAGCAGCGGTGGTCGCGGGTATAGTTGGAAGAAAAAGCCTGTCAGCAAGAAAGGGTTAAAGATGAAGGGTTTTCGAATTACGGGTTGTCATGCGGATGATGTTCCTATTTTGAGCAAGTAAAGTTTGATGCATCTAGGATTGTGGATTGTGGGCCAGGATTGTTTGCGAGAGATGAGCACTTGGTGCCAGAGATCGCGTTAGGGACCACTTTCTTTGAGATGGGCAGAAAAGAGAGGAGCTGAGACAAGATGAACTAGAGTTCGAGATGTCTAAGTGATTCTGATAGGTTACACGGATTTAAACACCTGTCATGCAAAATTTATTCATTTTTTTTTCTAACATTTTGTTTTCACTCGAACATTGGGGCTATGCTTCACCAAGATGCATGACATTATGCCAAATACTTGGAGCTTGGTGTTGATCAGTTAGGGCCCTTGTGCGCAAATAATGATAAGTAGGAGCCCGCTGCGGTGGAATGGTCAATATACCAAGCGCGCGACTACTTTGGCAATCCGATTAATTAGCGTGTCCTTTTTTACTCGTCGTCAGCGCACGCATCCAGTCTTACAGCACGTGCAGGCCTGCAACCAAGCTTCACAGAAATCTCCACCCAGCAGCTGCACGTGCCGTCCAAGTTCTGTTTGCACCACACCAAGGCCAGCCTTGCGTCATCCATCACAATTCATTAAATGAACCATCAACCCACGCTTTCCGTATCGCCTCGATCTACTAGTCCATCACTGAAATCGTTATACGTATCGCCTCGTTGTGTCATTTTCGTAGAATTCGCCTGTTGAGGAAAGGAGTAGATATGTAGGAAGAAGTGGGGTCGGGATGGATCACGTGGCTCTATAGAGTCCAGTTAGAGGGGACTCGTACTAGGTGGAAGTTGGTGAATGCCAGCGGTAAGAGAGGAGCAAGGAATTTATGCGAGATATAGAGACGGTGGCACAAACCAGACGAGCAGCCGTGAAGGCAGTGAGTGACCACAACAGAACAAAAAAATGAAGTGACTCCTGCCGACTATTAACAAGAGCTTGAGTGTCACAGAAAGAGAAGTAGATCATGTAGTGCGACGGCTTGAAAAAATGTTGAATTGAGGTACTCCGTGCCGTGTATTGAGATGCTAGAAGTGGCCTATTTTTATGGATATTTACTAGTTTCTACACCAGTACACACACCTGAATGTAATATCATTATTGCTCATTTCGCCGTCACAGGTAGCAAGGTGATGGATTTCTTGGTACACGAAAAAAAACCGGGGCCATAGAAGCTTGCCCTAATGCTCGAGTTAGTACTTAAGGGTCTAAACAATTTAGCTTTGATGTTGTTGTTTTCAGCGCACCTAATGAGATATAAGCATAGACTAGGCTATTTGTGCTTGTAGATGGTCCTATTATTCTAAAAATTACCTACTAAGTTTACTATTATGAGCTCACAAACTACTTCTCTTCATTATTAACATGCGTAAATTATTACTATATCAGTGTTAAAATTGGTAGCATAATGGTTTAGGTAATAGGCAGGAGTTATGGTAGATGTTAGAATAACTCTACGCTCTAGCTCCGAAATCTGAGGACTTCTAATTGGTATCAACGCATTTGAGATGTTTCAAGGACAGTTTTCGTTACCTCTTTGACCAAGACTTGGTTCTATGAGTTGGCATGATATGCAAAGAAGTGAGATTGAACTGTCGGGGCTGACTCATGAGACTTCCCAAAAAAATCAAATGAAGTTCGCTCTCTAGATAAACCTAATAACATACTCACAAGCCTTCTCGTCCCAGTTCTTAAAATTGTCCTTCCGAATCTTTGTCCCAGTTTTCAACGCATTAAACATCGTATACCCATCATCCATCATCAATCCCACGTGATGAATCCCTGCAGGGTTGTTCTTGCAATCACATTTCCCGCCGAAAAATACTGCATCGCCTGCACGGCGGTTGGCCCACTTGACCTTCCTTTAGTTGCATTAGCGTAGTATAGAGGGAGAACAATGGAAGCCTTACTTGTATTTCAATTTCTTCTCACTAGCACAGTACATACTTCTCGTAACTCTCAGACCCTCAGAGAATAGATCACGGCCAGTGACTTGACAGGTAGCCCAGGCGACAAGACCGGAGCAGTCGAAGCCGCCGCCAGTGGGGCCTTTGCAATTTCCGCCCGCCCAGTGATCTTATCAAACTGTTAGTATGTCGCTTGAATTCGCCTGTACATGTATGAACTTACAGGGCAATCCTTTAGCCTCTTTCGCCTTCGCCAGAATTCTCTCTCCCAAATTCGGCTTCGGTTTTGAGGTTGGCTTCGGCGTTGGCTTCTTTGAGATTACAGTAGGCTTAACCACCTTCGAACTTGAAATGGACGTCGGCGCAACCCCCTCATCAGTAACACAGCACCTAAACGCATCCGGACCCGGACACAAACCCCTTATAAGACTCTTCCCTCCGCCACACTGCTCAGCCCAGCGACAGTCGCCGCTGCGAGCCTTGAGCTGGCACTTGGACTTCGTGCAGCATTTGATGTCCTCGGGGGTTCCAGGGCAGCCGTTATTGATGTATGACCCATTGTCACGGGTGCAGGAGGAAGTGGCTACACAGACACCTATTGCACCGAATTCGCCTGTGCATGGACCATTGAGCTCGGATCGGGGCGGGAGGGTAGTAGATATAACGAAGGAGACAGAGAGGAGGATTGCGATGATGTCTGCTCGCATGATGAGTATTTGAACAGGGTAAGAAGAGTAAACGTTAGATAGAAGCGTGGAATGATTGGCTTAAAGGAGAGGAACTTTGGTGATAAGATAGAACGATTTGTAGCCATCTTGAAAAATATATATATTATTGACGAGAACGAGGTCAGAAAGTTGGTGTATCTACGAGCTGGTTCTGAAACCGTAAATCTGCACAAAGATTCGTACTTGCCCTTATCATCCCAGAACTCACGGTAAGTCCGCAAGCTTATTCTCAGCGTTGAGGGTCTAGTATTAAAAGTACACTGCAATACCAATAGGTTGTCAATCGTACTTCGCATTCTCACCTCTTTTCGCCTCTGGTTCCTAAGAGATCCGGGGGATGCGCAGCGTTGAAGATGTCGCACGGAGAAGATCAATCACCGGATACGAATTCGGACGTCACGCGAAACACGGTGACGGAACGCAGCACACACTAGGCGAGTTGAATGCCGTTGCTTAGAGTGTGTGGCGTTCTTCTGTCTCGTACCTGCATTTGGGGGCCATCAACCCCCGGTGGCGTGTAAGCTCCGTGGTCAAAGTACTAGATGTAAAGGTTTGAGCTTTTTCAACCAACGTAGTTTGTGGCTTCTCTTGACATGCTGCTTGGAAATATTAACTGGTTGTCCTGCCCAAGTGTTCTGTCAGTAACAATAAATCTTGTTGATTGGTCTGGATGGAAGTAAGCTTGATGGGTTGCCTGAAAGCTTATGGCCGTTATCTTACCATCTGTTGTTCTTCGACTTACACTCATTCAATAATCTCAAGTTCAGCAAAAATGGCAAACATCAAGCGCATACTCGGGAATGTGATTGGACTCGGCATTGCTGTACTATACACGTTAGCAGGCCAGGCGCACTTCACAAACAAGTTCACGCCTGGGCTTGCCGCCAATATCGAAGAGATGACGCCACGATCCCATCAGGCCTTCTGGTTTCTTAATTTGTCGTATCCGCATGTGAGTATCATCGAAAGTTGCTCCAGGCCTAGTTTCTGATGAGTCGATGCACAGCTCAAACAGCTTTTCGGCTTGTTCGATCTGATTGCCGCTGGGATGCTTATTAGAAGGTCGACACGGAAAGCGGGGCTACGAATGGCCGTTGCTGGCTTCTCTGGTGGTCTATACGGGCAGATTTATACTGGTGGAGACGTTGTGCAGGTTGCTGGCTTTCTGGGATTTGCGCTGTTGGGCTCGCTCTTGTTGTGAATGCTGCGGTTCGAACGGGTGGAGGGCGATCATGCGGGGCACTTTTGCTTCAACACCTAATCTAACGAGAAAACGTACGAGCTGGGGATTGGGGTCTCGAAGTCCTCCATATGAATTCATTCCGGTAAAGCAGGCCTGGAGCTAGACGCTAGTTACGTAATTAGCGTCACATGTGCATGCGCGGATGTTTCGCGATTCTCCCACCTCTCAACTCGTGCATGGAACGCGACTCAACAACAATCCACCGATGGACGCATTGCTGGCTGGCCTCAATCCCGCCCAGAGGAGCGCTGTGACTAGTCCTGCGTCTGTTGTTCAGGTTCTCGCTCCTCCGGGCTCCGGCAAAACAAAAACATTAACGACGCGTATCGTATACTTTGTTCACAATGAACAACTGCAACCATGGAATATTGTTGCGTGCACATTCACACTCAAAGCGGCACGTGAGATGAAAGAGAGGCTCCAGCCTATTCTAGGAGAGAAGGTTGTTAGCAAGTTGATTCTGGGGACTTTTCATTCCGTGGCCCGCCGGTTCCTCGTGAGATACGGACAGGAGATTGGGATTCCGAAGAACTTTGGCATTGCAGACTCATCGGACAGCAAAGCCATAGTCAAGCGCATCATCACGCGTCATCAGTACATTGTCGACGCAAATCAGGCTCGGTCCAGGATCTCAACCTTGAAAGCTAAAGGAACGACCGCCGAGCAGTTTGCCGCAACGTCTAAGAAGGCAGACCAGCACGAGTTTGCGTGTATTTATTCGGAATATGAGGAAACGCTCCGACTTTCGAATCAGCTAGACTACGACGACCTCCTGGTACGATGTGTGGATCTTCTTCGCAAGCACCCAGCATGCGCATCCAGTATACAAGCCGTTCTAATCGACGAATACCAGGACACAAACAACATCCAATATGAGATGATGACACTTCTAGCCCGTTCGTTGAATCGAATCACAATTGTTGGGGATCCAGATCAAAGCATTTATGGCTTTCGTGCCGTGGAGATTAAGAACCTGTACAAAATGAGAACCGCGTATCCCGAGACAGTCGTCATCAATCTAGAAGAGAACTACCGCTCTTCTGCGTGTATCATCAACTCGGCGAAAGCAGTCATTGAACAAGATGAGAACAGACCTGACAAATCCCTCCTCCCAACGCATGGCGCTGGCGAACAGCCCACACTCCGTCACCTCGCGACTGCATTTGTCGAGGCACAGTGGATAGTAGAGGAGATTCATCGGTCGAAAACTCTCACCGCTGGTCTTCTCAGTTTGAGCGATTACGCCATTTTAGTTCGGTCAGCGTCTCTTTCGCTCTCTATTGAAAAGGCTCTCGGAAAGGCTGGCATTCCCTATCGAATGGTAGGAGGGCGACGTTTCTTCGACCGAGCCGAGATCAAGATTGTGCTGGATTATCTGCGGGTCATTAATCAACCGGACCACAACGACGCACTCATCCGAGTTATCAATGTCCCTGCTCGCAAGATTGGCGACGTCACCGTCAAGGCATTGTTAGAGGAGGCAGAAACATCGAATGTAACCCTTTGGAAGCTAGTCCTTGATTGCGCACAGGGAAGACGGCGACCACGAAGTAAGATCTCGGCACAAGCACAGAAAGGCATCGATGAGTTTGTGAATCTCATCTTGACGTCCAGACGAAAACTACTTCCCGCGGAGGGCGAAGAATGCAACCTTCTCGACCTCATCAGCCATATCCTACAGAAAATCTCATTCGAGGCATATCTCAAGGCCACACATAGCGACAACTGGAAAGACAGGTGGGCCAACGTTGAAGAGTTGGTGGCGCAAGCCACTCAGATGGCTTCTGTAGCGACTGATGACGAGGGCACGGAAGATTCTTTACCAATAGTTGAGGGCATTGAGCAACGACAAGATACCGCTGCGGACATCCTCTCAAAGTTCCTCGCCAATGTTGCTCTATCAACAGAGGTAGAGAGGGAGGACGGAGAAGAGCAAAATCAGGTCACCATCTCCACCATTCATTCTGCCAAAGGTCTCGAATGGCCAGTAGTCTTCATTCCCGCTGTCTATGAGGGATCCATCCCTCATTCAAGAGCCGACGACAATGATGAAGAGCGACGCTTGTTGTACGTGGGGATGACCCGCGCCCAAGGACTATTGTACCTTAGCTGTCCCAAGAAGCAATCTGCGGAAGGGGAGACCACCTTATCGAAATTCATCTCACCCCGAAGTATTCAAAATAAGTTCTTCAGTAGATCAGGTCCCTTGTTTTATGGCAAAGTTGTTGAGGATCTAGCCCGTATTCTCCGCAGGCCATGTCCATCGGATGTCGAAGTTAGGACTGCTCAAGGTCTGCTAGAGCATGTGGAGGATAATAAATACCCTCTAAGTAGGGACGAGATCGATGGAGAGGGTTCATCGTGGAGCTCAGCCCGCCTGAATAACGATGAGCCACAGTCTTACAAACGCCGCAAGTACGAGCCTGCTAATCTTCCGGCTGAAATCGCTGCTTCAGTAACAATGCACAGTTCAGCTAGTTACTCTATATCAACTACTACCCTACCGAACGGAAACAGTGGGTTCACCACGGCCAAAGACCTCCGAGTGATCCAGGAGGAGGCCGAGAGCATTCGCATGCTCGTGAGCGCCTCCAACGCCGCCGCCGGCAAAGCTGCTTATAAAGAAACGAAGAAGATCGAAACGAAGTCTACACGCACCAAGACAGTCAAGCAGCGCGCAGTAGGCCAAAGCAGTATTTCCAGCTTCTTCGCACCGCCTGGAGACAAAGTTTCTCAGGTGGCAAATATCCCTCCGCCAAAGATCCCTACGTTCCAACGCTCAAGCTCTTCGCTTATGGGGCAAGACCCTTTGAGCGACATATCGAATGTTCAAACGAAAGTTTCCCAGGCTCCTCGGCCATACCAGCCTCCCTCATTCTCGACCCATCGACCACGCAACGCACCTATGCTTTCGAAGCCTAAGAGACCAGCACCAGAAACCGAGAGTACAAAATACGTCCTCTTATCCAGCTCGCCGGTGAAAATTGGTAATGATCAAACCGATCAACCGCTAGATCTAGAGAATAAAGAGAGCCCAGAAAGTCCTTCGAAACTAGCATCAGTGCCCTTGAATACGGCATCATCAGGTTTCCGTCCTGCCACAACGTTTCATACAACCTCGATGGGACAGCTACGGGGTCAGCCTGCCACGAAGAGAACTCTGGGGACGCGAAGAACATTCCAAGGGTGGAATTCGAACAATAGCAATAAACCTCTACCACGGCCATCGCAACGTTGACATTCGATTCAATGAAATTTGGGAAGCAACAGGAGTTTTGATTCCAAGCATTGCGTTGGCGTCCAGGGACAGGCGTCTGAAACATTGCTCATTGATTCTTGTATTAGTGATCAGTTAGCGGAAAAAGCTAGATGGGTAGTTCAAAAGTTGAAGATATGCCTTTATACAGACAAACTAACGGACCCACGTCTACATCATACATTTTACATGCCCCTTTCGTTTAACGCACGCACTGTATCAAATGCCAGATTAAGGCTGGCCGAATTTAATTGCAAGACCTACAAGAATCATATAACACAGTAGATGCCACTCTGTCGTTCGCTATCAACTTTCCTGGCTACTAGAAACGTTTCCGTAATCCTTTCTAATAAATATTATGCAAGCTTTGAGTAATAAAACCCCACATCATGGCATATTTCGTAAAGAAACAAGATTAAAGTCATTAAGTAAAAGATATTGCAAACCACGCATGCCTAGGTTCACCTTCCAATGCATCACCCAACACGATCTCAACCGATACATCCCAGGAATAACCATCCCCTACAACTTCCTCATCACAATAAAATTATACCTCAACATTAGTCATTAAACTGGGCTCAAAATGCAAATACGAAATCGAAGCTACAGCACTCTTCTTTGCGGTACAACTCAGTCCCCCAGTGCCCGCTCTTCATGGGACACAATGCGATGAAACAAACGTTCACCTCGCCAGACTACGCATGGATTACGTTCCAGGCATAACCCTGGAGGAATTGTGGCCCACCTTTTCGAATAAAGAAAAGCAAGATATCTGCTTCTGGCTCTGCAAGATCCTCAATGCGATGTGTGCAGCAGTGCAGCCTGATCCCGAACCTCCCTTTATTAGGTACTGCACCGACCTCTAAATCCTTCACCCCCCCACCTCCACGGCGCACAAGATTGCAGTCCCTTTCCCTTCGAAACTGCTGTCATCGCTTATTTCTTGTACTTCCATCCGCAAACCCTGTTACCCGTCCTCTCCAACTTCCACTTATACCAGAGGTGTGATTAGCATAGGATGGTGTTCACGCACGGAAATCTAGAACTGAAGAATGTTATTGTGCGGGAGAGGAAGGGAGTAGGCGCGCTGGGTAGCTACAGAGCGGGTGGGTGCCAGAGTATTGGGCATATGCGCAGTTTTGCTTGATAGGGGGTTGGAGTGGAGGGTGGGAGATAGTTGGGGAGGACGGTAGATGGGAAAAGAGTAGCTAGGAGAAGTAGTTATTATGGAGTCTGGCGACGGTGAATTGTTATGGGAGTGATTTGAGGGTTCATTAGAGATGCCAGGTTAATATGAATGAAATACCTTTGATAGAAGTTGGAGTTGAGATTTATGTGGTATCAAGCTTTACCCTAGACCTCCCAGAAATGCGCCCCAGGCAGAACAGTAAAACTCGGAAAATTGCAACTCAAAGCAACAAAAGAAATTTATATACATGTCTCGAATGCATGTGGATGTGGTGTACAGATACAGCACAGAACCTTACCCGAAATCGGGGTTTTCTCCTTGTCGGCTAGAAACCCCAACTCAGAACAACCCCACCTCTTTTCTTCTTCTGTATTTTTGCGCATCCCTTCCCCAAGGAAGCTTTTACGTGCCCACCTTTAATGCTCATGAGTAGCCTCCTCCTCCATTGCCAACACCGCCTGCTCTAACTCCCTAACCCGTCCCCCAACTCTCCTCTTAACTTCCTCCGCAACAGCCCGATCCTCACCCTCAATAATCCCAGTATAGTACTCCAAAAGTGTGTCCAGCTCTTCGCGCGCCGCCTCGCGGTCAGCAGGTGCATACGTGCTATTCTTCTCGGTTTCTTCGGTCGCGATTTCGAATTCGTCGCGTGCAGTTCCATAGCTTCTTACGTTAGTAGGAGGAGGGATATTCAGGAGGAAGTGCAATTACAGGTCTGTTATCTTTTCAATAGCTTCTTCAATCTTTTGCGCTGCTTCTGGACTCGGCGCTTGGATTGAAGCTTCAGGAGCCGCTACAGCCATTCTGCTAGCTCGCGAGCTTGTAAATGTGCGGACTGAAGAGTACGAGTACGCCGTATTGAAGTGAGTCCATTGTGTTGCGGATGGCGCTGGTGCGGGTGTAGGAGTGGGTGTTGTAGAGTTAGATCGCGATGTCGTCGTGTGAAGTGTGGTAGGCACCGAGGTTTGTAGGTGGATTGGGAGCGCACGGTAAGTGAGAGATAAAGACGGCCGCGCAACTGGAGGGGTGTTTGTACGGTATTGGAGTCGTGAGAAAGAGCGTGTGAACTGTGTGCGGGATGACGCTGAGGAAGTGCGCAGGGTGGATGCGCGGAGAAGCGTGCGCATGGTTGGTGTGCGGGACAGCATTGCGACTGTGGTTGCGAAAGTCTAGAAATCTAGTAGATGCAATATGAAGAAGAGGTTTTTCGGAGGTGCTGAGCTGGAGATCGATCGCAGGAGTCAGATGGAAGCCTGAGGCTGGAAGTGAGCGTTTCGGACTTAGTGATGATGTCAGGAGTTAACAGACCATGTAGCAAAAATCCACTAATTAACATAATTAACCCTAAAACACATTAAATAATTATTATTAGCCCAAAGTTAGATATCTCTGTTACAAATTTATAGTGAAATGTAAAACTTTAATGTCTTTTGTATCTTATATGATAATCTATAAAATTATGGAGGTCTTATTTTGATAAATATTTAGAACAAGTAACCATAACAAGCTAGGTTATATATGTTCTATGGATGGCGTTTGGAGTCGGACATGTAGTACGCGTGAAGCCACATGTGGCACCTACTAGGCAAATGCGTAAGCAGAACACCGTTGAACTACAATACAGTGCCCGTCTCGTTAACACGCAACAATTCATAACAATGAAGCTTGACCTCCGACAGCACTCCAAGCCAACCGAATTGCATGCAGCTAGCAGGGCACTGGATTGTAGTATTCTTTCTGTCACCTATGTTCCCTCGCTAAAGCAGAATACACCTCAAATCTAAAACCTGGGCTGAACACGGTCTATCTTGGTTATTGGATTCATTGGATCATTCTCTACGGAGGTTATCCAAAAAAAAAATACATTCCACAATAAGCCATACTGTATAGAGGGAAGAAGATTCCTTAATAGACGCCTGAGGGGGCAGGCCCTCTAGATATGTTTGGAAGCCAAGGGCCCTACAAGGGCTGTTTGGCATATCCCCTCAATGCCTTTAATGTCGAACCTTGCAAACAGTCCTATTCAATATTAGGGTCCCTCGTCAGATAAATAAGCTTTGGTTTCCTTCTTTCAGTGAATTCCTCTCCAACATCAAATATCATTTCTTCGATCTCTGCACGTAGGCCACATTGCTCATATAGTCGTCGTGCTACTGGGGTACCTTCGACGACCGCCTGCAGAAATTCATTATTAGTCGCCTACCAAAGACAGGAGAGTACGCAGAGAAGGGAAGCAACATAAAGCTAGCATTACCTTAAGTCCTTGCTCATCTGCGGCTTTGGTCCCCCACTTAACAAGAGCTGTGCCCGCACCCAAACGCTGGTAATCTGGATGAACTGCTAGCAATTCAAGAACTGTATTCATCATGTGAGCAGCCATATTCGAGTCTTTCCCTGTGCTCCAATTTACCATAAATTCCTTTATCGCCAGCGTCTTTGATAGATTGAGTTCGTGGTACTACGTAGTCTCTCCATAGACGAGTCATATATTCGCGATCATCTTTGTCTGGCCAGACTTCCGTAACGTTTTCTACTTTTTCGAGCTCTGCAGGCGGGGGTTTAGTCATATATGTCCAGACGGCGAGGCCGATGATGTGCTCTTGATCCCCCTGGCCAGCTCGGGTGGCTGCTTTCAAGAATTTGGAGTCTTTCGAGGTATTCCTCCATGCTGCCAGGCGCTCAGAACCCTGTGTTTGTCCTGCGGGTGTGTCGTGATGTGGAAAGTACATATCTATAAACGGCGCATTGTGACCGAAGCTCTTGGAAAGGACCTGAAAAGATGTGGAGATATCTTCGTCGGAAAGCAAGGTAATGCTGACTCTGTCTGTAGGCGGCATCGTTGCAACGAACCGTTAACGATGTCAAAGTGTGTTCAGTGTGGAGAAGAGAGCACAGGTAATTTGGCGCCAAGAAGTGCATGAAAGCGGGGCAGTGCGCAGGCGCAAGCTTACGGTCAGCGCGAAGCAGAAGGGAGGGTCGACATCTCCTAATCCGGCTCGAAAACTGTTAAGATTGTTGGAAGAATCAGAACCGCCGTTGCGATTCTGTCAGCATTGGACAGTAGAGTAGAACTTCTTCCATCTGCAGTGGAGCTGCTTCGAACAATATCACGGGATTTGTAGAGGGGTGTTACTCCCCAGCGTTGATAACCCTTTGCACTTAATCGAAAGTTCGGGAGGATTCCTGTGGATAGTATAAAACACCCAGTAACGACTCGTCTCATCAAATCGTAGTCTTGTTGGAGAACCGTGCTGTATTATGGCGATTGCAAGCTATCTCGCGACTTCCTATTTCCATCTTCAATGTACCTCAGCTAATAAATTAGTCGCTTCAAAATTCAGCAACTCGAGTTTATAGGCTCGCTAGTTGCGTTTCGAGCTGTCAATGTAATTTCGAGAAAACCGGCCTATTATAACACACTCAATCCCACGCACTCTCTAACTGTGTGCAAGGTCAACAACCGGTTATAGAATCAGACCGACGTCGACACCTAGTATCGGTCTCGCTAATTATGACGGAATTTGGAGGAGCGCCGAAAGCCCACACTTGGTAAACATAGCTGCCTCGCAGCAATTAGAAAGCGACGTGCCATACAGAGCCTCCATGATAACGCGGCCTCTCCCCGATAGTCGCCGAGCTCACGAAATGCTCCCATTGGTATTGGGTGCCACCGAGCAGGGATACAGTAGAGCTGAAAAAAACCCTTGTTAGAACTTCAAAAAGGGTCCGTCAATGGTCACACAGTATATGCATGTTCGCATAGGCATGTTCCTCAGCGGCACTGTATTGGATAAGCAATACCCTCCCCACGCCACAGAAGCAGTGGACACCCGAAGTGGTGTCCTTTAGTACATATGAAAGACTCGGAAGTTGTCTCAGTCAATGGGGTAAGCGACAACACGATATGTGGGTGCTGGAAATCGTTGCCCTCTATGACGGCTGCAGAGAAAGACGCCCTTTTTTACGCCCCGCTTTCGTGTCTCTGCAACAAGGCTTCGTAACTATCGCCGTGAGCTGTCGACAGGGCATCTGTAACTATAAGAACACCAGGAACGGCCTTAATATATCGCTCCCAGTAGTATACTCGAACAATAATTGTTAAACACCTTCAAAATGCCCCCAATTCAACAAAAACCGGTCCGTAGGGCTCCACCAGCTCAGCCTAGCAATGCTTTAGATCCAGTCAAGAACATCTTAGGGAAATCTCAAGGCCCGGCAACATCTTCCGACAAGGAGAAAAGCGAAGGCAGATATAACTTCCTAACCTGCCTTGCTTGCGCGCAGCAATGCAACATAGATTTCACCGGAATTTCCTGGATCACGGCACAAGGAAATCTCGGACAGGGCGGCGAGGCAGTTGTGAGCCAGACACGCGCGAGTCTCGACACCGTCTTTGCCTTCAGGAGGCGGAACAAGCAGAGGGCGACCGATGATGCGTATCGCGAAATATGTTCAGAGATATTGGCGCTCGGAAATGCTGATATACAGTCACATCCAAATATAGTGCAGCTGCTAGCCATCAGCTGGGAGATTGAAGACGTAGCGGGATGGATTTGGGGCCGCACTCTGCAGGTCTGGCCAGTCTTGATTATGGAGAAGGCCCATCATAAGGATCTGCGGGACTTTATTGAAAATGGCGATGGGAAGTTATTAAATGTTGCTGGAAGGATCAAAATGTGTGCTGATATTGCGTCTGCCCTCGCTGTTGTGCATAAGAACAGTAGGTCTTCTCCCACCGATAGAGGCAGTAGAAAGACAGAAACTTCCCGTCCTGGTATTCCACGCTGATCTACCCTAGATATCATACATGGCGATATAAAGCCTGAGAACGTCCTCGTCTTCGAGGGCAGGGTTGCCAAACTAAACGACTTCGGATTTTCGGCCTTGGCCTCGAACAGGTCTATCAGGCTCGGTGGCAGTGTGCCATGGATAGCCCCAGAGCACGATAGAGGAGAGCGTTACACGCTCGAACAGGCGAAGTTGACAGACCTCTACTCCTTTGGGATGCTGTGTCTATGGGTCATATTCAAAGAACAGTTGACAGAGAAAGGAACGCAGCTCCCGAAACGTAGCATGACAGTCTGGTCTAGTCTATGGTCTCACTTCTCAGATGCGATTAGCAATACCCTAAGCTCCTATACTAATAGCGTCTGGACTGGGTCCTCAAGTCCTGACCTGCAGTTTCTTGGAGAATACAACGTAAAGGACCCGTCGAAGAATATGATGCGAAGTCAAACTTTAGAACTTGTCAAAGCAATGGACGACTCAAATACTAAGATTATGTTGCAACAACTATTCAGTAAATTGCTTTCTTACAAGCCCGAGGACCGAACTTTTGTTTCTGGTTCAAAATCAGATTTTGAGGTCGTCACGAGGCTCTTGAAAGGCGAAAGGTCAGACTCCAATCCTTGAACCTGAGAGAATATGCTGACTGATCTTAGCTATGTCTCTTTGGATCTTTACTCTTCACGCCGTTCTCTATCGCAGCGACGAAACTCTTCCGCTGGGCACACCCACAAGAATCTTTCTGGCAATGGTCCTCGGACCACACGATTCTCAACACCGTTTCCTGCTCCGAGCAGTTTTCGAGTCTCTCAGGCATTGCAGTCACTCTGTCTGACTGATTATCGCGTTCGAAAGCACGTTTATCAATGCCTCGAACAAGAGTATCGCATAACCCAGGACACTAACAAAATGTCTGACCTAGCGATTCAGATTTCTTTCTGCAAGAAGATAGGATTTGGTACCACTCCAGATGACCATGGTGCCACTTCATTCTTGAATGAAGCCAGGTCATTACTAAGACGGTCTTCACACTCCGAGCCCATTGACGACAACTATTTCTCGACCGAAATTGAGTTGTGCAAAGCACTGCAGCCAGCATCAAACAAAAGGATACAAGCACTCTACAGCAGCGGTATTATCCAGCCAATCCACCAAGGGATAGAATATCGTTTCGCTCCGCCTGAGATGCAGGCTAAGATGGAAGAGGCTCGAAAAGAGGAAGTAAGAGGAATGGAGAAAGCTCTTGGGAAGACGCATGGAGCTATCTTGAACCTCAAATGGACGCTCTTTACTTCACTCATGGAGAGCCAAGATCAAATTGGGCCATTGAAGTTCTTCGATAAGATGGTTAAAGACCTCCAAGCAGACCACACACGTGGGGCTGAGCATGCAGACACTGTCATAACCAGAGCGTACCGCTCAATCGCACGCATGAAGCTTCTCACTCCCCAATCCCTAGAAACCTCACTGGAAGAAGATAGAGGCATCTATAATACCTTGGTCAAAATTGGGCTCGGCAGCCATGTCGTCACGCTTATGATGTGCATGCATCTCTCTATGTGTCTCCAGGCCCAAGGTCACTTTCGAGAAGCTACACACTACCTGGAACTGGCAAAAAAGCCAACAATTATGATATTTGGTCCGCAACATGGCAACACAATCCAGCTCGACGAGCAGGAGGGTGACCGACTGGTTCGCGAAGGTGACTCTGCGGGCGCGGCTAGGATATTGAAATCGACACTTTCACGCATGAAGAACTTTGTTGAGGCGGACGACATGGTGTTGAATCGCCTCCGAAATAAGATCATCGAGCTACTGCTCGCAACAGGCGAGCTAGTAGAAGCAGAGAATTTAATTGAAGAGATGGAGGAAGGCATGAGAAAGATATTTCCACCTCAACACCCAGTATTTGGAATGGTTCTGATGCCGCGGGCGCACGTGGCTTTAAGGTCGGAGAGGTTTAAAGAGGCCTCCGACATGGCCCTAAAACTCATCAAAATGGGTGATATGGAGCCTTGGCCACCGAAGGACTATCCGAATTCGAGTAAACCCGTTGATGATGCCGAGGTATCAAAGCTTCTAGGGTTGGATACCACACAGCCAGCTTCTCCATACCCAGACCCTCTCAAGCTTCCAAAAAACCCAATGCTCATGTCAGCTGAAATTCTCTATATAGTATCACTGCATGCTCATGTGCAATCGAAGACAAGTCTTGAAAATGCAGAAAGCACGAAAAGCGCTGTCAATGCCGACACTCGCTTGAGGAAACTAATGGAGCAAATCAACAAATTCCTTGGTCCCGATGAATGGCAAGGCCTAAGCGAAACCGGCGGTTCTGCCGGATCCGCGTTGCGCAAAGCGATGGATGAAGGAAACACGCCTCTAGTTGAGATAACCGCTTCTATGGGTGGTCAGGGTTTGCGGAACGGCCTGCACTACGATAAAGCCATTGCTATTTCGAAGAAGGCGAAGCTGTCCAAAATGACAGCATTACTAGAGGAGCATCAGGCACTCTGTGCACATAAACCGCGAGCTGCTCCCTTCCCGACTGCTAGGAGCCTGGAAGCCTGGATAGATGGACAATGGGAGGGCTCGTACCTATGGGGGTCCGGCGGAATGAGGAAAGACCCCAAGGGGCTAAGAAGTATAAAGCTGAAGGCAAGCAGAGTTGACCATCGCACGGAATCTGTAAGCATCAAAGGGACAGGTACGGATGATCAGGGAGACTGGAACATCAAGGGACATGCTGAAACGTTGGGGACATTGACGTTACGCTTCTTTTTGAAGGAAGGCATCTCTAGCCAGGGTTGGGAGTATAAAGGGCATGTGAATCTGGAAAGGAAGGCGATCGGGGGATATTGGGGCTTTAGGAATGTGGATCACGATATGTCAAGTGGGTCGTTCTTCTTTTACAAGTGCTGAGGGAAGTTTTCCTATTGGGATCGCAATTCTGTCGTCACCTATAATTAAACAAAATAAATGAAATTTCCCGGTACACTATCGTTAAAAGGAGTCATATAGAAAAATCGATCTTGTGCTAGCTCTCACCTACTGTTTCCTGTAGCTGGTCGATTTCGCCAAGCAAGCCTCTAATGGCGTCACGACTAATTCTTCAAACCTCGTATCCACCAGTTTCCCATCTCCATCCTCACACAGCTTGTCCGACAAACATACCCTCACCGCATCAGCATATACGTTTCCCATCGCTCCGGCTAAGAATGGCACGGATTTCTTCAGCAATGCATCCCGCTTCTGCGACCTATTCAGATCTTGAAAATCATCCATGAGCGTCTCGAGTGAGTACCACAAACCCACTTCAAGCAGGACGAGACCCAGGCTGTAGTAATCGTACTGGGTCCGGTATGGGGTGTGACTGCTGTCAATACCGCCATAATTGGGATGGTGGAAGGCGTGAAGGACATCCGCACTACTGTACATCTTATTGGAGTAATTGTTGACGTCTTCCTGGCGGCTATGCGAGAACCCAATCAGAGAAGGAGGCCCGAAGTTAATCTTGCGGGGAGGAGCATCTAAGTCGTTCTTGTCGAATTGGTCTTTGTTCTCATCATCTTCAAAGAAGAGAATGTTGAAAGACGAGATGTTCTTGTGCACCCATCTTAGCTTATGGAATTCGAACACCGCCGTGGCAAGATTATACGCAAGCCGTAGACGATCATCAACACTAACAAAGTAGTTCTCAACATATCCAGTCGGGCCGCTGTACTTCCTAAGGAGCTCCGCGAGCGGCATAGCTGCAGGGCGTGTCCCATTTGCTGCCGCCGCAGCAACCACTGCGTCCGGATAGCGGTACACAAGCCCGATCATGTTATCGTCCTGGTATATTCCCCTGCATTTGAGAGCGCGGAATGTAGCTGCTGCGCTAGGTAGGCTCACAACATTTTCTAAACGATGGAAGAGCTGTTCGCTGAAGTCTGCGCTAGCAAAATCGGGACCGAGTTCCATTTCCTCAACAATGATATCTATGGGCGATTCTTTGGAGTTTGAGTTGAGTTTTCCAGAAAGAAAGGTGCGGATAAGTGATGACGTGTTTATAGGGCATTTTATATCCTTGGGATCCAGCTTTGGGATAGAGCTCTTAGATGCGTTCATCATTTGGCGTACTTTGTCAGCAGCCAGGAGAGTGAAGATGTTCGAATTTGGACCCTCTCTTTTTGAATCCTTTTCTGACTGAACAAGGTTTGATGAGCTGTCCGCGTTGATCATTACCCAGTCTTCTAGGGCCAACTCTGTGATGAGCCTGCGCGCAACTGGTATGGTTTCAAGCTCGACTACCCTTCGAAGACTCCTCCGACTGACAGAGTCTAAAGACGAGAGTAGCTTCTCGTTAAATCGCCGCAGCCGCGCAAAGAGAGGATGGTCATTCTTAGCATCAGCTAAAACCTTCAGTTCGTCCTTGATGTTATGCAGTGAGTTGTGCACCTGCGTGAACATCTCGTCTGTGGGAAAGAAATGGTAGTCCTTTTTAGGGGTTTGGTCCATCCTTCGGAGCCATTCAAGGAAGATTTTTCCCTCGACGATGAATTCGAGATTTTTTCTGTGGGATGATTTCTCAAAATCTTCTCGTATCGTTTCGCTGGTCTTCTTGAGCGTGAGACAGCGCAGACGATGAAGTACTTCCTTGGTTTTTGGCCGTCCAGATGGATCGATCAGAAGCATGTCGCGAATGAGATTGATCAGATCTACCTCCGCAGGTGTGCCGGTTTCTCGCGAAGCAGCTCCCTCCATTGCCTCTTTTTCCATGTCGGCGAACCATGAGACCACCCCTGGATTAACACTTCCATCTCCATTGTGGAAAGCCCTAAGTTCAAAACATAAGTACTCTCCTTCAACATCTACCAACCGCTGGTCTCGGAACCTCTCTACTCCTTTTGGGCCGTGTCTCATGTATGTAAACACAACAGCAAGTATGCAGCCGAATGACCATATATCGGCTGGTGGCCCGATTTCATGCTTGTCAGAGGTCCTGTAATCCATCCCCTCCGGTGCAGCAAAGTATGTGTCCCGATCTTGAGCCAATGTCTTAGGATCCTCACTTGCATCGATCATAGTAGAAAGTCCAAAATCCGCAAGAATAAACTTATCACCGTCTACTAGCACATTCCGAGGCTTCAGATCGTGATGGCATCCGATTCTTCTGAGCTTCAGATCGTCATTGCTGTAGTCATGCAGCTGATCCAGTGCCGAAGCCAGTCCACATAGGGCGAGGTAGATAATCTCGTCTTCTTGAAACTCGGTTGGACGATCCTTAGCGAGAAAATCATGGAGGTCCCCACCAGTTGCCTCTCGAAATAGGAAGTTGTGCTTTTTCTCGTAAGTGTAAGAGCCGTAGAGTTGAAGGACACTCGAATGTCGGATCGGATTCAGAAGACGTAGGCAACGTAATTCGTCTTTGTAGACTTCATCTCCACTAGACTTCAGCTCCTTGCGAACGAGTCTCATACCCTAGGAATACAAGATCTATCAGCATATGTATAGCCTAGGTTTAGATCTACAGCACGTATAGGAGAACTCACCTGGTCATTGGCCAAGCCGTATTTTAGTGGTGGTAGCCGTTCCTTGTACACGCTGCCGAAATTGCCACCATTTTTCTTTTTCTTCACTGTAGTAGTCTCCTCTTTACGACGCAGGAAAGGCAGTCGCGTTTCGTTCGAAACGAATCGATGAGGTGTTCCTTGGGGAAAAGTTGGGCTGAGAAACATGTACTGCGTGGACCTGAACTCTTCGGCCCATTTACAAAACTTCAGAGTCAACTGATTCAATCTTTGGTACTCTAGGCCTCCTTCTCGCTCTTTTGGCTCCTTCTCCTTCGGGAGACTTTCCAATTCCTGTTTGATTCGCGTCACGCCAAACAGATCCTTTAATTTAAGGTCGCTCACTGGCAGCTGGCCATCCAAGTTGTCTTTATTGACATACCCGTCTGCCTGGATAAAATCGTATATTAGGCCTGGCTGGCCTATGAGAACCAATGTAGCGAATATCCGTAGGCCACTATCATGCACTTTATTGGCTACCAAGGGGCGTTCATCCACCTCAATGGTCGTCTCATCTAAAATTCGATGGATTTGGTCCGTGGTCAAGAGCTCAGAAAGCCATGTATAAGGTACGAACTCCAAGCCATCTATGTTATATTGTCGTCTGGCATCTATAGCCTTTTGAAGGGTCTCTAGTTCCTTCGATCTCATTTTCGGTTGCGTGGACGAAATGGCACTCTAAATGCGTATGCAAATGATATTGAAAGGATCAATTGATTATTTAGCAATCAGCATCAGAATTGAAAGTCAGTTTACTAGCTGGGTGTGACTAAGCCTGCTGTATATTAGCTAGTTGTTGAAGGTACGCTACAATGTAGTCTTACTAGAATGTCAGAATCCCTCAGCTAACTTGTCAGTGTCATGAAGCTTCTCTTCTCGTCCTATGGTGTGGTCAAAAGATTGTCCCCAACACGTCCAAGAAGAGCCCGCCATAACTCACCTCCCCAAGCACGCGAGGGACGTAAATAATGGTAACGTCGTCTTCCTTCGGCTACAGAATAGGTCAACGATACACTTAAATGATATTTGAGTGTTAAAAGATGAATACTTACAACGACCTTACACTTCACGCTAGGAAACAGTTCTTTAAGTTTGCGGCCCAACTTTTTGAAGTCTGTGTATTGAGTTTCAAGCTCTTGCTTCACAAACGCTGGTGTCTCCATTGGCAAATTGGTATGAAGAGCGGGTCAATACGGGGCTACAACTACATATGAGATTACACGCTCTCAACTCAAAGTGAAGCGGCGTGCAGGGCTTGGCTGCTGACATGCATTACAGACTCTGTGGAGCCTTGTGGTTTTATCCGGACATTTCTCAGCTCATATATCAACGCCACGGCGCTGAGCCATTTTGTGATTGGTTCATGCAACCCACCTCGCCGAGAGGTCGGCCACGTCAATCGCCGGATTTGTCCAGGACTACATGAACCGGTTTTGCAAACAAGTATAATCTGTTAGATTATATGTCACGTGAAATGGTCAAAGCTCAGAATCGACTCTACAGTGCTCCGTAGATACTCCGAATACCCAGAACGCATCATCAATATCATCCTATCATCTACTCTCACTATTATCTTACATAATCCGATGTCAACAGCATTGAACAATGGGCAGCTTATCGTTTTCTGAAGCGGCGTGGAGTTGCGATACCAAGTCAGCCTACCAGAGACTGGCGGAACAATCGTCGCTTTTGTTCTCAAGTGAGCTCGATCAAGTCACATCATGGCTTTCACCAGATGCTGATGAAAATAGGATTCAACATAGTAAGTTCCTCGGTCAAAGCAGCCTTGTTTCTTGTAATTCTCTCACCACTCTCCATAGAGCTTCAAACATGCCACATTCTGAATGCAGACTTGGTACTGCCAGCCAACACGAATAGTGATATATACTAGTGAGTCCGTCTCGTCTCACTTTATTTACAATCAACTTTTATACCAGAGTAGATTCAGCTAGCTGAGATACCATGTTATGCATGCAGTTTCGTCCCGCAAGCCCATTCTCGGGACCGACTTCGGGTGACCAAGAAGACCTTTGAGAAGATTATCCGCTTTCATAACGTATTCCCATATTTCCTAGAAACGGTTCAAGCTTTCGGAATACGTACTCAAGACGAAAGTAACACATGGCACAACTTCCATTGTCGAGAATCAAGCACTGGAGCTGAAGGTAAGCCTTCATCCATACGCATGTATTGAGGACGTGGTTAATAAGATTACGCAGTCGAGATATGTTACACGCTGCGATTTTTCGAAAGAAACGGCCGGAGCTCTGGGGACCCCTGGTCACAGCGGCAAACAGGTATCTATCATCAAACTATGGCTAGAACATCCATTTGGATCCTCATTAAGGCATTGCCGCACCTAAAAGACCGCTTAGAGGAAAAGCTTGGAGCAATCTCGCACTACGATCAATTCCACAAAGCGCGGCATCTGTTCCTACATATCGTAATACTCGCCTTCTCACTACAGAACTGGCGCGAGTACATCGCTACTCAGCGATCGAAAACAGAAGAATTTGTAGGCATCCCATGCAATGTCACAAGTTTGAATACAAACTAACCTGAGGGTCTGCGTTTTTGTTGTGTGATATAGGAGGAGAAATCTCTCTTTTCAGAAGTCGACCAGACCGATCCAAGTGATTACAAGCTCGGTTTCGAGGATAGGCAAAGTCTTCAACGACTACGTCGGAAGTTGATAAAAGCAGCGGCCGTTCTGAATGCTAGTATCCACCTTGCTCAAAAATTGAAAGGTGTGCTAGAGAAGATGAGCATCGGAATGGTGGATTCAGTCATGGAGACTATCTCACATGAGCTAGAAGACCTTCAATCAGAGTTTGAATACGACATGTGCTGCATCAAAGACCTTCAACAGCGCTCGTCAGATACCGCAACTCTGGTTTGACTGCACCCTCGATCCAATTAGCGCTGTTGATCAGACTTGCTGACTAGGAGATAGTTGCTAGATATCCTCGAACGGCGTTTCGGCAATGCGACGTTGAGGAGCGCCATCGCAAATGAAGCGTCGCAGAGAGCAAACGTCGAATCACTCAAGACGATGATGACAATCGCCCTGAACGGAGAAATGGAGCACGAGCTTGAACAAAAGACTTCGATAAATATACGGGCTTTGACTGTAGTAGCAACTCTCTATCTGCCTGCATCGCTCCTAGCGGTATGATGCATCCACAGCCGCAACCCGAACAAGACAAACTGACAAAGATTTAGGGAGTGTTTAGCTCGAACCTTGTGGATGTGGATCCCAACTCCAATCATTTTGTCGTCTCCTCCGAATTCTGGAAGTTTGTTGTCATTATGATTCCTATGATTGTGGTGACTTTGGGGTTGGTTATTGTTCTTCAGGCTGTGTGGACAAGGAAGCATCAGGTGGAGCTGAATGAAATAATGGAAAAGAAAGGCACGGACACTGCTTAGCGATTCAAATTAGCACGAAATTCCTTGCGGATATGATTTTGAAAGTTCTGGGAAGAAGGAAGTTCAATGACCATTTCGTTCGCTCATTTGCCATCATTCTTATCACTGCAAGGTTCGTGATTGCAACCAACCCTTCGAACTCTACGCAATGACTCTGCAAATCCAAATATATCTTGGACGCGAGGGCTCCTGCCCACAATCTATGTGCGGTGCGAGTACCCTAGACTTCTGAATCGTCTTTTCTGAAGCTTTTCATGTATCGTGGTTTTGAAGCTCGCTAAGAGCTGTCGTTGGAACTGTGGTTTAGGTAAGCTATTAACTATACTTTATACTTAAGACAAAGAAATTCTGCGTAGGTAACTGCACATGCAGCTGCCTAGAATGTTTATCTCCACAAATTATACTAGCTTTATAATACACTACTTCTTCTATTAACTTTGTTACTATAGTTATAAACATTATCTGCATAAGCCCTATAGGCTTTGCACTTGGCACGCAATTGCCTCTTAAATATAATAATAGGTTAATAATAGACCTCTACAAGGCTATCATATCCTACAAGGAAAGGATTTAAGAAGTAGAATAAGTTAGTAAGTTATGTTTCTTTTAAATAGAAGCAGAAATTATTCGGTCGGTTTTAGAGCTCTTAGAGAGCAATTAATTAAATACATGCGCAATTTATCTTAGAATTATAGCAGTAATAACAAAAGGAAGGATTTTAAGCACAACGCCACCCACAGAGTGTGGCGAGGCTTGGTTTTGATGTGTTTAGATAGGAAAAACTCCTGCTTCGAGACAGTCCCCTCAAACGTCATGAGCATGCCTTTCGAGAAATCAAATCGTTAACCATACTCTACAACCACGCTGAAACTTAACCTGCTTGGGGTTTTCTCTCACGTTCTAGTTATCTATTTCTGTACTTTAATTTTGTGTAAGTCACTCTACAACGCCTTTATCGCTCTTTTACTCATTACATTTTGTACATTGACCTACACTTGCAAACTCTCACAAACCGCGCATAGACTAGATCTCCTCGCTTGATGGCCACAACGATTCTTTGGAGTTTTAACGGCAACGGACGGTTAAACTCAATACAAACATGGTACAGCTACTCTCAATCATGTATTCTCCATCATCTCCCTTTCACTTACAGTCCTTGCCACTCCTATGGTCGCGCTTTCGCTGTCGCTGTCGCTGTCGCATCATTCCTTCGCGCTTCAGACACCCCACAATCGCACTCAAACTCATATATCCGTCTCTGAAGATCTGAGTTGTGTAGTGCCAGCATACTCGGCTGTAGGTAATGGCGCCGAGACGCAAACACAGCCAGGACGATGGAGAAAGTACCAAGGAGAATTCAGAGCGCGCCTCCAAAGACCACAAAAATGGCGAGGAGCCTTAACTCGATGAGCATGTATTTCCTAATCTTGCCCAATATCGATTGTGTGTAGTGAGTGCAGTAGGGTTGAATGGCATAGGAAATGCAAAGGTGTAAGTAGCATTACATCTCCATAGTATTCTCTATTGATTCATGGCTGTAAACTGACAGAATCACGAGTTCTCGCTGACAGCAGCCTGTATGCAGACTGCAAATGTGATGCTGATGTTAATGGGTATGTATACCCACAAACCGCTGACTTGTAAGTCCTCGCTACCGTGAACATCAAAGAGCGATAAGAGGTATGCCATTTTCTCCTGAGGACGACCCGAAAGAAGGGAGGAGAAGGGGAAATGCACTAAGCTTGGCCTCGATGTCAGCTCTCGATAGTACATAGTTGTCGTCTGTGAAATGAGTTTGCTGCCCTACTTCGTGTCGAAAAGGCCAAAAAATACGCTTTACCTTATCTCGATTCAGATACCTTATTGTGGGTCCATTATCTTCTTGTAGAGACTATATAGACCCCACTTGTGAAGCGCCGCAAAGAGGACATCTTCGCCTCAATTTTCACACCTCTACGGCGCCAAAGAGGCACGGTTCAGCGCTTAATCTACATCTAAATACCAAGGTACACTCTCTACCTCACTTCCATCACACATTCACGTTATTCCTCAAATTCCCCAAGCCTTAAAATGAAGCCCTTATCACACACCGTCGTCATCACATTATTTTCTTCGGTCCACGTAGCCGTAGTGCTATCGCATTATCAAGAGGTGCTCGCAGACAAGTCCATCCCGAACGTCAAAGTTCCTGGCCACAACTACGCGTACTACACCCAAGCCGAAGCTAACGAACAACTTTTCACTGTGCGAGAGCTAGTAATCTATCCCAACCCACCAGAACTGTGCGTCTCGTACTTCCGTCTACCTCACATTTCCTTTTCACCAGATTATGTTTTCCGCTAATCAAGACGTCGCAGAAATGAACACTTGTTCGTATACCTTGACGGCTGGATCAAGGATAACAGCCTCCCAGGCCTCGAAAACGCCACACTCCAACTTTCAGGCATCTGCCCCAAGCAGCAGTCGTGGGAATGGAAAATCACAGATCTCGAAAGACCTGTAGTCCGACACCGGAACGGACGTGGTGGCCACAATTACGGCGGGCCGTTGCTCTTCGACGAGAACCAAATGTTGTTCGATCAATTCATGCTTTATTTCATACCGCATGATCCAGTGAAATGGGATTGCTCACTCGAACTGACGACAAGACTTCCAGACAGAAGAGTGTTATTCAGTTTCGCGCAGAACTTTACATTGCAGTGGCCTCCATTGCAAGGCTAAACTTCGAAAAATGTTAAAAGGGGGGCTGATATCTGGTTTGGAAATTAGGAGTCATGTCTCACTTACAAGCGTTTCCATATGCACATGAGACTGGCTGTAGATAGAAATCGTTGCCTATAAACAATTAGTATTTCTTTCCTTACTTTCGGTACTTAGGACTAAATCGAATTTCTTCTCTCTTGGGTGATTAAAGCAAAGGTTTATGACGCACTCATCAAAGTAACCATGTCCACTTCGGTCGCCAATCTTACCAATATGAGCAGCGAAGAGGATCTGCTTCTCGCTTTCTCCATCGCTAGAACTCTAATAACCTGCAACAAAGCTTGCAAAAGCTAAACTCCTTCTTCCTTCTCTATTCAATAGGGCTATAGTCGAAGCTAATGCATTCAAACAACAGCGACTCTCAAATGGCAACTCCATTGTACATGCCAAAAATGCTCGTCAGGGAAAATAGCAACTGCTCAAAATAGAGCGCTTGCCACTGCTGTTGGAGTGCTGCTCAAATATTTGCATTTGCCTCTCTCTGTTCTCAATGGATATCCACCGGAATTTACTACTTAGTGGGAGTTTGAGTAGACAAGCTTTGTATTCGGGCGGCCATGCTAAGAATACTAACGTTTTTAACATGTAAACTACAGCGAGGGACATATACTGTTACTTAAGACTACAACGGCTCTCAAGGCATGCTAGCAGCAAACAAAGACGTTCCTAAGAACGCGGATGGAAATTCCTTAATCCTTATTTTCCCAGAGTGGAAAGACGCGGGAAGGGAGTGCCTCCAAGCTAACAAGGTTGCCTCGGTCATCTACGATTGGATTGTGGCAAGCTCAAAGAAGCTTTAGGAGTACCATCTGTGTTGTCTATATTGAACTGTCCTTTGCCATATTACACGACCCCGCTAAAATTACCCTGCTCAGGGTTCTCACATCCTAGTTATCGATTCCTATCTCTTAATTGCATTTAAGTAACTCGACCGCGCCTTTATCGCTCTTTTTACTAAATTTTTGTAGTACATAGATCTGTTTTTCGCCAAATTTTATATATTGCATCCACCGCGAGCGTAGTCTAAGTTAGTTCTTCCGCTGTCATTTATCAACCAATGACAAGTTACTAATTCGATTACCAGTGGTTATGATGTTCGTGCAACTGCAGTTTGCGAGCATTAGATGTGTTAAAAGAGCACGTGAACGCACATTGAATGCAAACGGCCATATTGCAATTGAATATCTGCCCTAACGGATATGCGAGGTGAATATTAGACAGCAATCAGGTACAAACATTAAACTGTGGTACGAGCAGATACGGTGTGTATACCAGTATGTCTAACAAAGGAACCAAAAATGATCTAGTAGTGATTGGACCCGCATGATCCTGTAGGCAAAGATGATTGTGCAAAAGACCAAAAAAAATATGAATTAATTGACTCCGCTGAGGCTCGAACTCAGGACCTTCAGCGCTTCACGATATGTAAAGCTGACGTGATAACCGACTACACCACAAAGCCGAATATACATAAAATTCAAAAATAATGAATATATATCCCAATGCATTACTGCAGGCCAACAGGCTGGGCGAGCAGGTGACCAAGGAATCGATGTGGGGCTTAATGTTAGCCAGGTGGGGCGAGTAATCCTCCCCGCTCGTATTACATTTTTGCCTCTTTTTTTTTGCTCAGGGCTTTCTTTTTGGCTGGCCTAGAGAAGGAGGGTTAGGTGGAACCAACATCGATGATATTTCTGATGAGTTGAGAAAGTGCCACAAGGGAAAAACGGTATGTACCAGAAAGGAGCGGCTTTGATGAACATAAATCATGGTTGAGGTATTTATAGAGAATGAGCTACTTAATTCTCTTCTAAGCAGTTATGTTATTCGCAGTATCTGGGCTAGCATTCAAAGGAAAATTATCCCCTAGATTCCATCTACCGACCCCAAAACTCCCAAATCCCATACCGCAGCTCATAGCTCCAGTCCACATCGGGATTAACACTTGGAGGCGCTCTTCCCGTATCTACAAGACTGCAAAAGCACTGCAGTAAGACACACTACTATCACTCACACTATCCACCAACCCACTCCTCTCATACCTCACAAACTTGAACCTCCCCTTCCCCTCACCCAACTCCTGGCACGCCTCCACGGCAGCCATAAACACACCAATAGGATGTCTTCCACACACTGTATTCCCTGTACTCTCTACTTGCTCCAAGAACTCCGCGTGCTTCCCCGTCTCCACCGCATCAATGCTCTCGTGGTCTACAGCAGCGATGCTCTTATGGATGGGGTAGTCTCTCAGTACCGAGCTTTGGGATTTGAGGTTGATAGGTGATCCAGCAGGAGGCTGATAGTACGTGTATCTAAAGCGGGAGCCCCAGTGGCAGAAATCGGAGCTGATGATGAAGAGGTTTGTGGGGTCTGCGAGGTAAGGAGCGAGGTATTTGCCGTATCTTTGTTCTGCAGAGGAGGAGGTATTGCCGATCATGATCGGAACGAGAGGGGGAAAGTCTGATGAGGAGTGGTTTCTAGTTTGCGTGTTAGAGTCAGATGAAAGAGTGGTGAGGGGAGGGAAGGGGAGCGGTACAGTGACAGCATCTTGTAGATGTATGGGAGGTGCATCTCTAAACTGTGCTCCTCCTCGTCGACAGACCGAGACATAATCTCGAGGTCCCATTCTTTCGCGATCTTATTCACAAATTCTTTGTCTACGTTCAGGTTGCCGAGAGGCGTGCGGTATACGTCGAGGCCGGTGGTCGCAGCGCCGGAGAGGTAGTAGTGATGTGAGGGTCCGAGCAGGAAGATGCGCTTTCTATTCATACAAATCAGCAAGATCTCATTTCGCAGATAGTAGAAAGACGCACGCATTGGACCAGTCCATGCTCTTGTAGGCCCACGCAGCAGCAGGCCCGGAGTACGAGTATCCAGCATGCCTGCGTGTCATGAGCCTCACATATCAGTAAGTTCCGACTACTGTAGCCTACGGTGCAATGATAGCTCGGGCCCCTTGCGTAGGGATAGTCACATCTCCACTCTGTGAAGAGACGGTGCCTATGGGTGTAGTCGAAGCAGGTACATCGGCCAGGAAGCCATCAAGCTGGTCGGAGAGCTTTTGCTTGTTGTCGGAGTACCATGACCCAGCATGAGAAGCTTGACGAGAAGGCATGACGAAGTGGGGAAGAATGGCAAAAGACTCCAAGGTCTAGTCAATGTTGATTTGTAGATCTCGCGGGGTAGGTGTTGAGGAGAGGACCATTTGGCGGGGTATCCACTGAGCTTCATGCATCATAATCATAATCATGACGCGTCGCGCGTGTGGAGCTGACTGCTTGGAAGCAGACGAGTTGCTGAATTGGCATGATATGAAGAGCTGCTCTCGCATTGCAGACCATCATATCCAAGAGCAATCTACCGTCATCGTTTTTCTCCTTCATGACGACTGCAACGCTATCGCCCGAAGAGCTCCGACGTAGCACGAAAAGGGGTGAGTGTAACAAGAGAATATCGAGTTTTATATCCTGAGGCATTAGTAGCGGTTCAAAAGACGTTAAAATGTCCTATCCAACGACAGTCGAACAGTTGCCAAACAGTTGGTTGCAGTGATGGTCATCACTTCCGAGGCCTAGCACGTCCGACGCGTTCGCGTTCGAAACCGCGTCCCGCCTCCGCATTTCATCATCCACTTCCACCACCATCGCTCCCAACACATTTACAACCCCCATCTCGCATTGCCACGCCCTCCCACTGCATCCACAATGGGCTTCAAACGCAAGCGCTCATCCGATGATTCACCTATCTCCATCTCCAGCTTCGGCGGCTTCGTCTCAACTCCAAACTCTCTCTCCCCAACGCCTTTACCCGACCACGGAATGGCCATGGACCTTGACAGCACATCCACATCTACATCAGGGCCTGCGGGGAGGTTCAACTTTGATTTCGGAAAGAGGAGTTGGGGACTCCCCGTCACACGTGTAGAGGGCAGCGATATGGGCAGCAGGACACGGAAGCGGTTCCGGGACAATCGGCCGGATGAGGTCTCTGTGCATCGTACGTCCTTCTGCACCCCTTCCCCGCTCCCCAATTGCACGCCCTCGTTGCATTGCTTTCTAACACGCACACACAGAAAAAACAATGCACCTCCTCTTCTCCGCCCAACGCAATGCCTCGCCCTCCCCCCAACCCAGCATCACCGCCCCAACTCCAGAACCCTCGCTCTCACTCTTACCAGCCAAACCTCAAAAGTCCACCCTCCACACTTTCTGGAATCTACCCGCACCCCCCGTTGCAATTCAACCATCTGCCCCTGTCGCCTCCTCCACCTTCCCTCCCACCCAATTCCCGCACTGCGAAGACTGCGACGCCCCCCTACACCCTGAGTCAGGCATGGATATGGATGTAGATATGGACGTTGAGATGAATGGAGGGGGTAGCAGTAGGGTGGGGAAAGAGTTCGCGTGCAATGACTGTGGGAAGAGTGTTTGTGGGACTTGTGCTGTTGTCAGTCGGACGAGGCATTGTTTGAGTTGTGCGACTAAGGGGCGGCACTCGAGGCGGTGGTGGTGATTTTCGCATGCAATTGATGTTGCTCAGGAACGGGTTTCGTGTTTCATGGTTTGGATGCGACGGTGTTATACGCACGATGCGTTTTTTGGATATTGAGATCTCCTACCGGGGCGCTGGATGGGACTCAAGCAGAACGGGTGTATAGCGGGCGTTTTGAGTTGCACTATGAGCGCGGGAACAGACTGTCGGCTCGATTATGATACCTGGTATTGTTTATTCTACTTTTACTGTTTACACTTTACTCTACATTCTACAAACCATAATCCAAGATCACTTTTGAATCCATTCAATTTACAACTGTTCTCACTTATTGACCACCCCATTAACCCCAACACCACTCTTTTCTACACTCCTCACAGCACTCTCCCCCCAGACATCCTTGATCAGCGTCTTCTTATCCACCTTCCCCATCGCATTCCTCTTAATGCTCTCCACAATTTTCAGCTCCTGCGGAATCTTATAACTCACCAAGAGCTCTTTCAACGCCCTCCTCATATCCAGCGCGCTCCACGCCTTGCCCCCCTTTCCTGCCGTCTTCCCATTCTCACTCAGCACGACCACCGCCGCAACTTTCTGGCCCCAGGCTTCAGACGCCAGACCCACGACCGCTACCTCAGAGACCTGGGGCAGGGAGAGCATCTCGCGCTCTATCTCTAGAGCAGACACTTTCTCGCCGCCCGTTTTCAGGATATCCATGGATTCGCGCCCGAGGATGAAATACGCGGGCCCCTTAGTCCAGGATTGACTCGGCGTGTCGCTGTTCTTTCCCGCGCCGGGGACCCACCGCCGAATAGCCACATCACCAGTCTTGAACCACTTCCCCTTCCCATCCTCGCCTTCTACAAACTCTTTGGCTGTCGCGTCGGGGTTCTTCCAGTACTCTCTGAATATCGTCGGACCGCGCAACTGTATCTGACCCAAGACCTCGGCGGTGGAGTCTTCAGGGTGATCGGTCTCTAGGTCTTCTTTTATAATTTTCCCCGTCTCAAGATCGACGAGTCGGACTTCTACGGAGGGTAACGGCCAGCCTACTGAGCCATCGATGCGGTCGGAGAATGAAAGACCACAGGAAAGTGCCATGCCGACTTCTGTCATGCCGTAGCGTTCGAGGAGGACGTTGCCGCCGCTGAGTCTCGTCCACGCTGCTTTTACGGGAGTAGGGAGGGCTGCGGAGCCGGATATGTTGAGTCGCATGTTAGATGGGTTGAGGGCGGTTTTGGTGGCGGCTTGGAGCTCGGGGGTTAGTGATTGGTGTGAGGCAAGAAGGCGGGTATAAATTGTAGGGACTACTGTAAGGAAGGTGATGGGTTTCTTTGCAGGGTCGGGGTTGGGGAGGAAAGGTGCTGCGAGACGTTCCCAGACCGCAGTTGCGTTGAAGGGGAACTGGAATTCGATTATGCTGCCGGCAAACAAGGGGGTCAAAAGTGCGTTGACGGTTCCGTGGATGTGATGGAGAGGAAGCATGTGCAGGAAATGATCTTTGCTGCTGTATTCCCACGCTTCGAGTAGCGACATCGATTGTGCGGTAAGGACTGCCTGAGGAAGTACAACGCCTTTCGGCCGACTTGTGGTTCCAGATGTGTATAGCATCATGCCTCCCTTCTCGCTCGTGGGCTCTTCCAGAGTGACGTAGTCGTCTGTTTTCCCTAGCATGATCTTGTCTTGCTTGTAATTGATCGGTGATGTTTCCAACCCTTCTCTCAGCACCTCATCTGCCTGCTTTTGGAATTTCTCTGAAGAGAGTAGCATGAGAGACTCGCTCTGGTCGAGAATGTATCTTAGTTCGTGTGCAGGGAACGCTGGAGACAATGGGACGGCAATGGCATGGGCAGCCAGAATTGATAGTAATGTCACTACCATACAGTCAGTTTCGATGCTTCATAGTTGTACAAGATTGGGATAAATCAATGCGCACCTACATAATCGTAACCATTTTCCACCAGAAATGCTATCCTCTGTCCCTCAGCACTCTTCCCATTGGTATTGTGCTGCAGCTTGTCTTTCGCAGCTGCAACGTCATTGACCAGTTCTCCATACGTAAAACTGCGTCCGGAGAGTCCATGGATCACTGCCGTTGATGTCGCATCATGCTTCTTCAAAGCTTCGAAGATGGGGAGGCGGGGCAGCGTGGAAGCCATTCTGCACGTATTCCTGAACGCTGGAATCGCAATTGACGGGGTGCGATTGCGATTGAAAGACAACGAATATTGGCGAGGGGAAGGATTGCGAGATAAGAGTCTTCGCGCCCACATTACGATCCTGGCCGGGGTAATTGAAGGTGGTAATGCATGCGTCTCCGGGATTCGGTGGGGGTGATCACTTCGGCTCCAGCTGTCTGACGGGCCGAGGGTCTAATGGCCGGCATTGAACTAACATTCATACCGTGGCAGTTGAAGAGCTGTAGTACAATGTTGACGATTCAAAACTTAAATTCTACGAACTTGAGTGTTGACATGAGACTCAATTGACATTTGAAAAAAGTTCGCAAGATTTGCACGAGTCCAGTCTTGGCGTTCGGTTCCACCTTCTCACCGAAAAGCTACACCATAATTCAAACATCACGATCCCGATATTCCAGATCCCAAATCTACACCATTGTAGATTAAACCACTAACTTGTAGACTTGTCTACTTCTATGTTCTTGCGACAGGCATCCATCGCCGGGAAGCGCTTTCTCTCAACTATGTCACAATCTATGACACCTCTGGAGGATGCGATGCGTACAAAAGCAAGAGCTCCCGCGGCTTCTACCATACATGTTATATTTTAAACAAAGACTAATGCCGTTTAGATAACAGAAGCACTAAAGCCAACAACGTTAGAGATATTCAATGATTCACACTTGCACTCACATCACAAGGCCATGGTCGGCGTGACAAGTAAAGAGGTATGTGTTCATATGAGCATGCTACGAGTAGTGTCTTATCTAGACATCCATTTTCACTTCTGGCTTTCTCTTAATACAAAGCATCATCTGACATACGACAGACACATTTCCGGTACGATCACCCCTAACGTATATATCCGAGAATAGAAGGCTTCAACCTCGCTTTTTCATCTTATCTCGGAACCTGATACTAATATTTTCTTTCTCCAAAGACTCGTCATCACATCCGAAGCCTTCCAATCCAAACCCCTGCTTGCCCGCCAACGCATGGTCAACGCTCTCCTTAAGGAAGAGTTAGCAAGAGAAGGTGGGATTCACGCACTGCAGCTGAAAACCAGGACGCCAGAAGAGGAAGAGAAGGCGAAAGCGAAGGAGGCTGCTCAGTGAAGATACCAAGGGCGAGTGTGAGCCATGCGAATGGATAGGCAGGAAAGTGAGAACGCAGAGAAGATAGAGTAGGTAGACCAAATACGTGGAGTGGTTAAACTTCTGCATTGAAAGGACGAGGATCTAGATTTGGCGTTGATTGAAGCTAGAAATATACCCTTGTAGTGTAAACTATGCGAGACTGAAAGCAGGGTGAATAGATGTGGAGAGGTCTTGGTACGCTACAGCAAGGGTCTACAGAGACCTGCCTCCAGCTATGGACGACGTAGAGTAGTCTTGAAATCCATCAAATCTAACATCAACATGTGGGACCGTGCAAAGATACCAACCAGGCTGGCTTAGATTCTTTTGTTCAACGATTGCGCTGCATCAAAGTCGAGTCAATAGGGTAGGAACCGCGAAGTAGGACGACATTTCGATCAGAAACCCAAAGATTCCCGTACTAGGTTAGAAAATGGATGGGACCTTCAACGATCTGCGTACAAAGTGGAACACATGTTTTACAAATTTATCTTAAGATGGCCTTTGGTCGACACCTAGAATTCGTCGAGAAGCATCACAACAACAAACAGCAAGCGGGATTCACACGACGCCCCGAAGCTTGGAGCAAGGCTTGTCCGCCTCGCCAAGCCATGGCCCACGTCAATCTCCCATGCACCACATGCGTCATCATAAACCCTGCATCCATGTCGAGCCACCAGCTTCAAGCGGGGTCTCCAGAAATGGGTGTCGATCGTTGTCTTGGAGTCCCCGTCAACGAACGGGGCTGCGGGGTTGAGTTGGCGAATTCAGACAAAGTCAAGCGCGTGACGCAACGACGCTGCGATCAATGATGCGCAAACACAGAGCGATGACGCGACGAAGAGTAAGGGTAATGAGATGATATTGGTATTAGATTTTATAAAGAACACACGTCAATGGCAGCGGCGCAACGCGTTAATTGGTGCAACAAATATCCTGAATCGGGCATGCCGTCAGTGCCGGGAAATTCTCCGCTAAACTCATTGATCAACACTTGATTACGAATCTTCATATCGCGACGCGGCTCGGGGCATTGGTGATTCTTTACAAGTTGTGAGTGCTCTCGGGGTCATTGCTCTTGCTGCGTAGCTCACGGCCCTTGTCGGACCAGGGGAAATGCGCGACGGGGATGACGAAGAAGCTGTAAGCATGAGTTAGTATATGTGGAGGGTCATAGCGTGTGATGTAGTGAAGATGACTGACCTGTTGGAGTTGTCTGCAATACCGGCGAGGGCATTGTACCAGGCGAGGAAGGCAGCGAAGAGACCGAAGTAGCCACCAGCCTTGATGCATTCAGCCTGAGGACCCGCAGGGCCATAGTTTATGTAGCCGATACCGAGGAGAAGGAAGGCTATGTCCAAGGTAAAGAAGAGTAGGAAGAAAGCTACAGTCGATCGCAGGGTACAGATGAGGAGGAGAGTGGTAAAGATGAACCAGCCCATCAAGTAGAGACCAAAGGAGTTGAAGAAATAGCCAGGTCCAAGATCTTTCAGCTCAGATTCAATTGCGAAGCCGGGGGTGAGGACGATGGCGAATGAAATCCAGAAACCGCCATAGGAAGATAGGGCTGTAGCACCGAAAGTGTTACCGACGGCCATTTCCCTAGATCATGGTAAGCATGCGCTTCGCATTAGACAATGGTAGGGGTTGAGCTTAGACATACCACATGCCTGCAAGCAACTGGACAAGACCTCCATATCCAAATGCGAGAGCAACCACAAGGTTGGCGTGCTTAATGTCGAGGGTTCCAACGTTGATCAGAGACAGAACAAAGGTGGTCAATGCGAAGGCGGAGAGACCAAGCGGAGCTGGGTTGGCGAACTTGCGAAAGCGCTCTTCAGGAGCTCTGACCGTACATTAGATTGATAAATTCGTCTGGTAACCTGCCAGTCGTACCTATAGAGACCGGGCTGGAAGTCACCACCGAAAGCCGCCATACGGGCCTCGGGGTCGTTCGTCTTGTAGTGTGCCAGAGGATTGCCGCCTGGATCCATGAGTGAGTATATCGTTCAAAATGAGGAAAGCAAGTGAAAGACAAACCATAATCATAGGGTTTCCTCTCTTTTGTTACGCTTCCAGTATGTCCAGTGTGGTCAATGGTACTGCCATTAGTGGCGTCAGCAACCTGTGGTGGCGTGATGTTAGCAATTGAATATTGATCACGTTAAGGCGTGATAATTCGTAACGGGAAGGTATCATACATTGTGGCCCCCATGTGTGGTCTCGACAGCAGTAGCCATTGTGATAGGAGAGATAGGAGGAAGGTAACAAGTTAGGAAGAGATGAAAGAAGCTGCTGAAGATAAAAAGGAATTCAAGGTGGAGAAGTCTGGGGGAGGAGGGAACTAAGAACAAGTTCAATCTGGGAAAGTGGAGACAGATATATTTCTACCTTGTCCGATCCGGGAGCTCTCCACGAACGACGTGTGCCAGGACCATGTAGGCTCTAGCTCTAGCCAAGGGGTGGTAATTATGTCAAAACAAGCCCTAGAGTAGACCACTCAAGCGGATTCCCCCATGTCCTTCCCCAAGCCGGATGAAAGAGCGAAAGCGGCACGCTCGGCCGCCAAACCAGTGACTGAGGAGAGAGCTTACTTGCCGTTGTTGCATGATATCATCTATCGACACATAAGCCACCTGCGAAGTGGATCGGCGCCAAAAGGAGGGCTGCCGAGGCCCCGGTCGACCGCCGAACAAAGCAGCTTAGGGCTAACGGGTGCGCAGCCGATCGCCACTTGCTGCTCTCGTGATGGTATTCGATTGTCTGGCTTTGCGAAGGAGAATCAAGTGCCTTTGCTGTTGCCGAAAGAGGTCGTCGCCGACCAAGTGGACCACAAGCAAATTGCATGGGAAGAGATCACCCTAGGCTCTTGAGGCACAGGCGTTATTATGTTCATCAATCGCGTAACCGTTTGCTCGAGCCTCAGGAAAAACTGCAGTAGTGAAATTCGCTGCAGGGATGGCAAGATACCCTGGTTGGAGGACAAGGGCTTCGGAGTCGCGACGCGAAGGCTCAAGGCGGGAGCATTGACGGTAAACTAGCAGCCAACTCGATATATTCTGCTGAGTTTCTCCTATCCTGTGCCTCACAAACACAGGAGCGCAGGGGCAGTCGATGATTTTACAGTTTGAAGACTGATGCCTACTGTATTAGGGACGTCTGAACAGCTTTCGATCTACGTGTTCAGTACGCGCTCCACCAAGGGCATTCGCCGGATATGGCGGAAATATGGGCAGACGCCCAGACGATGATGGCTGCTCGAATAAGACGAAGGATGATGGCATGCATGTCAGAGCAATGGGCGTGCGCGAAGAAGGCTAAGCTTCGAGCGAAGCCTGGGCATCAGCCACCAGAACTCCTTCCACGTGCATTACATAATCAGCAGAAGACCGCGACCATTCTTCGCACCACAGCACCTGCTTTTCCAAATCATCGCGTGATTTCAAATTTCCCCAGTTACCGGTTAACGTTGGCTAGCACAAGACGAACAGACGGACGGAAGCGATAATAGGGGAACGACAGCTTCCCTGGGCTTCCGGCCACGCCACGCAAGGGCAGCATCTCCGAACCCCCATCTGGGGTTGCAGTAGGCCGTCTCTCCGCAATCCTGGACCTGTGTACTCGGCCCAGCGGGAGAAATTGTCAGCATCGTCTGCGTCGCCCTTGCTTGTAAAAATGTCATGTCTTCCAGGGAGGTTGGCCAGGACGAGCACCGGCAGCCATCAGGACCACTTTTCTTCCGTCTCCGTCTCGTAACTCCAAGATTGCAGTTTCTTCCGCTCGTCAGCTTGATGTTCCTCGCAACAACTCGAGTATTCGCGAACTCTGACTCTGCCGCGCCTAACTTGCATATTGATTGGTCTCCGCAGCTGTGGGATTCATCAAGTTTGACATGCATGTGTTGACGCATCGAGCTTCGATCCACCACGCAGGGCTTCTTTCCCGATATTCAGGCTAATTTCCCTGCGCAAAGACAGCCATCAAAATGTACTCAAACAATTTACCCCAGCACAAGCGGCTTTGGAGACGTGCTCCTTCTCATTGACTGCATAATTATAATGCCGCATGGTAGGAAGAGGAGTTGTTGAGTGTGGATATATGTACATCTGACAACGAAAGCACATTGTTGACAGTCATTCGCGCATGCTTCGTTTAGCCGTGGTCTTGATGCGATGTGCCGCCCTGCGACATTGCAGGATTCATGTTCACTGTTCTTTGCGAATTGGGCCTGAATGACTGCAAGGAACGTCCCTTACTTCCGAAACACCACACGAGTTCACTTCGGCCATGGTGGTTAGCTACGTGGTCACATTGTATCCAGCAAGGTATTGCTTGGAGACGCCGAAACAGTGGCTTCGTTCGAGATGAACCCTGAGCCCGCTCATATGAGCCAGTGATACCGTACCGGTATCGAACCTATGGGACCAGCTACAGTATTGACGTGTCCAATTGGGAACTTGTAAATCCTGCACAGTACCATCGACACCAAGAGGAACACTTTCATCTCCCATCGGGGGGCTCTTCAACTGTCAATGTCGTCAATTGCACTCTCCTGTGCATTCTGCATTTAGCTTCGTTCTACTGTTTTGTAGATATTGTGTGAATGTTGCGGGCCTGGAGAGCATGCCGATGCCCAACAAAGTCCCCTCTCCAGACAATGGTTCTTCCCGGTCATGAGAACGCGGGGTTCAGATTTCTCACTGGCTTTTGGAACAAGTGGAATCCGCTCTGGGGAATAACCATGTCTTGCGGACCCCCTCTCCACAACTTCCCTGCCATCGGAAGACTGCATGATCGAGTGGAGCCATCCAGGATGGTTGCGAAAATCTCCAGATGCTGGGGACTCTTTCCGCCACAATCCGCCAGTATAAAAAGCAGGAACTGCTTCGAAATCTACGAAAAGTGGACATGCCATGATCAGATGATGTTCCAGCAAGGTTTGTCTGGGCAGTCTGGGTTTCGCAGGCCAAGTCTTGCAACAACATGATTCCGAACCCCTCACGATTGTGCTTCGAGGTCATATTTGCGAACATTCCACCTTCTCATGGCAACAATACGTTCCTTCAGCCCTTCCGAGCTCTTCCGTAGTCCTCTCGTCCGCTCCAAGGCCGCGAGACAGGTGGACTGATGTCGTTCGACTCAAGACAGAGGGAACGGGTGGCGTTTCTTGGAGAAATCCTGCCGTCCTTGGTATACTTGGTACCTTTGGCAAGCCACTTGGCGCGTTTTCGGCAGCTGATCAATGTCGGCAATCGAAGTACCCTAGGGCAGTTCCGACATCGACTTTGCTCCTCAGGTACACGATCCAGAAAAGACCATTGAAGGAGTTGACGATGTTTCCGTGGTGTTGGAATGTGATCTGTGGGGAATGTCGATCAATATTGTTCCACAGCGGGGCTGCCTGGGATCCTTCGTTCTAGCTCCGCCTCAATGATGATGACGCGAGGAGCTTGAGCTCCAGCTCCAGCTTCACAGGTTCCCCAGCCTTCCCAACGACGTCCACAGCATCTGAGCTTCCACCTGCTATACTCCGAGAGTTGTTGTACTCCTCAGTCGTACTTTCCGTTCATCTGTCGCTCCTGCCACGTTTGAGTCCATCGTTGTCAGCTTCACAATAGCTTGGCAGCTAGGCATCCCTCGTCTCAGAGCTTACTCTTAGAGCTTACCCTACAGCAACACCTGTCCACAGCAACACCCACGCCCGCAACCATGACAGGCAACACCTTCGCTCATCACGCGCACGAAGACCCCACGGGGCGCGAGTATTTCCACCATTCCTCGGCCCAGCGAATCAACACCAACGCGGTTCTTGTTGAAGCCCTGCGTAAGCAGTACCCAGGCTTCGATCTTGTCGTCGCTCCGCTAGGAGCTTTGAATCTCGTCGCCTATGCTAGCGCTGGCCATGCTCTCGCCACGCCGCTCGAAGACTCGGTCAATGACCCGGTGTACAGCACAGCGCTGAAATGGCGTCAATACGCTCCTCCCCCGAGGAGGTTGGACAACCGGCCTGGTGCTATGGTCGAGAGCGTTTTGTTCGGCAAATACTTGTACAAATGGAACAATCAAGAGATCATACTCTACGTCGCAAACGGCAGGGATGGATCCTCGGCATATCCAGAAGTCACGCATCACTACATCGTTACAAGGGACACACACAAGGTCGATGATCTGATCAAGGAGGCAACGCTCTGGGGCACTGAGCTACATGACGAAGTGTGGGTATTTGATCAGGGATATTGGCAGAAGAGCCGGGAGCTCTGGGAGTCAGTGCGGAAGAGTAGCTGGGACAATGTCATACTTGAAGAAGGCATGAAGAAGGCAATCATTGCTGATGTCGAGAACTTCTTCGATAATCAAGACACCTATGCAAAATTGAAAGTTCCATGGAAGAGAGGAATAATCTACTATGGCCCACCTGGAAACGGTAATACCTGCTTTTCACTAGTTCAAGGATACAGTATGCTAATACCGTCAAATTAGGTAAAACAATTTCCATCAAAGCGATGATGCACGCGCTTTATCAGCGCGGTCAATCCGAATCCGACAGTAGAATGACCGTTCCTACTCTCTATGTCCGCAGCTTGTCAAGCTTTGCCGGTCCAGAATACAGCTTGCGCGTCATCTTTCAGAAGGCCCGTGAAGCCGCCCCTTGCTACCTCGTTTTCGAAGACCTGGACTCCATCGTCAACGATTCTGTCCGTTCATACTTCCTCAACGAGGTCGATGGCTTGAAGTCCAACGACGGTATCCTGATGGTAGGGTCGACCAACCATCTTGACCGTTTGGACCCGGGAATCTCGAAGCGGCCGTCTCGATTCGATCGCAAATACTACTTCCCAGACCCGGACTTTGAGCAGAGAGTTGCTTATGCGAAGTTCTGGCAGGGCAAGTTGAAGGATAACGAGGACCTGGACTTCCCCGATGAGCTATGCTCTGCCATCGCGAAGATCACGGACAAATTCTCGTTTGCGTACATGCAGGAGGCGTTCGTGGCATCACTTCTTGCAATTGCTGTGCGCGGAGACAAGGAAATCAACTTTCAAGCTTCCCAGTATTCAGGCCCGGAGGATCCCATGACTGCCGCCATGTACCGAGCTCAATTCCATTGTAGTCTACACAAGAGCGAAGATTCGGATGCGGGGCTAGATAAATTGGTTCTCTGGAAGGAGATCCAGGTGCAAGTCAAGATTCTGAAGGAGGAGATGGATGAGAAGTCTGGCGAGAAGTCTGCTCCAGAAAAACTCAATGCTCCAGAGCCCTGCTCGGAGTGTAAAATGCTCATGCCTCAGACGCGTTGGGAACACACGCCAGGTGCAGCTGCGGAGCCCAAGAAAACCCCTAATCACCAGAGTAGTGAGAGTTCAGCCGCGGAGTCTAGTCTCTTTTCGAGCTTCGAACAGTGGAAGGTGGCAAACAGCTCGCACCTGTCGCAGCCACCAATCCAGTCTCAACCAACAACTGGGCCGAGATGGGTACGGCTTTCTAAGGACACGGTCGGTGGAAATCAGCCGGTGCCTCAATACACCGCACAAATGGTTCTCGAAGACGTGGAGCGCGTGCGAGGCGAGATGTTAAGGTACCAAGCTTCACGGCCAGCGGCCGTATCATCTATGACACCAGATGGACCACCCCCAGTTCCCCAGCACCAAGTAAATACGCAGTCCTGGCCGGTGGCTCGTGGTGGACTGCCACCCACTGGACCTGTTAGCGGGCCTCCCAACGCTCCGCAGTATCAGCCCATGGACTGGACTGTCCGTCCCGAGCATCGAGCATACTCTGACGCCTTGCCACCGACCTTGCCACCACGTCCCGCGGTTGACCAGCGTGAAACGCATACCTTGATGATGGGGAACCCGTTCTCGGCGCCCCCTGCCTTGGATACGGATCGGGAACGGAGGTTGGGTGCGCAGAAGGACCGTGAGGATTTCAAGAAGAAGATGGAGGATATTCGTGCGAAGATTGCTAGGATTGAGTAGTAGATCGTGGGGCGTAAACTGTTGGACATACACATTGGTTGGTGCTTTCCTAAGTGTTTGATGTGATCAAGCGGTAATATGAACATGTTTTGCCAAGAAATAGGCAGTAGTAATAAGGAAATAACAACTTGTTTCTCTTTTGAAAGGTGTGATACTTGTCTCGTGTTTATCTGCATGTCCCATCTGCGGTTAAGCTGCACTTTATGGTGAATGATTGGCTTGACAGTTTGGCTTTGTCTTGAATGTCGGTGATTAGGGGTACGTTCATTGATTAAATCTCATCAATAAATGTTGAGTAGGAAAGATATGCCACGTTGGTGTTTGTCTACGGGTTGGAACAGTTCTGGCCGTACAGAAAAGGAGGCAAATCTTCAAAAGCTACATCCAGGCTTTGATCCACCTGGTCTGAAGCATTTCTTAGTTTTTGGGTTTTTTCGTAAAGCCTTGCATAACCTCGCCATAGAGGGAGATGAAAGCTGTCCTGTAGTAAAGCTATAAGGTAATGCTGTATGTTACTATTACCTAGCAACAAGTGTCACTAGAACAAGATCTAGTTCACGTTGTGATGTGTTAGGTGGGTGCAAGCCTAGCACCTAAGCAAAAATTGCTGTAATTAAAACTTAAGTATAGTTCGCATGCTTCAACAAACTAGCAATAGCAAAAACAGGCAGAGGCCTTATGTAGCATATAGATGGCTACCTAATAAAGAAAATAAAAAGAAGAATTTAAAGCTTCGCTTCTTTACTGC
>BLYF01000039.1:337362-387445 GCA_014905255.1 Herpotrichia juniperi | reverse complement strand
TACTACTACTACTACTACTACTACTACTACTACTACTACTACTACTACTACTACTACTACTACTACTACACCGCAATATTAATTATAGCTAGATACTCTACATACACTGCGCCTACTGCGCTATTACTTCTTATTATTAACAACAACCTTAACCTAGTAAAGAAATGTAGGCTGTCACAATGCTATTACTATGCAGTTACCTTAACAACCTGCAAGATAGAGAGCAAAGAAGTATAGATTTCTGTTAAAGCAAGCAGATCTCTAGTAGCTACAGCTACAGCTTAATAAAAGACACTACAGCGCCTAAGTAAGGCTTCTTATCCTTAGGTGCAGAGGGCATCTTAACAAACCTACTATCGCTACTAGTAACCAAATATTCTTAAGTAAGCAGCTCTAGTTGCTGTACAGGCTAGAATAGAGGCTCTAGCAACACATAGAGCTATGTAAGTACTAGGAGGCATTTCTCTAAGCGTGTAAGGAAGGCAGGAACTTAGAATAGGAGGAAGAGCTATTAGACTACGTTGAAGTCCTCTAGCGGCTATTAGGATGATCTTTGGTAGAAGAAGCATAGCAGGAAGTGGGAATAAAATAGATAAAAGATAAAAAGAGAACTAAAGCTAGAATGTAGGTCAAGGGACTTACAAACGTACGAGTAAAAGCAAATCAAAGGAGCAAAAGGAACAAAATAGAAGCTAGGTTAATTAGAAGGAGCAAATTAAGTAGTTTTTTTTTCACGCCGTATGGGTATTGCTGTAAAGGCATTTCTTGATTACACGGTGAAGTTTTTGTAAAGCAGCATGGAATATGAATCCATCTGAGCAATTTCAGCCGCAGTTGTTAAATCTGACATTCCCTTTAAGCTTCAAGGTGTGAGGATACATATATACGTCCATTTTACACTATATACAAGATCATCAGAACGTTCAAGTCTCGCCCTCGACGCCAGCTTATCAAGCACCATCCCTTCTACTGTAGCTTCGATGCGATGAATCAGCCACTAATGACCCTTTGCGCCCGCTGCGCAGCCCAGCAAATAGACATAAGTATGCCCCGTTTAACCTTCTTGCCACCTCCTCGTCTCGCAAACCATAGTCCTGACCCAACGATGGCCACCATTGCCACCCCGACCACCCCGTTCAAAACTCGCGCCTGCCTCTGCGACGCTTTGACTACTTCTGAATACCGCATGTTGCTGAATGTGACTCGTGAGTACTGCGTCGCCCACCCGGCAGCCGGGAGGTATAGATCGAGAGTCTCTTCGATCCACTTCCGCAAAAGGTACATGGGGTTCTTCACATCTGTTGCCATTTCCTGGTAATTCCGGTCCGCGAGGTCGTTGATGGTCTGCGCGTCTGGTGTTCGCTGGAGCGAGTACTCGTTGAGAGCTTTCTCACGGTCGTCAGGGTATTTGTCGAGGAACTCGAATAGTACGCGGATGTCTTCTAGTCCGGCGTTCATACCCTGTCCGTAGAAGGGGACCATGGCGTGTGCGGCGTCGCCGACGATAACGGCTGAGGCGCCGTAGTGGTAGGGTGTGCATTTTACTGAGATCAGGGGGAGGTGTTGATTGTTGGTGTATTGTTGGTATAGTTCATCTTCTGTTATGAGGTCTGGGACTACGCCTGGAAACTTGGATTTGAAGTACTCGACGACTTTACCTGAAGCATCCAGCTTCTCAAATCCATCACGGGTGAGGAAGAGTGTCGATGTGAAGGTTTTATCAAGATTGGGTAAGGCGATGAACATAGCCTCGTCCTGTGGCCAGATGTGAAGGTAGTTTGGTGGAAGTCTGAAGTCTCCTTTTGGAGTTGGTGGGACGTGGAATTGACACCAGAGCTTGTCAATGTACGTCTGTTGGTAGGTCATGGGCACGAACTTCATCAGGTGGTATCTGACTGATGAGTGTGCTCCGTCGGCGCCGATCATGAAGTCGAAGGGGATTTCGATCTCGGTGCCGCGGACTGGGTCGGACTCATGGTGGCGTTCAAACCATGCAAGATTCTTCTTGAAATCGGCCCCGGTAAGTTTGTACTTGAAGAAGAATTTGACATTTGGCATGGCTTCAAGGTGGTCGAGGAGTGTCTTGTTCAACTTGGCTCGGTCCATGGCGAGGAGACTCTGCTGAAATCAACACCTTGGTCGCGCTGGTTTTGATAAAGTGGCACTTACCTTGCCCCGAGCATCATAGAGTTGGGGATCTCGAATATATTTTCCTAATTTCCTCATGTGGATCATGCGACCATGCATGGGGAATGTGTCGCCAAGGATGAGATCTACCAATTCGGAGAGCCCGCTTTCCCGAAGCGAGTTAATTCCTCGCTCGGATAGGGCAAGATTGATAGATTTGGCAAAGTTCAGAGGAGTTGTTTCTGGGTCTCTGAGGTCTACGCAGTGTTAAAATCGCACTTGAATACACAGTTGGAAAGACTCACCAGGTCTCAGCTCGTATATGTCGACATGGTGCCCGCGAACAGCAGCATACAGAGCGGCGAGCGATCCGACAGGTCCCGCCCCTACGACGACTACTTTCTGAGGCATCGCGTGAAATGTTGTAGTTAGGAAGAGATGTGCGAAGGAATAATAATAGAGGACTTGAAGGTAAAGTGGAAGAAGTAGGCGCAAGTGGTGCAAAATACTCGACAATATCCGCGGCCGAATGAGAGGGCCGGATCAAGTGGGAAGCATATTTACAGAACAAAAGATCCAGTCTTCCGGATTAGAAGTGAAAGCAAACGTGATCAGCAAACATATGCATGACGGGACGGTTTCACGTTTGCTGAACAGATGGGACCCCCCACCAATCACTAAAGTTAGCGAGCGGTCTTACCTCGGCGCTAACTCGATTTTACTCCGACTCTCGAGCACGGCGTTGCGCTCCAGAAAAGTTACACCACGTTGTTTGCGCGGCGTTCGGAGTCTTGGTCACTGCTCCTTCTCTCGATCCAGTGTCTATAAAAGAGATTGATTTGACCGGCCCCAAATAGCAGCCGCACCCATACACCCTCTTCCAATCTCCATTTCTATACAGACTCTATGACCACAGACGCGTCTGCCCCGCGCAAGTGCGCAGGCGGTGACTGCGAGAACGATGCCGGCTCCCTGCAGTGCCCAAACTGTCAGAAACTGGGGAAGGAGAGCTACTTCTGCTCTCAGGACTGCTTTAAGCGCAACTGGGTACATAGTAAGGCCATGCGTTCAAACCAGGCTTACGATCTAACCAGGCAATAGAGTGACCACAAGAAGGTGCACAAGTCACAAAGTAGCTTCCTCCAAAACTTCATTCCCCCCAAAGTAGTTTCTTACCCGGATCCAGCGACTGGTCACTTCAACCCATTCCCTACCTTCCCCTACACAGGGTCCCTACGACCCGTGTACCCGCTGTCAGCGAAGCGCGAGGTTCCCAAGACCATACAACACCCAGACTACGCAAAAGATGGCATACCGCGCTCAGAGCAGGTCTTCGTTGGGCGGAACAAGATTGCGATACTCGATGCGACGCAAATAGAGGGCATGCGCAAGGTCTGCAGGCTGGCGCGTGAGGTGCTGGATATTGCGGCGAGAGAGGCAAAACCAGGTGTCACCACCGACTTCATAGACGAGGTTGTGCACAAGGCGTGTCTAGAGAGAGAGGTGAGCACCTTTCAAGGAATGGGCACGCATTGGAGAAGCTTACAGAAGACAGTCATACCCTTCACCATTAAACTATTGCCATTTCCCCAAGTCAGTGTGCACATCACCAAACGAGGTTATTTGCCACGGAATTCCAGATCAGCGAGTGCTCAAAGACGGCGACATTCTCAACATCGACGTCACGTTATATCACGGTGGCTTCCACGGCGATCTCAACGAGACGTATTACATTGGTGACAAGGCTTTGGCGGACCCAGACTCGGTGCGGATTGTGGAGACAGCACGAGAGTGCCTTGACCTGTCTATCGAGCTCGTTAAGCCAGGCATGCTATTTAGGGACCCGGGAAATGTCATCGAGAAACATGCGAAGACTCGCAATTGCAGCGTGATCAAGACCTACTGCGGACACGGAATCAACCAGCTGTTTCATTGCGCCCCAAATGTTCCACATTACGCAAAGAATAAGGCAGTTGGAACTGCGAAGCCCGGAATGTGCTTCACAATCGAGCCTATGATCAGCTTGGGTACACACAGGGACAAGACCTGGCCTGATGACTGGACCAGCGTCACTACAGACGGTACTCGGACCGCTCAGTTTGGTTAGTAAAATATAGAGATATTGTCTTCTCCCGCTAACGTACCTAGAACACACTTTACTCGTGACCGAGGATGGCGTTGAGATTCTTACTGCAAGATTTCCCGACTCGCCGGGCGGCCCCGTACCGTTGTTAGACCCGGCACCAGCAGCTTCAAACGGTGATGCTACGGCAGCGAGCTAATAGGAGGACAGGATTTGGATAGGAAAAGTTAATGGCTGTCATAGTATCACTCGAGCAGAGAGCGAGAGATGTGTTCAAGTAGCTCCAGAGTCCTTGAACCAAGCTTTGTGCACATACCACATTAGTGCTTGTTTGATACAGAAATGTAACGATGGGAGCCGCTTTTGATTGCTTTCCATAAGTCCTTGTACAACTCCTCATCTTGACCTTCGCAAATGCCATGCAGCCCTCGGAGCACATTCATCCGCTAAGCTCATGTTTAGCGAAGCGCGCATGGACCCCTCGCAGCTGCCAACTGGAGGTGCATCCCAACTCTCCTCCAAACGTCATCCAAACATTGTTGCAGCCTGCCGCCCCAGCACCAGCTTATCCCGCCCGCAACGTTCACACAGCTCGAACCGCTATCGTGCTTGTGCTACTCCCGCTCTTGCTACGTCATCCGATTCCTCTCCAGCCTCGCCCCGCCGTCTGTGGGCTAGTATTCCGCGCCGAGCCCGATAACCTCATCCTGCACACGACCGCTGCACATACTTGATCTCGCATTCTATCTGAAATCGTTTGCGCCACAATACTCTCTTAGAGTACCGCCGATCCAACTCCAAGCTCCAAGCTCGCAAAGTTCGTGCCACGCCGCACAAGACGCATTCATGATGTCTGGAGAAGCATGGCTGTACCTGTTGGCAGTGCTGATAAACGCCGTCAACCTTTTCCTTCAAGTCTTCTTTACAATCATGTACAGTGATCTGGAATGGTGAGTGCTGCTTTCTACTTCCGCCCCTCAAGCTCGAGTCTGGAAATAACGATCTCTGCGCAACTCTGTCTTCTTTACGATTCGGCACATGCTAATTTTGCGCCAGCGACTACATCAACCCCATCGATCTCTGCAACCGTCTCAACACCTACATCGTACCTGAAGCTGCCGTACATGCCTTCCTCACGTTCCTCTTCGTTATCAATGGATATTGGATCGCGCTGCTTTTGAACCTACCGCTATTGGCCTGGAACGGCAAGAAGTACGTGCGCTCGGCGTGTCGCTAAAATCCGGCTGGGTAGCTGACTTTGAACAGAATTTTCGAGAACCAACATCTTCTGGATGCGACAGAGATTTTCAGGAAGCTCAATGTGCACAAGAAGGTAGGTCGAACCCCCCAGAGATTCCATTTCTCTGTATTCGTCGAACATTACTAATGCGTATGACCAGGAATCATTCATCAAGCTGGGATTCCACTTGATCATGTTCTTCTTCTACCTCTACAGCATGATCGTTGCCCTCATTCGGGACGAGTCCCACTGATCGCTCCACAATCTAGACAACCACCATATCGCATGGGAAGGGCATCCAGCCTTGATATTACTACTGGAGGAAGCCCCGACTGGCACCAGTACTATGAAGGGGATCTTGACTTTCCTCCATATTCGCGGCCGAGGGGCGTTTTCTTAGGGAATAGCGAGAAATATACCATTGGGAGGAGACCTTGGGGGGTGAACGGAGGTCGTTGAAGGTGTTTCGGCGACAGGGTCGATATGCAAGCCGGCATGGTAGAGCGAAAAATGCCTTATTATTCCATAGGCTATGATAGCGTTGTCTTGTTGTAATTGAACCACTCACTGCAACATGCGCGACCTGCAAGTGAAAGTCTCGCAAGGTGTCACGAAAATTATTTCGCACCCACGGCTCTCGACTGACCATGAAGGAGCTATCCAGTTGTGCAGAAAGTTCCAACCGAACTTATTTCAATATTATAAGGCGCTTTGGCAGCTACAGTAGTATTTGCACGGGCTGTTCGATCCTCTTGGCTACCCGCCACAATCACTATATCCTTTGTGGCTGTTGAGCTACATGCCATGTTTTTTTTTGTGTTCAACCCCTAATCGAAAGGCAACTACGTACTCTCTAAATGCACAAGGCACCTATAGTACACGTGATTCATAGAAGGTAACGTCTAGCTTAACTACGGCTGGGGTTGTCTTGCTAGATATCGTCCGGCATGGTGAGGCTTGGCGTCGAATAATTCCCAAACAGAACTTCATCAAGTTGCCTCGCCTTCACCAAACTGAGAATCCCGCCACCCTCGATCACATCCATCTCATCACTTATACACTCTACACTCCCATTCTTTCCCAATGTCGGGCTACGCCAAAGGCTCGGGCAGAGTCCCTACTGGTTTTGCGGCGGAAACCTTTATCAGCGAATCGACATTCCGACAAGCGCACCGCGCCATCGAGGCAAATCCAAACGCAGAAAACGCCAAAAAGAGGAAGCGAGAAAATAAGGGCGATTCCGGCATCGTCTCAGGCGCAGGAGCTTACAAAGGACCTTGGGCGAGGTACGAGGAAGAGCGGCCAGATGCCGCGTCCGACGACGAATATGGCGATGATGAAGAGGTGGAGATAGTCTACGAGGAGGATGAGATAGAGAGCAACCCCGCACCACCACCAAAGAAGCTTGCTGGGACCGATTACCAGGATACTGAGGCTGTAGGAGAAACCAGCGAGTTCGTGGGAAGCCAGCAGTATGATTACCAGGGACGGACGTACATGCATGTTCCCAATGGTAGATTGATCCTCCCCACTATACTTCTACAAATCTAACAGTGTATAGACCTCGATATCAAGCTTAGTGGCGACCGCGGCGACATCAAAAACTTCATACCCAAGAAGCTCCTCCATACATACAAATACCATACGAAGTCCATCACACAGATTCGATTTATGCCTGATAGTGGCCACCTCATGCTCTCTGCCTCCGCCGATTCGAAGATAGCGCTTTGGGACGTATACCATCAACGAGAGCTTCTGCGCACATTCTCTGGCCACACCAAGTCCGTAAACGATATTGATTTCAACGTGGACGGCACACAGTTCATTTCAGCGAGTTACGATCGCTTCATGAAGCTTTGGGATACAGAGACAGGAAAATGCCTGAACAAGTTCAAGGCTGGAGCGACACCGCACGTTGTGCGCATGAACCCCAGCATCCCACACGAGTTCCTGGCTGGCATGAGCGACAAAAAGATTTTACAGTACGATACAAGGAGTGGTGAGATGGTGCAGGAATATGACCATCATTTGGGACCTGTCAACACGATCACGTTCTGCGACGAGAACCGCCGCTTCGTCACCACATCGGACGACAAGTCTCTGCGCGCCTGGGAATATGGAATTCCTGTGCCCATCAAGTTCATTGCCGAGCCATACATGTTCTCCATGGTCCGGTCTGCTGCGCATCCCTCAGGAAAATATGTGGCCATGCAGTCCTCAGACAACCAAATCACTGTGTATTCCACGACCGACAAGTTCCGGCAAAACCGCAAGAAAAGTTATCGGGGCCACAATGTGGCAGGGTACGCCCCGGACGTGGCAATCAGTCCTGATGGACAATTCATTAGCTCTGGTGACAGCGGAGGCTATGTATGCTTCTGGGACTGGAAGACGTGCAAAATGTGGCACAAGATCCAGGCGGGTGATGCGCCCGTCTTGGCGGTGCAGTGGCATCCGCGGGAGACGTCCAAGGTCATTACAGGCGATCTCAATGGTGCGCTCAAGTACTGGGACTGATGCAGGGGCACGCGGGTGTTTCAGGGGAGTTTTTTGCTTAGACTTATACCCATGGACAAATATCTACATCTTCACCTGAACATGCTCCGGCTCGCGTACGGCCCCTCGTGCCGGATACAACATCACAGCGTATGGCTCAAATGAAGCTCCTAACCTTGAGCTAGAGTCTGCTCGCTGCCTGTCCCGAGGTAGGTAAGCAGTCGCGGCTCCAAAGACGCGGCTGTTCTCTTGGGACCTCCAGGCGGCGTCCAGAGTAAGCAGGACACTTGGTTCGGCACAGTAGGCAAAGGGTCAGGTTGCGTTGACAATATCCCATTGCAGTTACCGGAAGGACTTGTATGTTACATGCCTAAAGTGCTTGTTCAGTTTTTGTTCTGGTCCCCAGATGAGCCGGCGTTGTCGACATTCACCGGTCTCGCTGAGTCCGAGCCCAGTCATCGGCCTTTGCGCAATTGCGCGGCCCATGGATGCTGGAGACTCATCACTGACGCGCAAGATATGCAGACGACGGTTTTTCTGTCATGGTATGGTGAGTAGCCGTCCTGCCAGTGGTCAGCGCTCCCTCGCCTTTGCCCTGTCGTTCACGACGGCGCTTATCTCGTATCGTGTGCAGGACCCCGCCATGCAATCGTCTCCACCCTCCCCCCCCCTCCGCCCTTCTTCCTATTCCCCAACAACACCACGGACCTGCTCGCCCTCTGCCTGTTCTTTCGTCGTCCACCTCATTCTCTGTTCCCAGCCTCCTTCTTTTCCTCCCCTCCGCTGCACCCGTGGGCTTCGCCAGATGGACCACCCCGATCTCCAGGCACCCATCCTCCAGCCCCCACGCACTGTCCCCCTTTTGGTCCTCCGGTGACTTCACTGCTTGCCAGCTTCTCCTTGTCCCGTCGCTGGCCAAATGCTTCAGCCTGGGTCACGCTTTTAGATGCCTTCTCACTGGCCCTGCCTAATGGTGCCTTGCATATGTCTAGTCATGGCCTTTGTCGGCCCCGTCACAGATGCTGCTCGACCGACTCTATCCCCTCGGTCTACTTCAGATGACCTCGAGCGGCTCTTAGATGACTCTTTCTCGACAGCTTTGGGACGTTGGCGGATAGTGTAGCCTATCGTCCCTTGCGGATTCTGCCTCAGGGCTTGACCGGGGACACTGCCACGGTGAATCATCGCATCTGCGCACACTCACTCGTCAACGTGCACCTTGCTATCCAGGCATCTACGTCTGATAGGTAGGCGTTTCGTAGGAGGTCTCCGGAGGCGAACAGTCAAGGACCAGTTCGCAGTCACCGGCCTCAGGTTACTGCCTAGATATAAATCCAACTGTGGGTGGCCGTTCACCTTTTCTTCCTTCATCATCCCGTCTTCACTCTGATTCATACATACACACCATCTCATAAACAGTCATTGCTGTTCCGTCTTCAGCTCCAGTCAACCACTTCAGCATCTCATCTCTTCATCTTCACGCGCCTCTATTTGCTCTGTGCTATACACCAACTCCAAGAATAACTCATACGCCTGCTCTTTTCGCCGCAGCATATACCATTTGAGATCAAATCTCACAAATCAACACTGCCGTCCCGACGCCCACAAACGCCTCAACCACCAACACCCTCAACAATGGCGTCACGATCATCCTACGGCGCATCCTACACCCAGGACAAGGGCGCCAACTACGCCTCTCGCTCCTCATCACCCCGTTCAGCAACTTCATGTATGCCTACCCTGCCTGGCTTTAATCCCGACCCCATACTGACCCAAGCCACAGCTTCCACATCTTCATCCCAGTCACGAAGCCTCTACGTCAACTCGTCACAGGCATCGCGGAAACACGGCTACGGCAACAAGCCCCCCGTCGTCGTCGTCCAGGGTGGCCAGTCCAACGACCCAAACACCAGCACCAGCGCACCCAACGCTGGCTACTACAACTAGGTCTCCCATTATGATTCTCCTCGCCTACTCATGACTTGACTCATAATGGGGGTTTGAAGGGAAGGGTGGTCGTCAGTCCTGACGGCTGCCGCGTGCTTTTTGCATATGCTTTGGCGTTCTCGGGATGGAGTTTAGGTGTGCTGTTTCAACATGTGTTGCGATTTCGAAGAACCGGAGGCTGCGATGCCGCACGCGGGAATGGGTCATAGGATATGCATGTCTTTCTTTCACTGTCTTTTCTTTTCGCTTCGCACCATTTCCTACGGGAGAGGGGGAACGGTCGAGGGTCGAGGTTCCTTTGCACCAAAGGTCAATGCTCCCCACCGTTGCCTCGCTCCGCTGTATCATGTACTACTATCTCTCTATCTATCTGTTGCATTTTTACCCCTCATCGTATCGTCGGCGTAGCATCTATCTAATCTACACACCAAATCCACAACCTCTTACCCCCCAAAAAATTAAATCTGCCGTTTCCTGACATGTGAAGTGAGGTTCGACGGCCAAGGTGCTATGCAGTGCAATGCGGTGCAGTGCGGTGTAGTGTGTGTGGTGGTGGTGTCATAGCACGGCGCCCGATTGGTGGGCCGCGGGCCCAAAATGCGTACTTGGGTCGCCAGCCCAGCCCTATGCAGGCACACTCCACACACACTCGCACCTTCCTTGCCGTGCTGCACCCCTCATCTCATCCATCCCTCCACCATGGCCGGATTGGGAAGTGTGCGAGACCAGGCTGCTGCACCGCGGTTGTGATGCAGGTACGTGTGCGCGGTGCGGTGTGTGGGTGTGAGGCTACACCGTCCTGCACCCAGACGCCGATTAAGTCAAGGCTGGCTGGTCTGGAAGTTGCTTCTGTTTGGTTTCGTGCTTGACGGTGCTGGGATGCTTGTGGAGAGAGTGAGGCTGGCCGGGTCTGTGCCGTGCTGTGCTATGCTGCGTGCATTTTTAGAAATCTCTTTCGGCATCACGTCCCAGTTGGCGGTGCGGATAGAATTAATGGATGGGCACCGAGTCTGGTATGCGAGATTTGTTGCACGGCGTTGGGTCCACGTGTGGGTTTTCTTTCTTTCTTTCGTGGCGTCGAGTGGAGTGGCCGGCAAGAGCCGCAATGCACAGATGAAGGCTATGGTCGGGATCTTTGATACGGCATCTTGTATGCCAACGCGCGAGGCGAAGCTAAACTCTGCAAGAGAGGTGAGGTGAGATGAGATGAGATGCGGATTCAATGCGAGGCGATGTGAGATGGACGGGATGGGATGAGATGAGATGAGATGGGTGCCCGACCTGGTATCTGACCGACTGATCTCACACACTCACTGCATCCGTATGGACGTCTACCGTATCTACCACAGCTACTTGTCGACAACTCCGAGCGAGACATGCGTCAATACTGCTCACTGCACTCACGATAGGAGTACCGAATATAGATTCCCAACTACACATACCAAACGGAGACGACTAACGCCCGTCTGGTCTGCTCATGCATTTGCACAGACGCACTGGTTGCCCCCAAGGCACAATCCACAGCCGAGAAGCAGCAAACCCGAGCTGAGCAGAGGAAGAGAAGCAGGCCAAGCAAGGCCAGGTATATTGCAAATTCTTACAGGCGCGCACGCCATGCAGTCCCAAACGACCGACCGTACAGAAATGCAACGCCCACGCTATGCCCACACGCTCCCAGATCGCCAATACAAAAAAAAATCTCAGATACCCAGTCCGGATCAAAGCCGAAGCTGAACCAATAAGTTACGTCCACGTCATTCCAGCTTCGCTCTCGCAGTCTCCACACCCAGTTATGCGCACTTTGCTCCTAAATCATACTCCCAGCCGCCTTCTCCTCTTCACCTCCCATAACCTCCAGCACCTGATGCGTGCCCGCCCTATTCTCCAGACTAATCTGCCGCCTCGTCGGCACGCCCACACCCATCACTCTGCCCGAGAATTGGTGCCAGCAGTTTGGCGCCTGGAGTATGTATTTTTCCATTGCGATCCTGAAGCGGTTGCGGTAGTCTTTGGGGGATGTGATGGTTGGTTTGTTTTTGCCGCGATCTTTGATCCAGGATTCGAGTTTCTTGTCCCAGGTGTAGGTGCGGATACAGTCTATTGGTACCGTTAGCATCTTTTCGTGGTGAGGGTCTAGTGTTGGATTGGGGACGGGATTAGACGAAAAGAAATGCTTACCGATGATTCCGACGATGATTTCGTGGCGCGTATCATCAAAGCCGGCCATCAAACTATAATCCATGACATTGTTCTGACTTAGAAATAACGTATCATTCCATACACTCGCTTTTAGCAACTTCTTCGTATGCTCTCGCACGAAAATCGGTGTCTCGCTATAAATGATATCCACCAAGTTTTCATCAAGCAGCACTTCGTCTCGTTCGCCGGTAGACTGGATCTTGCGGTTGCGCATCGAGCCTTTGAGGTCATAGCGACGGTTGGGCTCGCGGTCGTAGAATAGGTTCTCCATCACCAGCATGAACCAATCGAAGTCCCGGCCTGTGGGCGTCTTGATTTGCACTTGAAAGAGGCCGAACATTTTCGCAATCACTGAGGGCAGTCCCTTGAAAAGGTTCTGGTGTGTGAAAGCGAAGTAGTTCGGTGCAAAGCGGAAGAAGGCTTGCACCTCGATTGGCGACAGACTCTTGAGAACAAAACGATCGTCCAATGTTTTCAAGAAAATGGATTTACTCTTTCCGCCTTTGTTGTCCCATTTCGAGCACCGGGAGAGAGACTCGACGAAGCGGTCTGCGACGCCGCATTTTCGGCGTAATGCGTCGAAAGATTGTGCATAGAAGATTTTGCATTGCGCTTTGACGCCGCGGTTGGTAAAGCCGTAGCGAATGTTGGTGTTTTCTTCGTGAAGGAGATTGCGCTCGATGGAGGCTTCTGAGGCTTCGAGGCCGCCAACACCCTTCTCAGAGACAGTGGGATCGGCGCGGAACTTGGTCAACTTGGTCAGGTAGTCTGGGCTTGACAAGGCCAGAGCGATGATGGAACTTGGTTCGTCTTCACGAACGATGATATCGGAGTCCTCCCATACGTGCTCAATTTGGGCGAAGGGGTAGTCGAGAGGAGTCCAGCCACTAGCAGAGCGTTCAGACCAAAAGCTCGTCAGCATCTTCATAAGGGTCGTCTTTTCGTGCTTGGGCAGCTCTAGAGAATTCTCCAGTTGCGATTCAGTCATGGAGAGGAGTTGCGAACTCCCTATGCTATCCGGTAAGGGTACATCCTCAGGTGCAGGCTCGTCAACATCACTACCGTCATTCTCGACATCGGAAGGAGAATGGCTAGCATCAGTGTGCGAACCTTCGTGTTCGCCTTCGCCTTCGCCCTCGCCCTCCCCTTCGCCTTCTGTAACATGAGAAACCGGCTTTTTGTCATGGCGTTCTTCTACCGGAGACTGCGATGCAGTGGTTGTGCCTGCGGTTGTCTCGGTGAGGGTGCTGTCACCAAGTGTGCTATTGTCCATGCTAACACGAATCGGAGAACTTGACTGCAAATCCTCGTCAGACGGGTTGTGTTCTTGCACAGCTTCGTGGACATCCCTGTACACTTCAACGATGGGTTTTGAAGTTGCAAGTGGATATGCGCGCGCCTGTCGGTTTCGCTCACTTCGTCGCTCACGCATACGCTCTTTTTGAAACTCTCGTGAAAGCTGTTCGAAGTGCTCTGCTAATTTAGACACCTTGGAAGCTTGTGGTAGGTTTTTGAAGGGCACAGAACGTGGAATCTTCGATGCAGATTTTGATGTTTTGAAGGAGCCCAAACCGAGTCGCTCAGACATGCGCTCAAGAGCCTTTGTTGACTCGCTGAGGGTTAGCCTAGACGATTCGCCGAGATTTGACAAAGTGGGTGTGACACCAGGGTTCGAAGATGGCGATAGATGCTTCGCAATGCCACCAGGCTGAGACTGCGTTCGCGCCATAGCGGAAGGCCTTGGAGGAGTTTCGCGCCGGATAGTGTCTACTAAGCGCGGTATCTTTGACTCAGGTGTGTTGCTCCCTACCGACATAGGTGGTGGGGAGCTTGGCATATTCTCAATTGCATCGGCCACGCTTTTGTCAATTGGGTCTAGCCTTAATGTAGTTGGAGTCTGTAATCCCGATTCTATATAGTTTGCGGCTTCTGAGGACTGCGTGGGCGTCTTCACCAATTCTTCATCTTTCAAAGTTGTATTTTCAGCGAGGCTTGAAGAGATTGCAAGATCCAAGTGGCGAACATCAATGGAGTCTCTGTTGGGAAGTTCCTGGCTAGCGCGGGGTGAACCATTGGTAGAGGTAGAGGCAGATGCGTGCTCCGGAGGCGCCTCAGCGCTTGATCCGGCTGGAAGTATCCCTTGAAATTGATCTTCCTCAACAACCGAAGTCAGCATGTCATGCGCTTGTTCTGGGGACATGGTGGAGGGCATCGGGTTCAAGGCCATGGGCTCTCCCTTTTCGTTAAAGGAAGGTTCTTCTACAACCGGCTCTGCTCCTTCTTCGACCGATGTAAGAGAAGTGGTTGATTCATCGCGCTCAAGGAAAAGCCTTTTAAGCTGAAGCGTGGCTAGTCGTCTGATATCCTTTTCTGAAGGGAAAAATTGTCGCTCGAAGTCGGTAAATGTATCGTCCCATGAAATGGCCTTTTCTTGTATTGCACGAATGGCTCGGTTGAGCGGAATGATCTCGTAGTAGCGCGAGCTCATGTACTTCTCTTGTAGCTTCCGCCTCAGCCACTCGTTCTCCTCGTTCGCGCGTTTCATCAGCTTGTCCACCTCTGCTCTACATGTCTCGACCTTTTCAGGTATAACGCTCTCTACGTGAATACATTTGATTCGAGAACGTACGGATGCCATGAAGCAATCCAGTCTCTCTTCGATTCGCAAGAATTGTTCGTTCTTCAGCTTCAGATCACTATCTACTTTCCACGTAATGACTGGTCGAGGTACAATAACCTCGTAAAGTTGGACCGCATCGTACTGGATGCGCAGAGCAATATTGTTAAGACCGAAGTATCTAACATGATCTTTGTGAATGTCATGAGGGCAAACGTCGGCCCGAGGATGCAGCTCGCTGCTCCAGAACGTCAACTCGAGATACTTTGCGAATGAATATTTCCAGGTGTTCTCCGACATTGGAATGACTTGAGTCTCTTGACCGCAGAGTCTACAACAGCTCCACATCAAGATTGTGTTGTGCAGGCCTCGAAGCTTCGACGGAAATTTCTGAACGATTACGCTCATCTGGCCAGGGCCGTGTACGTACTGACGATGATGATCGATCATCCTCCGGTTACAGCCATCGACCTCGCAGACAACACCAGCTCCATGGCAAAGATCTTCCACATACTGTCCTAGCGTACAGTCAGGAGTAAAGCCATCATCGTAATCGTGTTCATGGTAAAATCCAAGGGCGATGATCTCTGGCCCGATGCATGGGGTTGATGTGATCGAGTTGACGACGCTGTAGAGAACCGCGATTTTCTGGTGATTGAACGGGTCGAATAAATTCATGTTTCCGGATAGATATGCTTCCCATTGTCGCTTCTGGGTTTCATAGTTGTGCAAAGCCTTGTCATACTCGGCGGCGTGCACTGCGTGTAGAAACTCGCGGACCTGTTTCGATGCTTGTTCCACCATTGTGTGTACCATCTCAGGTTGAACCAGCTCGAACTTCTGTGGGGTATCTGAGGCGTCTTCTCCCTCGTCACTCTTGTACTGATCGCGTAGCTTCTTCAGATACCCAAGCTTCCTTTCGTATTCACGAGCCTGGTTGAGCAGATACGGTTGCATAAACTTGACAAAGGGTGAAGCGGAAAGGATTTTGGTGTAGTGGTTTTCTACCATCTCACTGTAATAGGATGGCGCTGGCGCATCATCGGGCACGCGAAGATTTTCTATAGTGTGTTGTAACGCACTCAAGTCGGATGACTCTGTCGCAGCTTCGTTGTTGGTGTCTGTGCCGGACTGAGTCTTTGCACCAATTGTAGGAGCGCTCTGCGGGCTTTCCTCCTTTTGCTGAGTTAGCACGAGAGTACCTCCGCTGCGTGCAGCTGGTATTAGCACGAACTCGTCGCGCATAAGGCAAGTCTCGAGCTTGAGATTGTACACCACATAGCACATGAATTCGGTGATACGTTTGAGACGTCTCAGATTCTCATTCTCAGCACCGCGGAGCACAATAGTACAGCCTAAATCTCGTTGACAACCTGAAAGGTAAATGTACGTTTGTTTCGATTGTTGTTTCCCAACAGTGTGCACATATGTCTTGACATCAAAACTCTCACATCGTCCGAGATTAGATGGGTCGATAGCTAGTTTGTCCACCGATGAAATCATTCGAGATTGAGTGCATCTTGCAACGGCGTTCAAAACAGTTGACTTGACGTTGTAAGCAACAGTGATGCCCGCTTGTTCCAGAAATTCTAGTGCAAGACCGGAAACATTACGTTGTACAAGGAGGAGATTGGGTTGCAAGGCAGCGATTCGGCTCACCAGGTTGCGGAGATACTCTCTTTCTTGTGCAATAACTGGATCTAAGCTCATAAAGTGTGTTTGGTGCCGTGCATACTCAATCGCAAAAGTGACAATAATGATGCGGGGATTCGGTATGCTTCGTGGCATGCTCTTCAGTGCAACGTTCTTTCGGAATACAACCCCGGAAACATAAGCCGTGTCTCGGGCTTTTCCTCCAGGTATTTTCTTAAGCTTGATGTAGTGCCGAATGTCGATATCATCGTTCCTCTGCACGTTTGGATTGACATCGTCTGTGCATTGCAGTAGTATTGGAACTAGCGCTTTCTCCCAGCTCGATACATGGGCAATGCCGGCGTCCTGTAGCATTTGCTTCAATAATTTGCGTACATGTTGTAAGCTCGCGTGATTTAGCTCCATTGCTGGTGCATTTCCACCTTGCATGGAAGCACTACGGGTAATTTTGGAACCTAAAGAAGGCTGCGGAGAAGGCTGCGGCTGAGGTGCCGTCGGCTGTGGTAAGGGTCCTCCGCCGCTTAGACCAGCTCCAAAGGATCTCAGGAGACTGTTGCTTTTCGAGCGCTTAGGCGACGAGTGGTGGGGAATGCTACTGACACTGAGGTTTCTTCGGCGAGAATGTCGATTGACATGACGGCTAGTGATGCTGGCGTTATCCACATCCCGAGCATGACCACTTGCCACACTCCTATCACCAGCCCGAGACTTGCCCTTCCTCATTACAGAGAGAAGGCCGCCGATTCCACTGCGTTCACTTTCCAGGCTTGCATGTGTAGCTGAGTCTCCTGCAAGTGTTGCAAAAATGCTGGCTTGCTCTTCCTCGCTAGATTCTTCGTCCGACATGAAAGGAGCCATATCTGGATCAATGATATTGTCATGATGAAGAGCCGGAAGTGCCCGATTACGAGAACTCTCCATGTCGTACTGATGGAACGGCGCCCGATCCTCGTACCTGACGTTACGCATGTGCTGATGACGAGAATGATGGCGTTTATGGCTAGATGACCGTGGTCTTCCGCCCAGCGAGCGGAGTGACCTAGAAGAACTGGGACGTGCCAACGTAGGGGGAGCGACCTCAATGACGGCGGATCGTCGTTTCTTCTCGCTCCCCGATTTTCTCGACATTGGAATGCTCATTGTTGGAGTTCCAATCTTGGTGTGGTCGCTCTCAGACGCATCGAAGTGCCCTGCTTCTAGCATTCTCTCGTCATGCTCATAGAGGGAAGCTTGATCTCCTTCGTCTGTATACACAGATGAGTCGTCATCGTTTCCATAAATGATGGCTTCGCACGGTTTGCACACTCGAAGATTCCCAGACTGCCCGAAAACCTTGCCTGCGACTAATGATGTGCACTTTGCATCGAAGATTTGACCACAGGTGCGACAATGATGCTTACGCCTGAAAGTGGAGAAGGCATCACCGCAGTTGAAACAATCTTTGGCATTCTCATCTCGCATCCAGAATTCACGATCCAATATTTTGCGTCTCATCTGAGAAAGGGCATTGCTGGGCAGGTTTCGGGAAGTGGAATTCGAAAAGTGGTGCTGCTGAAATTCTTCAATAGGGGGGACAGCAGGGCTTCGCATGGTTGTAGATGTATCAATAGAACTCAAGCCTTCATAGGAGGAGTTCCTCGAAATTCGAAAGCCTGGTAGGTGTGATGGACCAACTTGCACAAGTGGCGGGCGTTGGGGCGATGGAGCAAGCACTGGTATTTGAGCGCTGGCCGTGACATGAGGGGCCTGAGTGGACTCAGAGCCGGTGTCTGATTGACGTCCTGGGCTCTTGAGAGCCGATGTCATAGACTTGTATTGGCTCTCTGCACGTGAGGTTACCCTAGACAATGCCTCATGGGTTGGCTCTGACGGAAACGCAAACCTGGCATTATCGTTGGCGAAGCCGCCGCCATCAACCATGACCAGGTCGTCTTCAGTGGTATCACTCTCTTCTTCTCGAAGGTCCATGGCGTTCTCGAGAGGTCGAAACGGCTCGTTGCGACCCGAAGGGTAACGAGACGGTTCTTTGCCGACAGACACCGGCATGGAATTGGCACTTGTGGGACTTTGTGGATACTGACCCTCATCGGCGGGGGGTTTTGGAAGTTCCATGTTCGTGCCGATGGACGTTCTGGTTCTGGAAGTTGCAAGGGAGGATTTGGATCCATTTTGTGAGGGTTTGCTTGAAACGGCAGAGCTTGATATGTTGGAACCTCGTGAGGGGGGTAGTGCTTGCTCGGGAAAGTTTGCTACGAGGGGTGATTGCAGCCTCGACGAAGGCACGGAAACTATAACGGGCGACGACACGTCAGTACCAGCAGGGCTCTGTGTCATGAGGCCGCCTTTTGATGTTGCCCTGCTTCTTGCCCCTCCAGCACGGCCATCTTGGGTGGGATCCGCTGCAACCTCCTTCACTCCTCCTACAGATGCCTTTATGCGATTGTATAGGCCGCTGAAGCCTCCTTGAACGAGATCGGTGCCTTTTGCCTCGGTGGTCGAGGATGCGGCGGGAGGTGAGGCGGTGAGGTCGCCAAATGTGGTGAGGGTATCGGAAGCCTTCGCAGTGGCATGTATCTGGAGGAGGTTGTCGCTGAGGCCGCCTCGGGAGTCTCTAGCCATGGCTGTACTGGAGCACCTCGAATGCGGGCGCAAGGCAGGAAGCGGCGAGGCGCAGAGAGTGCGGGGATGGGAGGTCAGGAGTGGAGAGCAGCATCAGGCGGGTCGAGTATCGAGCTCAGCATAACATGGCAAGCGACGGTCTGGTCGGGATGGGGATGGGATGGGTACGAAGATGCGGAGGGGCGGCGGAGGCAGCAGCGCGCGCGAGAGCTACGTGGTTCAGAGTCACAGTAGTAGCAGTGGCGGGAGCGGGAGCAGGAGCAGAAATAGAGTTAGAAAGCGAGTGTGGAGGCAGATGCGGATGCACATGTGCATACTGTGGTATGTGCCTGTCTATGGTCCAGCCTTGGAAGGGCGGGCGGGCGTGTGACTTGCAGGTTGCGCGCACAGACGCAGTGAATTGCCCGATGACGAGGGCGTCACGTGTCCCCGCCCATTTGGAAGGCGCATGGGGGAGCTGCTAGCGCGCCTGCTCGACCCCACACTTGGTTGTCGCGCCCAAGTCCGACCTCGAATTTGCTATATTGCTTCTCGCGCCCTCACCGCGAAGCACCCTTGATTGGTTAATGCCGGCGTAGTGCTCCCTCTGCTGGGCTGTCTGGTTGTCCGCTGTGCGAGCATCTGTGTTGGCTGTTAGCTTCTGGGCTTGTCTCCAAGCTCAAAGTCTGGCGCGTCGTCGCGTCGTCCAGACAAGAGGATCGCGCGCCGGGACATGACCGACAGTCGCCTCAAGAACTGGCTACAAGAAACCTTCGCAACCCAACTGCAACTGGGCCACGCCTGGTTCTCGGAGCAGCAGAGGAAGCGGTGTGAGGGCATCAAGCCAGACCCCGATGGCCATTGGGTGGGCCTCTATGAAGACAACGGCAGCTGCGTGGATATAGTCAACGACATACATCCTGACCACCAGAGCACTGTGCAAATCATCAAGGTGTGCATGTTTTCTCCCGCGCCGAGTGCAACCGTCGCTGACTCGTGTGTGCGCAGGTGGAACCCGTCATCGTCTCCGACGGCGAAACCTACATCGAAGCCACACTCACGGCCAAATGCAAGCGCGACTTGCGCAAAACCTCCAACGGCAAGCGCATCGCCGTCGACGGTCTTCACTCATTTGTGTCGATACGCAAGTACGCACTCAGACAGACCTCGTACGGCCCACCGCGCCATCACCTCCGTCTCATACTCCACGCCATTGACTGGCAGGGCAGTCAGGAAACTGGGGCCGAAATTCTGAGCGGACTCAAGCCTGTGCAATCGGGTGAGGAGATTGGGGCGCTTATGCAGCAGTTCAGGCACACGAGAGCCAAAGCAGATAGTGGAAAATTCCATCTGGACGAGGATCAAGAAACCGACAACATGTCGCAGTCCATGGATATATCCGACGGAGCTAGTATCATGGACACCACGCTCAACACTCAAATGCCGTTTGGCACCCAGGTCGCGCCATTACTTGGGAAACAGCCTGCGGGAAGCAGCCCCGCTATATCAGGTACACATGCAATGGAGCCTGTTCTAGCAGGGAATACTCGTAGGAAGGAGCTCCCTCCAACCAAGACTATCGGAGCGCAATCGCTGCTCAGTCTCATCAATAAAAATAAGCCTCAGCGTGTCACACATCAGAGCACACAACAGGTGGGTTTTACGGATACTCAGGTCATAGGCATTCAGCATAGCACGGTCAATAGCAAGTCTGCTGGAAAGACAGCCGACCACAAAGCTAGTTCATCGCCAAAAGCCATCAGAGCGGAAATAGGGAGGAACGAGAGCCCAAATGGGCCGCCTAAAGAGCGTAGTGCAACGTCGCCAAAGCAAAATCGTACGCGGGCTTCGGTCTCAACTGTGCCGACAGAGACTATCACCGGAGAACAGGACGATCTTTACCAACACGACCCTCCTGACGGGGTTGAACCCCACAAGTCTGGACCAGATTGGATGACGGTCAGTATTATATGCAAATTCTTTGAGACACTGGCTGACATTGTCTAGGGGTGGATATTGACTCACGATACCATAAAAGTGACCAGTGACCAGCAATCGCTTCTCTCCAAACCTGAAAGTAGGTCGCATGCATCCTTGTCCTTCCATTTGACGCACTAACGAATAGTAGCATGGCAAAAACCGCAACCTGGACACCGATTTCCCGATGCAAATATTCCCATCAAGACACTGATGGAGCTTAGCAAGCTAAATAATGAGATTCCCGCATCCGAAGAAGAGTCGGAAGAGGAACAGTCCACGGATGATGAATCGTTGCCACTACTACCGCCAGAACCCGAAGAGGATTTGGACCTAGAGGTACCTACAAGCAGCATGTCGTGGTCTCAATCTCCAAGCCCCGAACCCCCACAACAGTCGACCCGGCTCAACCTTCCTCCGGATTCTAGCATAAACAACGGCACAATGGACTTTATTCCTAACTTATCAAATCTTAGACAGGCACACCCCGTCACAACCTTTCCTTCACAGAAGCCGATTGAAGCCAGTTCTTCAGCAGACAAGGAAGTAGCGGGTCCTCCTTCCTCGCCTCCACCCGCCCAAGCAGTCGAAGATTCTGATGAGGAAATGGAATTGGAAGTCTCTGTGCCCCAGGGTCTTGGGGACGATCATCCAGGGCCTTCAAGTCTTCTAAACTCTGAGCCCATTCACGCAGCCACATACAATCAAGCGGAGTTCACAGTGCAGGTTAAAGAAACTCCATATGCGAAGGGCAAGAATAGGCAGTCCGCACCTTTAGCCTCTATACCATCATCGTTGCAGAATCAAACTTCAAGCGGGGAACCGAAGGACTCTTCATCAGCGTCCATCATTCATGGAACATACAGCGACCAACGACCAAACACTCAAAAAGAAAGCCCTTTGAAAGATGGGGTTGACAAGACTCCTCGTGTCTCCACACCGCAATTGACCACTCCACGCCTAGGAAGTGGCAGCAAGCGTCCAACCTTCCAAGTTGGAACGCAGGCCCATGAACGTAAGCGTGTCAAATTCCTGTCGACTGATGGAGATGAGGTGGCTGTATTGGAGGCATCATCAAACCCAACACCCATTCTCAGACCATCTTCGTATCAACCTGAAATAAGTCTGACCATGACACCCTTACCCTTACTCTCCGATGTTGATGATCTGGAGGGGCGTTCTGTACAGCCAGAGCCAAGTCCGATGTCTGCACAGGTGCCACCCCAGGAACCACTCTCCTCAGATGAGCATCCTGCGCCTCGTCCCGACCACGTGAGTAGTTCGAACGTCCAGATTGTCCAGCCTGTGAGTGTGGAAGCCGTCACTCCCAGCGTGACGGTCAGAAAACGCAAATTGGACAATGCCTCGTCCAAGAAGAGCAGTCGTCATCCAAAGAGGAGGGAGATCAAGGTCGTGGGCTTCGGCGGGCTGTCCAAAGTGACTCGAGATCCTATCGAAGCTTTTCAAGAGAACAGAAAGCATTCGGTAGACAGAATACAGAAGGATCGTACTCTAGAAGCAGGAAAAACATCGTTTACCAAGCCTACGCAAGATCCACATGTACGACTACCTCCTGCCGAAGCAGGTCGAAGAGTGTCAAATGTCAATGTTGAGACACCCCAAACACATGACGCGATTTCAATAGATACCGATGTTGAGATGGATCGATCACCATATCGATTTGCGCCACAAACACCTATTCCGGTTCATTCTCGGCCTCTGTTCAGCTCGCCCATACTGGGACCCAAGAGAACCAGGAAGCTTGGTACACCGAAACTAAGTGCACAAAACATCATTGCGCCTCTTATTACAATTCCAGGTGTTGAAGAACGAGTTGTTGATCCGATTTATGAAGAAGATGCTAGCCGCATGGATGTTGAACAGCAACGAGAAATCAGACCCATCGATTCTCCGTCCGAACTTGATACATTCATGCTCGACGTGCATGCGATCTCATCCACTCGGCCAGAGAGCCCCCGTGTCAAGCAAACTACCCTAGAACAGAGTGCGACAATTCCCGAAGAGTCTGATACAGCCCACTCTAAGAAATCTGTCATGTCTCCACCATATAGAGAGGATACAGGCCCCAAAAAGACTGCATCTGAGCGAATGGTTGCCATTCGGCCTAAATCTGATTCCATAACGTCTGATTCTGATGATTCTACAGTTTCAGGGGCTCATCTAGAAGAATCAGTCCGCAAGGACGTGCAAGCACGTCATACCGGGTCTCCGTCAGAAAAAGGAAAAGTTTACGGGATTCAGAGTCCAAGGTTTAACAAGTTGAAAAAAGCAGGTGAAAAGCTCGATGCGGCAACCCCTGTGCACCTCAGTCGTTCTCCCGATGGCCGAACCCACGGCCACAAGTCTCCGCAAGTGGAAACTCATACTCATTCAGGTCTCAGCTTTACTACAAATGCACTATCACTAGGATCGGAGAAGAGCATTGAAACAACACTTGAAAACGTCCCAGATCCAACACCCTCAGAAATTCGGAGATCGCTCACGGTCTTCCAGAAGTTTAAAACGGCATATCCCGAGTATACTGGTACCGTCAAGCACTTCGCCGGGTTATGCAAAGAAATGTACAAATTGGACCAAGAGGACAAGATGGTGCCGAAATGGCAGTGGGACGACTACCTAATCAGGCGCCGAATCGACTACAAAGAATATCTGGATCAATGTGAGGATGAAGGCGAACAGTCGGAGCCCTACCATCGCTTCTATAAGGATAATATTCGAGATACGCTCTATACAAAGGGCGTTCTAAAGAACAGGGCTATTCTTACCACGGCTCTTAGTGAGCTGCAAACCCATCCTCCTATCACTACCGCTGCTACCGCCACGCCTGTCGCAGAGTGTGCCCCGCAACGAGTCAGACAGTCTCTTCCGTCTTTCGGCATGCTCACTCAGCCAAAAGCCGACCAAGGCCGACAGTCACTTCCGCCTTCACAACTGCCCGCTACCTCTCCAGCTCCTAAAGCACCTCAACAGGCTAGAAAGTCACATCCTTTTTCCAACATGCCTGCCCAATCTCCAGCGCCAGCTAAACCCAGACGCACATTACCTTCGGCTTTCCAAAAGATACCATCCACGCCAGGAGATCCAATCGAATCTTCGACCCTGCGCAGCACTCCTATCTCAAAACCCCGCGGCCACACCACCCGTCCGATCGACGCTCCACCTCTCCGTCGCCAATCAGACGGGCCCCCCCAACTTTCCCGCACGAATTCCACAACCAGAACACCCCGCGAGTCCTCCCTTACCCCACACTTCCCGCAACAGATATCCCACCTCGCTCGCACGAGCCGTACAAGTTCTGTAAGCAGTGCACGCAGCGAGAGCCGCGTTAGCCAACTCCTGGCATCGACACCCCGAGAGGGGAGGACGAGCGGAGGAGACGAGTATGGAGACTGGTATAAGGCACATGTGAGGATGAAGGGATTCACAGGGGATAGCAGGGTAAGTGCCCACCCTTCTCGTTCCACCTCGAGGGAAATTGGTAAGCAGCTGGATGCCAACGAGAAATAGGTCGATGATCAAGTCCCGACGTGGCCGGATAATTTGATGGTTAGGCGGACGGTGCAGGTTAGGCGGGACAAGGGGGTTGATGTTTTGGGGTGGAAAGACCATGTTTGAGGAGGGGTGAAACGACGGTAAGATGTTTTTTTTGTGTATTTTGCTTTTGGAAAAGTTTGGCCTCGGTACATGGAGGGCCTCTGCTGGTAGTGGTTGCAATGTCTGGCGTTTCTGGAAAAGAAATCTGGAGTTGGGGGCTTGCAATATGTTGCGATACTGTGATACCCCCTTTTTTCACACGAAGGTTCCTTTTTGTATAAAATGGTCTGAGCCGAACTTGCACGTTCATGTATATGAAAAAAATTCAAACCCTCTGTATATGCTTCCCTGCTCTGGACTTTCTAAACTGCGAGTGACGGTATGCCACACTTAACTATAAAGTACCTACTACACGGAGCATATATGCATCCGTAGGAAGTATCTTAGAACGTGCCAAGCACCACACAGACAACAAGGTTCGTAGCACTTACGACTTTTCTCTGCATCTCAAGCCCGTGTCACGCATAAGTATAGAAATTGAACTGAACTGGATTGATCTGGATATTCCGCCATTATGATTCAGTAATATCTATCTAAGTAAGGAAATAAGGGCGTGTCACGATCGACCAACGTGCAGTATGATTTTTGTCTTTGGATTTACTTCGGAAAGAAGAGGGTAGGAATTCGGGGCGATGAAATGCGGGGACCGTGATGGCTGTTACGATAGCCAAACATAAATGACTTGACGCCCCTTTCAAACATCTCCAAGAGAACGAGTTATCAATCAAAGTGTAGAATATTGTGTTTTCTACGAAAAGACTGCACGATGTATTTATGGGTTCGAAGCGATGGTTGCGGGATAGCTGATGCTTGTGAAATTATCTACAACAGTTTAGAGAACTCCGGGCAAAGAGCGGGCAACGCCTTGATTCTTGCGGAAAACCATGGGCAAAGACCTTAATTTGTACTATTCTATTTATATTGCCATGATAAAGAAGGGAGAATTCTCCTTTTCTGTAAAGGAAGAAACATTGTGCCGCTTTGACTGGTTCAAACAACAAACAGAGGAATCCATTGGCGAAGCAAACGATCAATTCCATCAACACGTGTCGGAGATGAATTGGAATAGGATTTTCCAGGTAATAAGAGAATAGGCCGTAAATAGTGTAAATGAATTTTGTATTTGTTGTCTCTGCTGCTGCTAAGAACATTTTCTACATTGCTTAGTAGATTTCAAAGCACCACGGGCGGACCACCTTTATCGTCGCTGCAGGAAGTATCTTCTTCTCTCCTTCTTAATGAGAGCACCCGTGCTACATAGTCTACGTTTCGAACGTAGGCAGATCTGGAGTCGAGCAGCCGCAACTTGAGGGCCAGAAAATTAGTCCTAATAGATCACCCAAAAGCTGTTGCGCAGGTGGAGGGTCCTTCCTATTCTTCGATAACATTGGTCGAACAACCCAACCGTAGACTTCGTAAAGTTCTTCATTACACCGCATCTTGATGTAGTTGTGTATCAATCCGGGGTGGTAAGCATAAGAGAGTCCAAGAGCATGAGACTTATGTACTCGAAGATAATCGTGAAGGTCCGACACTGAATTACCCGATAGGACTGTCAGCATCTCGATGAACACACAGCCAAGGGAAAAGGTATCGCTCCCTGTGCCATGTCTTTGGTAATCTAGATCAGCCCCTTCAAATCGATTCAGCATTTCTGGTGGACTGTACATGGCTGATGTTCGTGCTGGGTTTTCCGTGGAGGTAGTCGACTCTGGATTGAACTGCGCAGCAGAGCTGAAATCTGTAAAGTAAATGTGCGGCCCAACGTGAATGATGTTTGACGGTTTGATGTCCTGATGTCGCACCCCTTGGCGATGCATATATGCTAATGCTGAGGTCAAACAGGAAAACCACTGTGGAAGCCAGCCTTTACCGGGTGCATCATCCTCGTGGATATCATGTAATAGCGCTGCCAAAGCACTCTCTCGAACTGGAAACATAAGAAGCGAGAAACTCGGGGTGTCTGACTTCGACTTTCCTGCAAATTCTCCTTCTACTTAATTTGTTCTAGTGCTTACTAACTATAAACAAAATTTGCTAGCCAATCACCTGGCATAAATACTGTCTATACCCACGACACTTCTTATTTTCTACTATCCTAGTATTTTCTACACCCACCTTTAGTCCTACCTCTGCAAACCTAACACAGGCCCTTGCAAAAGCCACGCGTTCATGAATTTTCCTACTGTAAGTCTATCCCGCTTCTATGTTGCTAAATTATCTGCTAACCTTACCTTCTTGCTAGAGCAGTAGACGTAGAGCAGCTATCGTTTGCAACTCTGTTAACCTATAAAACACCTACAGGAGAGGATAACACACTCTATCGTGGAATCTAGGTAATATTCCTTACTAACAAATTAAACCCTACATTAGCGATGACACAGAAGCTCCTACATATAACGCTGTTAAAGTGTTAATTGTGGGGTCTAGGACGGTTAGACTTAAGTTTAGTAATATCTTATTACCGTAGCATTACGATCCTTTAGTAACGTGTGCATGCTAGAACTAAGATGTATCTGTTCCCCCGTTACTAACGGCGTCTTCGCCTACCTTATTATAAGCCTATTTATCCTAGAAACATCGCGTTAACATACGCCCTTAGCTGCGCTTTGTAATAACGATCCCCCGTTAATAGTTAAGCACCTTACAGGTAGCCGCAAAATCCTACGGCCTTAGTAGAACCTGTAGACTATCCTAGCATATCTCCGCTGCATTCGTTGGTCCGCTAAGCAACTCACAGCAGCGGCGCAATCCTTTAGCCTTAACATTAAACTCGTGGCCTAATCTAGTTTGTCACCGTGGCATCTGTTAACTTACTGCATCTGTGTTAACGTCCTCTCAGTATACCTAACTGATTGGTGAAGATTCGTGAGAGTGGTGATGTTAGCTTGTTAGAACAAGGAAGTATAGGCGCTATGTTTACTAAGTCCTAGTATAAGATAATAGAATGGTTAATAAACAGACATAAGTAGATCTCCCAGGTTACATCTGATCAGATCGTAACCTGACTACGTTGTGTTATCGCACTTTCTCATTAGTGGGAAGAGAGGCCAAAGCATGGTCGACGAAGTTTGAGGGCGGCGTGATATGCTGATTTTCTCGTTAGAGACGTGTGCGAAATAACGTAGCCATATGTTCTGCCATTCGAGAGGCCGCATCGCGAAGTTGAAGGATCGTGAAAATAAGCGTCAGAAAATTAAGGTCCCGGCTCGTGGTCCCCAGCAAAAGCTCGTTACATTTATAGTTCTCCACTTCTCACGCTGTTTTCATGATCTGCTCATGTGGCCATCTTAGCTGACTGAGTAGTCCATTCTACGATACAACTATGTAGCAAGAGCCATCTCGCCTAGCAGTGAAAGAAAGGGCTGGTAGGACATGCTCCTAGGACATCAGAGTACTCATCAAGTAAGCCTCTCAGCCACGGATCATCGCGTGGAAAGCAGCGAAATGTTTAGCCTCCCATGTCCTACTCAGGGAACCGATATAGCGCAGCATCTCTGCACAGAAACTAATAGATCCATGCGTACCGTCCTCTATAGGAGAAGTCACCATAAACAATCGCCCAGAGAGGTGGCGATCCTCCAGTCCAAACGCCCATTGAGCAAGATCACAATGTGTCTGTAAGTCCTCGAAACTCCAAATTGTCAACCCGCTCCGTCTCCGGGACGGCCCAGCTCTCGCCACGACGAAAATCGCTGCCTGATTGCCGGATGTGTAGGACTTTAGTGACTGTTTCCCTCGGCACCAGTAATTATGATGGCATGATCGGCGGTGTGACAAGCCATTGTTCCACGACAGCTCGACCTGACGAATTGCAGTCAACAAGACTATCGTTTCGAATTGGAAGACGAGGCAACGAACTGGTATGCCTTGCAGAAAGCCTGGCAACGAGAGGCTTATGAGGGATATAAAGAGTACTGCTCTTTGCCCTCCTCAATACAAAATTGTAGTTTCCGCACTCGCTGGTTCTGAGTGTTTTACCACTCCGCCAGCCGTCTCGTATTGTCTTCTCTGTACTCGAAAAAGTCATGATGGGAACCCTTACGACTGGTTTTCAGGTCAGCCTAGAGTTGACCAACCTCATCCCTATACGCGGCATCGCCAGCCTTGCGACATACGCAGCTACCCAAATTCTAGATTATGCCCGCGCCCTCAAGACTACAAAATCTGATTTACTTGTCGAGGCGGATCTGGCCGCCATATTTGGGCGGGTATGGATTCACAATGCAATCGTCCAGCAATTCAAAGATGATGCCGGTCCCGCCGGGACCTCCCTATTGCCTAACGACACGTTGCAACTTCGGAAGGGTCCAGGACCAACTTTGAACCATGCTCTCATTGATTTCGACGCGGGGAATTTGTATACCATAATACAGCTTTCCCTTCTTTCGGCCATGCACGACCGTCTGTCACTAGCGTCAGCCTTGTCGTATGGGCTCAACAAGCGCGCGGAACTGCGATTCAAGGGAGCAACATCTAGTCCAGGTCATGACGGAATTGCAGGGACTCTAGAAGCGATCAGTTCCCAGACCCCTACAAGCATGTGGTCAACATACATTCACCCTGTGCGCGAAAGGCTACTGCCGGTGATGGGGAGTCAGCAACTCAACGAATACGGCGTACAACTACCTGCAAGCCTTTTATTTGCCTGCCTCGACAGCCTCTGTGTCATACAACGCTGGCCAGAGGAATACACGCTCACAGTCAGCGAGCCCATGGGATGCGTCACTTTGATCATATGGGCCCATCATCTCCTCGGTATTCCGGTCTTGGTGCGGAATCGCAACTCGGGAAAAGACGTGTATTTCCGGAAGGACGAATCCATGTCACCGGGTATCATCATTCATACCGCCCAGTGCAGAGACGGCGCTGAGATTTGTCTCTTGGGGAAGGAAAACGAGATTTGCCTCCACATCGACCCTAAATTCGCTGAATTCGTGCCCACAGAGGCTAGAGAGCGTCTGCCACTGGTCGGGTACTCGGCTGTCCACATCTGTCGGGCATATGGACAGCCATTGTCCTGGTGCAAACGTCAGGAGTTCGAAGACGCCGCGCATTTCAGTGTGGCTATAGCTATGGCGCTATCGAAAAGACTGGTCAGGGATGTCACCGCGGTCCCTATCTCCATCGAGCGGTGGCGGATATGGGAAGCTGCGGATATTCTTTTTGATCACATGGACTTCAACCATGACCTGGCCGAAAAGTATGCCGATGTAATACCCTTCCACCTCCCTGTGAAAGACTTCCCTTCTGAGATACTGCCAGGCTCCTTGAATGCTTTCCTCAAGACATGCAGTGATGGCCACAGCATATCTACGCTGGGATTGGTAGCGACGGACATTATTGTCATGGCGAGTGTGTCTGGGGTGGCAGGGTGTGCGAAACTTCCGTTCATTACTGAAGATAGCTACACCGATCAAGGAAACCTTCCCGGGAGGTTGCTTCGTTCCAAAGGGTCTGTAACGGTAGCTCCATGCGACTTTTTCAATCACATTCTCTGGCGTCTGCTTGGACCAGATCCTGTGGCATCCCACTTAGCTGTAGGAGAGAGCCAGGGAGATGTATTCTTGGCCAGTGATTTCGGGTGGACGGTATATCTTTCAACTTTCGGAGCTGGTGATAGCGACGCGTCACAAGTTGATCCCGAAAAGATTTTTATACGGCAAGGGGTGCCGATGAACAAGAAAACTGGTGAGGAAAAGTCATTTGCACGCGATGCCACTCATCCGTCCATCGAATTCATCGCCGATGGATTCATTGGGCGCGAGGCTGCCAACGCCATCATTGACAATCGCGTGGCGAGCTTCAAGCCAAGATGCATTTCTCCAGTCCAACAGCGACACGAATACTACGGCTCCCGGAATGACGGCTTTCATCTCATCCTGAAGTTCCTGGGCACACATCTCGAGCCCGCGTCCGCAAGCGGAGCGCCTCGAAGGTTCATGATACAGCAATCATATCGATCCTTGCACGACAATCTATGGCATGTTCATCGGATTCCCAGCTGCGATTGCTCTCCAGAAGAGAGGGCGAGATCAAAAGACGTGAGGCTACCTATTGAAGCCGCCACCGCGGCTGGCAACTGGGATTGGCACAAGATGGAGCGTCCAAAGACACGGGCTACCTTGGGAAGTGTTGGGCGACATTTGCCGGAACGCATCATTATCGTGCTTGTGAATGGTGACCCGAGAGCGAGATGGATGGCTGTCGGCGCAGCCTCAGACGCAACCAAGACTCGTCAAACTTTGCTGCGAGGACTGGCCTGCTGTGAATCTTGTGCAGTTCAGGCAGCTATTAAGCGCGAAGGAAAATGGTTCGTTATCATCTGACCAGGGGTTTGTGTTCTAATACAAAATTTATATAACAAAGCCTTGTTAAATAGACAAGATGCCATTCCATCTACACCCCTATACAGTAAATTGGTTTCAGAAGGAACTTGTGAAGCCCTACTAGTTAGAAAATTATACCCACAATCTGTAGACAATGTTAACTCCTTACACCCAGATTTCGCGGAGGGATCCAGGGTAAGCGTGAATATAGTTGGCAACTCGCTGCCGCGCAAAACAAAGCTTCTTGAAGCCTCTATATGTAGCAAGGGGGACAGTAAAGATTGCCATGTTTCGCTACTAGGGAATGAATAAGGGTTAGATTCTTTAGATTGACGAGGACAGAGTATAAGATAGGAAGAGCGTTGTACGCTAGGTACCTATTTATACGTGCTAATTAGCAAAGCTAAAAGGGCCCTAGAATAAGCTCTCTAGTTGTTCTGCGGGCGGTACAGCACAGTGAGTTAAATCTGCATAATTTTAGGATTAGTTGCAACCGCGCGCTTTCTGCAGATGATTATAGTGCAGGGCGCCCATCGCAGGCTACGGGAACGAGGTCTTAGAATAAGGCATAGAGGCACAGGTTTAGTAAGGGGGGAAATGTACGTTTTAAAACATAACCTAAACTTAGGTATAATATCACTAGGTGTCAGCAAAATTCGTGTCGCATCCCTTAAGAACATCAAATATTCTGTAACTTTTAGGGCACCTTACTGCATAACAACATTGTAATATTACATTTAAACCTAACAGACTATAATTTCACGTTCCTTCTATTTAAAGTGTTAATTTATACAAAACTACGCATGCGTTATAGACATGTGCTAGATTAGAAAGTACGAAATTTACATAGCTGCTTTTCTTGCTTACCCTATGCGACACAAATTTTGCCAACACCTAGTAGTATTAAGTCGGCTTGTTTTTATACCAGGACACAGAGGAACCGCGACGCTAATCTTGCCTTAGCGGTTAGCGCAGACGCCTACCGTAAAGACTTTCCCTCAAGTGAATATGCACTTATAACGTGCACAATATGAACATGCACTAAGCTTTCAATTGCTCTGGCCTCTGCTTGTACGATCTTTAAAAGTTAAGTTCGTGTTCGTCGTTGTAGAAAAACGCGCTTTCGTACAAAGCTAATCTTGTATGATACTTGAACCTCATGCACGATAGCAATAGAACCTTGGCCAAGAGTGGCAAGAACGTTCAAAGATGATTCAATCCTTTCTGCGTCCATCTATGGCGGTACGCAATTATGAGAGCCGTAAGGGATAAAGCCACTCTCTCTTGAGACGATTGAGCGCTGAGATCCCTTTCGTAGTATCGGTCTTCCAATTTAACAAAGCGATCCGAAATCTCCGCAGTTTGAATCGTGTCCTCGGCGTTTGTTCGATAGGTCGGTTGATATAAACCGTATTTACTTGATGATGTTGAGTGTTCCTTGCTGCTGGGTGTCTCAAAAGGACTAATATCATGTTTCGGTGAAGCAGATAACGGTAAGAAGTTGCATTCAGCGAAGTTTTTGAACTCTTGATCCGGTATGCAGCCTGTGTGGAACCTCCTCTGATCTTGAAACGTCTCGTTTGTATGTCTAGGTGTCAAAACTCCATCTTCAATACCCCCAGAGTTTCGTGGTATCCCCGTCACCACCGTGTCTTCCTCGAACGACGAGGCTGAGGGTATGAGGCTGTTGTGCATGCGAAAATGTTGCGATAAGCTTGACATGGTGACACTCGTTCGAAAATCGTCTTCTGATGGAAGTGGTGTTAATAGAAGAGTTGTTGACGAGATGTTTAAGATATACAGGCAGCCTATATACCTGCATTGCGCGGCTAAGTTGTCTGCGCTGTTCTTCAGCCTGCCCGGTCATCTCGGCCAGACTCTAGGGCGCTAACCAACTTGTGAAATATAGAGCCACAACTCTACTCAATTTCACAGTGAGCACAACAACTCTTTCAGTTCTTTTTGTATACTATTATGTAATAAAAGCTTCTAAATAGACAGGTATCCTCAACGCATTCAGGGCGATATTAGTAGTGTTGTGATCTTTGTAAAGGTATCGCTTACTTTCCAAACAATCAAGCCGATCGGCGGCTTGCTACGCGTTGGGGCGTGTTAAGGTTCTTTTGAGCGTGCAACGGCTATTCCAATATCTCTTTAACCTCTAAGCCATGCCAATGCCCCGTAGGCAGAAACTTTATGCTAAAGAAGCTTTCGCTTGAGTCGATCAGTCACAAAAAAACCACGGCTGCCTTGGCTTGCAAGTTTAGTTGAAGAATTATTGTTCAAGGGAGTGCCGTTTTTAGTAGGGAGGGCCAATCCGCACCAATCACTGGCTTGTGAGCGTCTAGATTCCAGATTCATAACTGATATTGGAACTGCACAAATATCACATCGTCTGTCACTTTACAATTGTTGACTTACAGTCTTCGTTTTCAATGGCAAAACTCGCAAGATACCGGAGCGTCTAAGCCAACACAACGTACTGTATCAGGAAATAAGCTCGGGCGAACTGTAGTGCATTTGCTTGTTTGACGCGTGCCTGAGTTGACATACTGAAGATGGAAGATAGGGAATCATGATAAAAGTCTCAAAGACGCAGTTTTGGTCTATCAAACATTCGCTCAGCAAAAGACTAAAACAACTACCTAGAAAATGCAGCCAAAGTACCATGTCTACGACCCTGACCCTATGCCAACCCTCACCTGCCAACCACCATTACCGCTCGTCTCCGCTCCTCACGTGCGAGTACTCGGGATATGCACCGGTCACGACACATCCAGGGTATCAAAAGGTCGCTGTTTACGCGGACGACTTCTCCTTCTCCTTCTTCTTGTCTTTGCCGTGATGCTTGTCTTTGTCGTGCTTGGACTCTTTCTTCGCTGCGGCCTCGGCCATGAGTTGCTCGAAGGCCATGAAATCGCCCTCTTCTTCGGGATCACGCTCCGCCTGTATCATGTTAGCAGGGTTCTGGGACAATAGTGAGGCGCAGGGAGGTTCATATCAGTCCAATCCTCCTCCACTGGCCAAAAACGCGTCTAGGGGATTCGGCCATCAAGACATACCTTTGAGAACATCTCCCCAATAATCATCAGCGCGTGCGCACGCTCTACCCTCTTCTCGAGCTTAACCTTCTTATCGTTAAGCACGTAATCGCACACATCCCTCAGCACACTCTGAATCTCAAACTTGCTCCCTCTCCAAGCAGCCGCAAGAATCTTCCCTGTGACACGCTTCTCGTACTCCGCCTTTTTCTCATCCGTCCATTCTTCTCCACCCTTCTCTTCCATTTTGGCCATCTCCTCCATGGTGAGCTGTGCGTCAATAGCGGCGGACATGGTGTTCCATGTTTCCTTTACGAGAGTGCCCTTATCTTTGACCCGTGAGAAGAAGCCGGAGATGCCGAGGAATTTCTGGGATTTGATGAACGAGCTGGCTTTCATGAGGTATGTGGCTCCGATGGCGTGCATGATTTCAAGACCAAAGCTTTCCATTTTGAGGTTTTCGATCTCGAGCTGTGTCTTCGCCTTGAAAGCATCTGTGACATCTTTCCCCTTGTCTGTCTCGGTCCATATCGAGATGCGGTCTATGAGTTTCTTTGCAAGTGTGTCGACGCGCTCGTCCCGTATCCTCTTACGTTCGAGTTCATATGCCGCGAGCTCTTCCCTCTGCTCTTTAGATAGACCGCCCTTCTTCTTCTGCTTCTCGCGTAGCTCCTTCTCGGCATCAGTTACACCCTCTGCTTCCAGACGTGCATCCTCCTCAGACTTGTCCATGATTGCGTGGCGGACTGGTACCCCGGCGGGGCGGCTCGTCTGTGGCGTGCTGGATCCAGAGGCAGATGGGGCTGGCCGATGTGGCAATGTAGTGGTGTGTGCCGAAGGCGATGTAGGTGCAGCGGGCGTCTCGACATGTGGGGGTGGTGGGGGGGAGGATGTAGATCTGAAGTGTGATGCTTCTGCGGCGGCTTCGGCTTCCTTTGCTTTTGCGGCAGTTGATGGTTCTGCTCCAGCTGCGCCAGCCTCAGTTGGTACGGATCCAGAGGTTTCAGCCTCAACCTTTGCAGCTTCCTCCTCTTCTACTTCGCGCATGGAGATCTCCATGGTCTTCGTGAGGTCCTTCATAAGCGAGATCTCGCCGACCCTGCGCATGTGTTAGATTCCAGGTACAGAGGCACGCGAGGTTCGTGGGCGGATGAGGAGGTATAGGCATACCAGTCCATAAAGGCATCTCCACCAAATATCATGGTGAAGAACTCGGCGGGGTCCTCTGTCAACATAGTCAGCACGCAACGTCTTTCGCAGGAGAGTTCGAGGCATACCAAACCCTTGGCCAGGAACAGCGCTGTCCTTTCCAAACTTGTCATACTGTTTCCTCAGCCCCTCGTCGCTGAGGACTTGGTATGCTTCGCCAATCTAGATATGTGAGCCCCGCTTTGAGATGATCTCTTCGAAGCACGGAAGGAACGGAGCGCGGGCGGTCGACGTACGGTTTGGAATTTTTCGTGCGCGGTCGCATCACCAGGGTTTTTGTCTATACGGTGTTAGTCAGTTCTCAAGTCGCTGTTTGGGGTTGTTTGCTGTACCAGGATGTAGTTTGATGGCGAGTTTGCGGTATGCTTTCTTGATTTCGAGTTCCGTTGCCGTAGGCGGTACCTGCAAGGCATCGTAATAGGTAGTATCGGCAACCATGGCTGCAAATGTTGTAAGGCAAAAGCGTGGATACAGAGAGAGAAGAGAGAAAGTGGTTGTTGGGCGCGGTGAGGCAGTCGCTTTTTCCCAGGATGTGGCCGTGCAAGCCGGGAACAAGCCACTCTAGCGACGTCACCCAATCTGTGCCCCGCGAGTCCTCGCGTCTCCCAGCTAGCATACCCATACCCATGTGCTTGGACTCTCGGAAATACAACATCTCTATGCAGGGCTCACGTGTACCCTTTGCCTAGCTTCAGTATACTTCAAAGGCTTTGTGCTTTTCTTGGTTGTCTATTAAAGGTCCTGACGAGATACTTTTGAAGACGCCGACTCGTCCAAAATATGCAACATTCACAGAGGAGCAGGAATGGGCGCGCACTTCTCGCATTCATAAATATATGAGACACTAGAATCTCGTCTATCAAACACAGTCATCGTTCACCACCCAAGGTCGAGGTATTCCCGTTGTGGCCAGCTGAAGCATAAAGAAACCCAATGTCGCACCCACCACCGCCCATGCAGACGCCATGCTAGAAACCCAACCCATGTGAAATGTAGACCGATAATAAATTTTCTTTTGGGACCTCCCAACGATTAGCTTCCGAGGAAGCGGTACGCCATGTAAAGAAATTTCCATGATGGCCGGGGTGACAATACGCAATGCGGATGTGAGCCTCGTGGGCATGTGGCACCACTTGACGAAGTTATTCCCCCATTCCTCCATGGCCGATTAGACAGTAAACTTAGCCTTGGCACGGGTACTTCCAGAGTGCGCAGAATCGGTGTGGCCAGAGAATTCGACGACCTCGTTATCCTTGAGCTGTAGGGACTGCTTGAACCGCTTGCCGATCTTGTTCAGCGCTTCGCGAGCTTGCTCGACCGTCCGGCCCTTAGCCTGGTCGGCCTTGCCAACACTTCGTGTCCAAAGACCGACACGGTAGAAGCCACGCCTAACGTTGACAACGACACCCATGACCTCGTTATCTTCCTCATCCTCAAGGTTCTCGCCAATAGCTGCGAGCATGACATGGAGCCAAAGCGCATCGATGTTGATCGCTTTCTTGTCCTTGAACTGGAAAGCCCACTTGCCACCGTGCTTGTTCTGGCTGTCTTCCCATTCGGGGCGGACGCCTTTCTTGAAGAGATGGTAATCGGACTTGAGTGCTAGGTCCGAAGTCGGTGTGATGTTGTTCTGCATACATGGTCAGTAAGGTTGTCGCAATGATGCGCATGAGAATACTCACGTAAACTCCCCAAAACTCCTCTACCGAGTCGAACGAGATAACCTCCTTGAGTAGCTCAGCCCAGTTGTCGCCCTACAAATATTAGCGCCGCCCCAGTTCTTGCGCATGCGAAGTAAGCCTACCTTGCCGCTGGGAGGTTTGGTGAACCACAGAGTCCAGTTGTTGAGCAGAGGGTGTTTCACGTTGAAGTTTTCGGGGTCGTGGAAGACAGTCCTGATCTCGCCATCTGAGGTAGCAGTGGTGTCCGAATCCTTCTTGGATTCGCTGCTTGAATCACCCACGGGAGAGATTGGGATTGTGTCGAGCGGCACAGGCTGCTGAGGATTCGGGGCTGTTGCGACGTCGGTCATGGTGGTGGAATGGGCGATGGATGATGGAGTGTGTGAAAGTGCAGTAGTGGCGAGAGAGGTTCGAGAGAATAGGTTGGTGGGAGTAAGAGAGCTGGGTGGTGGGCGGTGGGGTTAAATAGGCGCGGGATAGGATGCTCTTGAGTTCGCGCCAGGCGAAGCTTCTGGGGTAAGGTAGTCGCGGGTGATAGCCTCACTGGTAGCGGTGGAAGGAGTAACGGAGAAGCGGGTTGGAGCTGTCGTTTCGTTCGTGCCAGAGGCGGTTCGACCGACACAGAAAATGCAGGCGTGTTGAAACCGCCCCAGGCTTGGCACACTAATCTCGATTCGTCACAGTATCAGGCACAGCGCCGAGGAATGGAGCCTGAATGTGTAGGGAAGAGTCTGGCATCTTCACTTGGACAGTAAAGTACTCTTTGGTAGATACAACAGGACTTTGTGGCGCTAGTGTTTTTCTACTTCACAGGCACCTGATTGAGAAAATAACGGCCATGGTGGGTAACAAGAGATATACAGATGAACAGAAATGGTATTGAGTAATGAAGGCATGTTCACACCACCACTCCAGTCGAGCTCAACCGTTGAGAGCGCGGCCAAAGCAGCCTCGTCACCAAGCAAGGTGTGTTTCAATGTAAGCATATCTTCGGCACAACTACAGCCATTGAGTGGCAGAATTGCAATTTGACATCCATGCTAGAGTGTCACATACACACACACACATGGTTCACACAGGGGAGCGGGGAGAATTTCAACTATTTATTAGTATTTCTTTAATGCATACCTGGGCTTGAAAGAAAGAGCCGCCCATATTATAATTACATATTGTCATGAAGAGGCGTACTAATCACATCTAGAGCTCACTGTGCCCAGAAGCATCTTTGACAACGGTTTCAACGATGGTGGAAACAGGTGCATGCGGTGGCTCTTCCAAGAAGCCGAGCAGTTGTCCCATCTGTTCCTTGAACTCGCGGTAGGCGATATCGAACCTTGCGCCGGCCAGCCACGCGATGAATAGCTGAGAGTATGTTAGTTGTGATAGCAAAGGAGACATGGAGGTAACATACCATAGACCCTGTGATGATGGCAATGGTGAGGAGCACAGCACCAATCATGTAATAAGTGTCCCACCTGGCCTCATATGCCTCCGCCTTCTCTTTCTCCGCTTGCTCTGCGCTGGCAGGAGATTTGGCCACGTCGATCGGAGGCTTCTGTGAAGGGAAGATGGATTCGATGAACTGTTCGGTCTACATATTTGGTCAATATCTTCCCATTTTGCCTGCGACTGGGATCCGACATACCTTTCCACAAGCCATGCTGATTTTCAGGAAGTTGGGGTCATGCGGGTTATTCCGTTGATGTATGTTGCGCAGGTACTTCTTGAACACATCGCATACCAACCGAAGATTTTGAGATGACTGGACCATCAACTCGCAAGCATCTCCTTTCGTGATCTTGACGTTCTTCTTGAAGATATCATAATTTTGGAAGCAGACGTCCAGTGTAGCGATACCCATTGCTTGGGGAATTGCACAGAAGTTGAAAACGCTCTGCTCCTTGATGCCGGCAAGGTAGTATAGACAGTCATCCGCCTTGTTGATCGCGTTGAGAATCATTTCCGAGCTAACATTCAAGGCAAGCTCCTTGTTTTCGGGCTTGAACAGATCTTCGAAGTTAGTCACGTACTTGGACCAGATCTCCTTGGGGTAGAAACGCCGTTGGTCGTCAAAGTCTTCTTTGATATCTCTGATGATGTTGACTTGCTGGAGGAACTGGCCCATAGATTCCATGAGCTCGGGACGCTTCAGCAAGGCGGCATTTGCGAGACCTCCTTCTACGAAGAGCCTGGTCAAGCCTTCGCCAACCAGACCTGCGACGTAATGACAGTACAGCTCATAGTCAGCAATGGTGTTCACCCCGTTGGCATTATGTTCAGCGTTGTTGGCATAATCTGCCATGCCGTTGCCCATTTTCTTGGTGATATCTTTGATGATAGCCCGGTATTCTGGCTTGATCTTCTTGAACTCCTCAATAACCACATTGAACTCTACCAAGAGCTGCCTGTCCTTCTCGTTCGGCCCGTTGTCTTTGAAAGTCCAGCCGTCCTTCTCGAGAATGTCGTCGAAATTCCTCAGAAGGGGTTCCTTCTTCTCTAGTGGTATTGACATGTCATCCTCAATTGTGTCCAAGCCTCGGAGGATGAGGTAAAACAGCGCCACCGGTACCAGAAGCTCGGGGTGCAGCTCCAGAATGACAGCGCTGAAGCTACGGCTTGTCAATTTGAGGAAGTGGAAGCATCGCTTGAGGCTCTCGCATTCTTTCGACTCGTCGCGCTCGTGTACGGGGTTATGCCATACTTTCCTAGTTTGGAACGTTAGCAAAGAACATAAGAGATTCGAGGCGGATGATTTGCGCGTAGAAGTTTCGAGCCTGAACAGCTTACCATTGAATAATTGAGCGCAGCTCTCGAGGATGAACCACGAAGTACAACACGCTCAATGCGCTGGGCATGATGTCGAAAATTTAAGGAGTGCGTGGTCGTCAAGATTGTGTGTAGCAAACTGGTAAGGCTTGTTTCTTGAGCAGCGCAGACCAAGTTGGGTATCGAGAGGCGAATTAGTGAAGGCGTGAAGCGGTAGGGGTAGTCTGCTGGTGTGATTAGGAGTGTGGTGTTTTCCACGCTCGCCCAGGTGGAGGGTCTTCTCCACACTTTAGGGCGAGCGCTCATTTCCGCAGTTCTTCCGGTAGCTCGGGTCACGGCCCGCAGTTCACCTAAGTCGACTTGACGCTCCGCATCTTTGTCTCGCGTCTGCAGGGCAATACTTTCTCTTCATCTTTACGGAAACTGCTTCGCTTTATGTCAGATCATTCCCTCTATTGCAACCACCAGCCATCTCTCCATACCCTAAACATCCGGCGCGTGTGAACCTCAATGTGTCAACCTTGACACTACAATAGCCCTCATGCAGCTCAGCAAACTACTACACCATCTGTGGCGCTCGTAAAATACGAGTAATACGACTAAATACGATTAAGGCCACATATGTAGAGATGCATTGCTCGGCCTTGCGCCTCTATTGATCATACGACTATCAGCTCGCCAATCATACAGACTTGGTCAAAGTCACGAAGTTCTATAGCACTGGTCACTTTGGTCGATATTTGCGCACCAATGAACCAGTTACATTTACGAGGAGCTCGTTTTTATTAAGAAATATCTTTAGCGGGACGCCAAGGCAAAGGGTATTCCTCGATGAATACGAGCTCCTCGTACATGAACGAAAAGGTGGGGCCGTACTGGCAGTGGTAATGTTCAGCTATATGCTGTGCAAACAGACGCTTCATACTAGGAGACATAATTCAACATTTGCTCTCTTGCCTGCTCATATCATTCATCACAAACCCTACACGACACGTTCAATTCTTCCACGAGCAGAGTATCTCGCGTTTCGCTTCTTTAGTCACTCACTCCTTCTGGTTATTATCTTTCTATGACATTCTACCTAGTGATTGCCCGTCGCAATCTTTAGCAAGTCGAGAATTACAAATTCCAATATATTCTATCGGTGCATAGGAATGAGGTTGAAACAAGTACGCGCAGATTTGTGCTAAAGGCCTACTATCTCTCGGTCAGTTACCTCTCGAATGTATGCGTTCTGTGATGATAGCGATCGTCACCAACAACATTCCAGTCTGTCATGTGTGTCAACGAACGCCAGAATTGCAATCTGGCTCTCTTTCACTTCACTTGCGCAGGTTTACTCCCACACGTAAGTCAATGTGCGCTTGCCGCTGACTTGACTCTCACATGCACACAGTTGGCTTCTTCGCTGTAACGTACTGTATATATAATGTTGCACCCACAAATATGTCATGAAACCAACCAACACGTGGTCTATTGGTAAGACGTTCGCACACCTACCATCGACAATCTATCTCCTGGCCTGGGAAACAGGTGGAATTAGGTGGAATTAGGTGGAATTAGGCCCAGTGAATAGGGACTCATACCGTCCGGATTCTCGGGTATGGAGCCCCCAGGACAGGTCAGAGCTAGGGGACAGATACAGGTTGTTGCGAAAGATCCTCAGTTCAATTCTGAGTGCGTTCCATTCCTTTTGGACTCGTTATCCTCCTTTTGCTTGGAATTGATGGAAAGACAACATTGGTCTCTATCTATTTTTGCTACCTAGCTTCTCCTGTCCTAGGACGAACATACCGGTCAGTCTTGTACTCTGTATCTACAGCTTTTTCAAGCTCACAGGCTTCATCCCCATACCGTTATTGTTCCGATAAAAAAACACATGCTCATCCGCTCCCTCAGCGCCCTCATTCGGCTCCACCCACTGGCAACCCCGAATCACAGTCCACATAGCCTTCATGAAGCCCCAGATGCCACCTCTAGTATCTGAGTGATAGTGCACCCCCATTATAGGTTTGATAGCCTCGCTCGCCTTCTCAGCATGGTAGTGCGGGATTGTCGAGACATAGTGATGCAAGACGTGCGTCTCCGCGATATCATGAAACACCCATCGACCCAGAAAGCCCATGTCCCTGTCAATGGAGGCTGCAGCGCCTCGCAGAAAGGTCCAGGACTCGGAGTCGTAGTGTGGAAGTGATGCGTCGTTGTGTTGGAGGTACGTTATCGCGACTACTCATCCGTCAGCCTTCCCATTAGCATCGAAATAATAGAAGCATGACTTACCTAGCCAATGGTTCACCCAAAGATACGGTAAGACATACCACAGCGCCATATTTGCCCACCCAAAGTTCGACGCCATATACCCCAACCCCACAAGCGCCGCCAGCACACCTGCATCACTAGCCCACACCAACTTCGCATCTTTGGCATCGAATAGCGGGCTATTAGGGTTGAAGTGATTGACTCCTCCAAAGAACCCGTTCTTCTTCCCAATGCCGCGTCCTTCCGCCTGCTTCTCGTGGCAATCATGCCCCGTATTATTCGTCCAAAGATATACCAACCACCCAGCTGACTGCCGTGCCAGAATATACAGCGCAGAATACAGCGGGGCATCTTCTGCTGCCTCGGCCAGCTCTTCAATCGCCATGTTCCGCTTCGCAGCGAAGGTCTCGCGCGTAGGTGGGAGATGAACGGTATCTTTTTCGATATGCCCCGTGGCTTTGTGGTGTTTCCCGTGCGAGATCTTCCACGAGAAGTAAGGCACGAGAAGCATAGAATGGAGCAAAAAGCCAACGGTATCATTGAGTACTTTAGAAGGAGAGAAGGCTTGGTGTCCGCACTCGTGGGCCAGAATCCAAACGCCTGTGCCGAAAAGCCCATTGATGAAACCGTATATATTCCATAGGGCGATGCGGGCTAGTGTTGAAGGGATGAACTCTGGCGTGATGAGTTTGTGGGCAACGAAAAAGACCAAGGCGATTTGGAAGAGATCGCGGAAGATGTAGAGGGAACCGATGAGTGGGCTGCGTTCATAGCATTCTGATGGGATGGCGGAGCGGATTTCTTGAATTGTGTAGGTTGGAAAGGTGAAGGGGTTGCCGTTTGTGTCGATTAGTTTTGAGGATGAGGGTGGAGTAGATGGAAGGATTTTGCGTTGGTTAATAGTTGAGTTGCTTGATTGGTTTGCAGACATGGCAGATGAGGTTTTTGACAACGTCGACATTATCGCGGTGGCGGAGGAGCTTGCCATTGGAATGGGTTGAGAAAGAAAGAACAAGGTATAGGATCGTGATGAAGGGAACAAGAAGTAGAGTATTATTTAGGGTCCGGCAGTGTTCTTATACTATGTATATAGTCGCAGAGGCTAGAACTTTCCCATGTCTCACTAGTAACTTTCCATGATCATAAAGGATGCGTTCGAATCGATTACTGTTTCTGGCTAGGTTCAGAGCAGCGACTGGCTCTTATGTACAGCATACTCTCATTCGTTGTAGAGATCCATGCCCCGTAGATAGACAGTCAAAGATATGCTAGCTCTCGTTTCTCGCTTAGGTTATAAGTCGGAAACATTCACTATACCAAATCAGTCTCGCCATGCGATTGGTTAGGATTGACCGCTTGATCCTCTATCCTTAACTTGTATGTTGAGCAGTAAACTATCTCTTTTTAAGCGTCCTGGAAGGATTTTCATTGGTAGTTGTTGTTCAGGTCACCGAGTTGGTCTGCTAGCTTGAAAAGAATCCGTACTGCAGTAGATAAGTCGTCAGATATTTCGGCCGTAAGGCATTAAATTCTGCTTTTGCCCTTATGACATATACATCTGAATTTTGTAGCATGTTCGCATCGATTAAGTGGAGGGCTTGTACCATAAGTTCACCTTTCTTTACTGCCGTTTCATTAGAACATCCCAAGCCACAGATCTTTATTTATTTTTGTAGTAATTTCAATCGCACAAACATCATCTCGTGATAAAAAGGTTAAAGCTAATGGGAACAAGTGACAACAACAGGCTAAGAAATCTACGCAGATTCGAAAATTTAACGCTTGACTAGGAAACACTTAGAGTTAGGAGGTACGTTCAATATTCTACGAGCTCCGAAGAAACGTTTTGGCGTACCACGTAATCTGAGTCAGCGGTCAAGAGGATTGAGTATACCTTGCAAAGTGCTACTGTATATGGCATAGAGGACTATACGCTTAATGCTAAAATATTTCATCGGAGCTAGTAGGAAGGAGTATCTCTAGAAAACAATTATTGGTCAACGTCTGTTCCTCACGACTCCTTCGCCCACTGCTTCCCACTCCACAACCCACCCGTAGTCCACAGCCAGTAATCCCTCCCTTTGATCAACCATACCATCCAACTCGGCAACTGCCAACCCATAGCCGCACCGACACCCTTACTCTTGCCAACCGGCACCAATTGCATCTCGCGCTGGTCCTCTTTGAAAATTCGATCCTCGCTAGCGGCAGTCTCTTCTTCCCCCGCGGCTAGTAGTAAATCACGTTTGATGTTTGCGCCCAGAACCGGAACAGCAGCGAGGATATTATGAACAGCAGGTCGAGCATATGAAGATACATCCCCTATTGCGTAGATACGTGGCCCGGCTTTGTCGACTCGCATTGTTGCATTGTTGGTGTCGACACGGCCGTCTTCTGTTAGGAGTGTCTGGTCCATGAAGCTGGTGTTTGGTGTCATGCCGGTCGCGGGGATGTAGAGATCAGCTCCTAGCGTGGTACCATTCATAAGTGTCAGTGTCGTTTTGGCGGTAAGGAGCTCGGCTCCTGTTCCTGCACCGTGCGGCTCAACACTTTCGATTCGAGTGTTTTTGATAATAGTGACACCGACTTTAGCCAGATAGGTCTCAGCTTGTTGTGCAATGGACGACCGGAGAGCGGGCAGGATTTTGGAAGCAGTTACGAGTGTGATTGTTACTTTTGGCTGTGATTTTGAGCCCAGCCAACCAGGACGACCATTGAGATATTCACCCAGTTCACCGGCTACTTCGACGCCTGCTGGGCCTCCACCGGCGATGACAATGCTCTTAGCAGCTGGTAATGCTTTTCTGAATTGTGCCCAAGTTCCGCGCAGGCATTCTTCGTCCGTATTTAGTCCAAGTAGTGGAGAAGGCGTAGATGCACCGGTAGCAATAACGAGAACGTGAAAGCTTAGTGTATTGATGTCGCCATTCCTCAAAGCGATAGAAACAGTTCGGTTGATGTGGTCAAGCTTTGTTGCTGTGGCGCTAATGAAGCTAAATGTATTGGCCGGATACTGTTCGAATTTTTTCTCGATGTCGACGAAGAGCTTTGTTTGCGAAAACATATCGTCTGCTATCAATGCTCGAGGGCAAGCGGGTCGACACATGGCTTGCGTAGATGCACTGACAAGAACCACCTCGTACGTCTCACTCTTTGTAAGGTGTGGGAGAACATGTTTCAGAATGTAGTGAGCTACAGATATGCCCCCATATGAGCCTCCAAGGATAACGATCTTTATTTTGGGCGGGGTGGTGTTTGATGGCATCGTCGCATTGATAAGTTGATGAGCAAGGCCGTTCGAAAATATTAGAAATTGAATATCAAGATGAAAATAAGAAGAAAGATGGCATTGAATCAAAAGAAGGGGATGCAGAGATTTCTATATCTAGGCAACGGACGAAACATGGAAGCCTGAACGGTCCCTATGTTGAGGACATGTCGCACGCGGAGAAGCGGTCTTGGTCGGTGAAAGCTGCGATCTCCGACCTCAACCAATGAAATTCCAAGAAATACGCCACATATATCGTACATCGCTAAGATGACGAATAAAGATGCGAGTCCTTCGATCAAATGGGTAGGGCGTTCCATATAATATCCTGTCTTCCATCGCCTGTCTTTGCAATCATATACACATAACGAGAGATTGTAGAGACTAGATATCGAACAAAGTTAGACTACAAAAAAGTTTGTCCTCTCCTGTATGTAATCCGATGCATCCATACTGGACCGTCATTCTTATAGGGGTAAGTATCGAGTTTGGGGAACAGGGTCAAGATCTTAAATTTGAGCCGTCCACACATATGCTGGAACCGAGCAAAGACGTCAACCTCCCTTCCAAATACTTGAAAATAAGAATGCTCAATGAACCATATCTTGCGATTATTTTCATCCTCGCGAGTATTGTCCTTGTTCGTTGCAGGAGCACGAGTCCTAATATATCTTATGCGAGTAAAACTAAGCAGGTGTTGGAAGTCGGTCAACTTCCTGTGTGTTTCTGTATAGATCGATGGAGGTACCAGGACACAGGAGGCATTGCTAACTCTTTGTAAAGTTCCAGCATGGCGACATAGTAACAAAGGAACCACATTAAATGGTATACATAATAAGATCTAATTAATAGGGGGATTGAAGGAGGGAGGAGTCGAAGTTTAAGAATAGCATTGAGCTACATGCGCCAGTCCGAAAGGCGTTTAGCTTCTGCCACGTGACGTTGCATCAAAACTGAAGTGTCTGAAAGAGTATGAAAGCATGTTTATCTGTACTTTTTGAGATTTCAAACACAAGGCATGCCTTTTGAATTCATTCGTTGCATGTCTGAATAGTTTAGCCTTAATTTCGCAGATATCGGCCTTGTTACCGAAACATCGGCAGCATCGCCGACGTACTTCCCCACACTTGAATGCATTCATGTTCATGGACCTGATGGCCCCGAGCATCTAACAATAACCTGTTCTTCCCATTTCATCAGTCCAAATCTAGCTCGACACAGTTTCCTTCCATAATGGCAGACCTTGGCCAAAATCGCGCTCTCAGAATCGTCACCGCAGCCGCGAAAGGCCAGTACGCCGTCCCCGCAATCTGCTGCTACAATCTCGAATCTATAATCGCCTCCGTTCGAGCCGCAGAGTCCAAGAACTCACCCGTCATTGTGCAACTTTTCCCATGGGCTCTTCAGTTCGCTGATGGCTTGCTCGTGCACGCTGCCAAGGAGGCTGCAGACAATGCGAAAGTGCCAGTAGCCGTTCACATGGACCATGCGCAGACTCCTGAGATTGTTAAACGAGCAGCTGATATGGGCGGTTTTGATGGGATTATGGTGGACATGTCGCACTATGAGAAAGAGGAGAATTTTGAGAAGACGAGGGAATTGGTGAAGTACTGTAATGAGCGTGGGATTATCACCGAAGCAGAGCCTGGAAGAATTGATGGTGGTGAGGATGGAGTAGGGGATACCGCGGATTTGGGGCTTGAGGCCATTTTGACGACGCCCGAGCAAGCGGAGGAATTCGTGGCGCTGGGGATCAATTGGTTGGCGCCAGCTTTTGGCAATGTACACGGGAAGTACGGAGCAAAGGGTCCACAGCTGGACTACGATCGGCTCAAGCGTGTTCATAAGCAAGTCGGAGATCGCGTCGACCTAGTGCTTCATGGAGCGGGTACGGAGTGGTTTGATGAGAAAAGGTTTAAAGAATGCATTGAGTGCGGAGTGGCGAAGATTAATTTGAACGATGCGGTAAATGATCACTTCACAAGGGTCATGGTTGAGAAGGCTGGAAAGGTACCGTTGACAACATTATTGGAAGAGGCTACGATGGCAATGCAAAAGAGTGTGGAATGGCATATGGATTGGATGGGATCAACTGGAAAGGCTTAGGGATAAAGTAGTTCTGATGCTCCTTCGCTAATCTTTCTGTCGTTTCCTCTGATGTTAGCAATCTCTCCTTTTCTTTTGCAGTATCTCGGGACCTGAAACGCACTTATATGTCGTTTTGTACACGTTCATACTCCCAAAGTCTTATATTTTGAAGGCTGATAAGCTCGAAGCTAAAGTTTCATAGTGCACTTAACATGCCCGGCACCGTGCCAATTCCATCATTGAAATTTTCGCACTAACGCCGAAGATCAGGATTTTATCTCCAATTGTCACTCCCTATGAACTCTGTTCGCAGATGTGCCCATTGCAATAGATTCATCAAATGGCTCATCCTTTGAAGAATGCAAAGAACCAATATACTCAAGTCACTGCAGTTTGGAAGATGACAAGGCGTTCCCAATAGCTTGCTCCGCTAGTGAGTTTTGTTGGTTGGGATTGTCCGGGAGCTGAAGGAGGTAAAACACAATCCTGCTGAGGATGCGGTGATAAATTAGTCAAATATACCTGCGTATGTTGGGGGGAAGTACACTTACCCGGATAGCAAATGGGGTTGATGCTTTATATACGAACGCGTTGTTCGTCCTAGGTTTGAGCAAGGGTTGCCTATAAGATCTATCGTCCTCGTTGAAGACGTTCTCCATGCCGGCCTCGTTCTTCACCACCCCAGTTCTAACAAAATCATACAGTATTTGAGTTAGCAAAGGTCCCATATGAGGATACGTTGGGCGACCGTTGTGTAATTGTTTAGAAACAGCGACAGGTCTGGAGCCCAATCGGTTGAAGGACAAAAATTGGCGCCACCAGCAGCGTCCCTATCTTCGCCTTCAGCGATCTCCGGCTGCTTCTCAGCCGGATCAACCAAGTCTACCTCAAAACCTCCAGCATGCTCATGCTGTTGCCCTGTCGGATCCACGGCTTCCTCCCCCTCATTCATAGCGGATCTCCATAGTCACGGTCAACCACAACCCCGACGGCTAGGATATTTGCGAAAGCGAACATGGAATTACGCGCAATAGTTGTGCTGAGTTTTTGCTAAACTCAACACTATTCGGGAACAGTAATCTTTCATGCTCGCCCACTTCGACCAAAAATATTTGAATGAGCTGCATCCTGCCGGTATTCGGCAAAGCTCATTAATTAGATACGGCGAATAGGTCGAGGGTACATCAGGCTAACTTTACAGGCTAGAGTTGGGTTCCAAGTAGGTGGTGGAGGCGAAGAATAGTGACTGGAAGGTACCGACGGCGCTAAACTTACATACTAATTGAATAGACTATTGACAAGTGAAAAGATGAACTCAAAGTGGGCAAGCGTACAAACTGAGTGTCCGAATCTTACCATATTATTTTGGCCAGAAGGAAAACCGATCTGCTCTATAACAACGCAGTATTTGAATCTTCGGTTAGCTCAAATGGTCATGACAGCTCCAAACCACGAGCTGTCTAACGTCCGTCCCTGCGTCACGGAAAACCCACCGTGCCGGAAAGTGTATGAGGGATATTTCGACTTTGAGCGACTGTACCTCTGTAGACGCGTTGCGCTTTCTAATATTTCTCTATAGATGCCGTAATGTGGCTAATTTAAACACCTAGGATTCCTCTAACCTCTAAATTACGTTTGTATCGTCGCCTTCGCGCCTAATTCGCAAAGAGACCCCTTCTATAGCGTAACATAGATCCTTTCCTACATCACTACCGTTAAGCTCTTACCACTCTTTAATACTCATGAATGGTCTTATCCGCACCTTACTACGATGCTAGCGAGTCTTCATTAGCGTTGTGCCTGCTGTGGCGCGTAGATTCATACAACACCGCCACGCGGGCACTTCCAATCAGAATAATTACCAATCCAGACTAGTGGTGAACAACCCCGCATAGCTCACATAATCATTGCAGTGTAATATACTTGCGGCCCTGGGGAATTTTTGGAAGATCACCAACGTCGCGTTCACACTTCATATCAAACCTCGTCATGCCTCCTCACCTCATTATTCTCGACGTCTCTGGTCGTAAATATAAAACACAAAAGGCTACACTTCAAACTTCTCCGTACTTCCGAAATCTCTTGGCCAGATGGGACGATTGCAGCGATAGACAGGAGGATGGCTCCTACTATATTGACGCGGACCCTGACGCATTCCAGTATATCTTGGAATTTATGCGACGTCCGTCAAAGTTCCCCCTGTTTTGGACAAAGGAGAAAAGCTTTGACTACGCACTCTACAACAAACTCGAAGCGGAAGCAGATTACTTCCTCCTCCATGACCTACGCGATTGGTTACGAAAGAAACGTTATCTCGATGCCGTCAAAACTATTATCGAGGTAAAAGCATTGTCTGAACACCAACTTAAAGATGACCGGGACCAGACAAGATGCGAAGCCGATATAGAGGTTCAGAGCTTTTTTGGTTCATACTCGGGGGAAAGGCGCTATCGTAGCCCGTGCGAAATCCATACGGAAAATGAAGAACCCATAAGGGGCTGCAGCTCCTGCTTGGTACTCATACGGGCTCATGGACCGCAATATGATGATTCACCGAAGAGACTCACCCTAGTGACAAAAAGAATAGAGTTTGATGAGACTGTCTGTGTGAACGAAATGGCCTCCTGATGGTTAGATTACTGGAGATAGTAAATACTATCATATGATATGCGCAAGTCCTAGCTTAACATCACTCTTTGAAACGCATCGCCTGTGCTCTAACAACACTATAACTGGGTGCATTTGGAGGCAAGCCCTGCGTCCTGGCTGGCTCCGTCTATGATAATAACTGTGGTAATGAGAAGGACACGGCTGCCAAGAATAGCCTAGCAAGTGACCATTCATAGAGGTTTCCTATAGAGATCTAATATAAAATAGTGAAATTATTTA
>BLYF01000039.1:225058-330119 GCA_014905255.1 Herpotrichia juniperi | reverse complement strand
TCCGATGTCAATGCAGCAGCAGCAGAATATGGTGGAAGAACAGCACTGCAGGCTGCAGCAGAAGGAGGACATAATAAGGTTGTAGATTGTCTCTGCGCAGCCGGTGCTAGACGATAAGGCACGACCCTTAGTATTAAAGCCTCGACTTAAGAGCAGGTAGTGTATTGAAACACATGATTCAGAATAAATTCTAGTGCAGCTTCCCTCAAGTATTAACCACTTTGCTAGGTAGTACTAAGGAACAAATCGCAAAACATCTCTAGATCATATATAAACAGAGATATTAGTGCTATTAATATTCGTGCTTAGTTAGGTTCAGTCACATATCCAACTATTTTGGAGTCTCGTAGTCCTCAATACCAAGGCCTAGTTCTAAGTGCGGATGGTGTATAGATAACACATAATTCTAAAAACCTAGTGTGACTACCCTCAGAGTATAGACCTCATGCTCAGCGGCGTCAAGTAATACAATCGGTATTCGTGTTAGGTCTGGAAGGGTGTGGATATGTAAAGTTGAACTTTATTTATTCTAAGGCCTTGGAACGTTTATATCAGCATGATTTACTATTCTATATCTATTGTCCTCTCTATTTCATAGAGGGACGGGGAATCAAATGAATATATAACCAGCTGATTTGCCACAGCGAAGGTACGAGAATGTTCTACTGCACATAAAAGCACATAATCAAGATTCGCCACTTCGGCCTCGCCAAAGATCGACGAACGCCTCCGACAAAGCTAGCAGGGAGGACGGCCGACCCGCACTGACACAGACCTTGTGAGGCGGCGAATATACAAGAGATAAGTTGGTTGATAGGGAATAGGTACAGCCACACTTGTATTAGCCACTGGCCGGTAAGGTGCGCCACGAAATAATGAGCTACAGCTATGGCTAGCTCATCTACGTGATTAAAATATACATCGTGTTTCTTAACTTATGTAGGACGTAATATGGTTTGCTTAGATTAGCAGGTACCTATTAGCGTAGCAACAATACATGAATTATTTGTTTCTAGCCGCTATAGGGCTGATGATGACTTATTAGCATGCTGATTAGGCTACGAGGTGCTGATACTGCATTATTCTGACTTTAGGAGTGATGCGACCTGGTGTTGGAGTCATAGTAGAGGAGTCGCACTACGCCGTAAATTAAGGCCCCTACGTTTAAGGCCGCGAAGGCGACGATGAGATTGGTAATTTTAGTAGAGGCGGCGCTGGGCAGGTAGAGGAATACCCCTGGCATCTACGACAAACAGTACAGTACAAATATCTGGATGAGGATGAATATCTACTACTTTGAAGTCTATGTACCGGTGGATTTTCTCGCTACGGAGTACTTCTCGGCACGTAGTGGGGGATATTACTCATGCATGTAAAAGGGCTTAGAAGCTTCGTGGTCACACCTGAGTCCTAATTCAACGTTAAGATATAATTATGCCTACATACTGGCCAACTTTGAAAAGATAAATATACAAGAATCTTAAAAAATACAAACAAGAAGAAAGTCGAAAAGGCCTGCCTGACAAAGTCCGCCTAATTTAATAATACAATCGTTTCTTCTCCCCAATGAACCCTTGTTTAAACCCATCATCTCTCATCTCCGTAAGCTGTTTCTTAACCTTCAACCCTTCCGCACTCCCCACACCCCCAGCAAGCCTCGCATCACCCTTCTTGCCTGCAACAACAGCCGGCGCTAGGCGACCACTCGTAATCTTTTGACCGTCCTTGAAGCACTTCAGGCTCTTAAAGGGCGGTAGGCCACTGCTAATGCCCGGAAATCTGATCACTCTAACCTGCAAGCCCCCACAAGACGACCCGAAATACAGAACACAGAAACCTCCTGGGTCTGGGCCGATGGATTCAGGCGCGAAATTTCCGGTGCCTGCAATACGGCATTGAGAGGATGGCATCTGCCACCCGCAGTTTCCGGAAAAATTCTGGTCTGTGCAGATGTAGACCGCGCCAGGGAGGCCGCGTTTCGCAAGCGAAGTGGGAGCGGCAGTGATAGTGGAGATAAGGATGGCGAGCGGGAGGAGTATGGTGTTGAAAATGTGCATCTTCAATGAAGGCGCGGTGGTTCTTTAGAAATTACGTCTGTGTAGAATCGAATGTCTTGGACAGTGGGCGTTCGAGGTCGTGCAGGGAAAGTGGTATCGTGTCGATCGTATCTTCTTATTATACAGATGCTAAAAGGTAGGGAACAGACGGTTAGAGCAATTGCGACTGCTGTTGTACCTGTCAGTGGGTTGAAGGCGAGCGGCGTCGATGGGAACAAAGATAGTGCTATGGTCTTGTGATCTCATCATACCTCTATCAAAGATCTGGATACGCGGTGGCGCCTCGAGGACAAAGACCTGCTCTGACTCCTTTGTCTTTCGCACGGAACATGTGCCAGAGATGGTTATCTTTGTTGCCCAGCCCCATTCTGAAGACTGCAGCAGATGCTCAAGAATGCGCGCAAGCCATGGACAGAAACATATGACTGAAGGAAAATGGACTAGAAGGCGAGAAGTTTAAGACAAAGATCGAAGTGGGAATGAGACAGATATCAGCAAAAACCCGGGGGATAAGTACAAGGGTGTGATGGTAACAAGCAACTCCATCAGGCGATGATGGAAGTGTGCATGAAACGCGCTCCCGATTCAGGATGCAACTGGAGAAGTCGCACCCATGAGCTGTCGACGTATAACATATGATAGGTCCCACTCTCCGATGCCGAGTTTTAGTGTTGGCAGTATGCAGTCGCTCGGCGTTGTGACACTTGTGTGGTGCTCAGGCTGCCCTCCCTCTTCAAAGTGTCAACTGTGTATGACATGGGGAAGACCACAAACCGTTCGCAGACGAGGATCGACAGGCACAAGATCCACAACCCTAGTCGGTCATTGAGACTTGTAAGATGCATGGCACCTGCACCCGGTAAAGCCGTCACATCCGGTACGCAACATCATCCGAGATCGTCGCGAAGCGTCGAGAAGGAGGACAACGAGACGGGCGTGTGTTGCCCGACATATGGCACAACTAACATTAGGAAACGTCGATGCTCGCACGGCATGAATGTTCGGTAGTGACAAAGAAACAGAAGACTCTTGAAGTCTAGAAGATTTACAATTTTAATCCTCAGGCGTCGCTTGACAAGGAGCGAGGTTTCAGGCGCCGATTTGCCGCAGATGCTCCAGTATCAAACGTTGATGCGTTTTGCGCTAGCCGAATCATGGGGTGCGAGTTTGCAATGTCGCAAGTCAAGCTTTGCGTGGCCGAACGCGTCTGGTACTTTTAGAGAATGAGTTGAACAAGCTGCGTATATGGGTCAACATTAGATTGGACGTTGTCGAGCTCAGAAGTCAAAAGATAGAAGCCACTCTTTAAGGTGGCTGCAGGAGGAGAGCTCAAGTATGCGATCACTACTTCAAAGATGTATCTGCCGTAAGGAGAGATTGCCAATTGCACAAGAATGCTTGGAGTATGAAGGTCAAGACGGGTCGGATGAGAAGGAATCCGACAGGAAAGATAGTGTTGAGGTCGAGTGCCCATGCACTTAGTTCCGCGCTAGTTCCGCGTTAACGGCTTCGGACGGAATTTGGCGAAAAACGTTCACCTTGCGACCCACCTGCCAACCTACGATGCCCTCATGTTCGTACTCCGGCGACAACTGTGCTGCCGGGCCCACCAGCTACCTTCAATCGCCCGTTTACAATATAGCTCGCTCGCCATGGAGCAACGGGACTATGCAGTGCGTCACCTGCTGCCGTGCCCGAATGCTGCAGTCTGACTCTTAGCAGGCGGCTGTGACAGCGCTCAATACGCTCCAGTCCAACTTCGCCATCGTAGATGCGATACGCAAGTCGGGGTACGCCATGCACAAGTATGCAGTACCCGAGATGCTTGAGTGGCTTCGAAAAATTGGATATAAGGTGTGCGACTTCCAAACAAACGCAGCTCTAGAGCTACCACTAACAAGACCCCACAGCCTTCAGACTTCAACCGTCTGAATCCCATACACATCGCTGGTACGAAAGGGAAAGGCTCCACGAGTGCCTTCGTATCGTCCATACTCGCACAATACCTCGGGTCCTCTGGCACCAGTCCCACTAAAATAGGGCTGTACACTTCACCCCACCTTCGATTCGTTCGTGAGCGCATACAGATCAACAATGAGCCGATATCAGAGGAGAAGTTTGCAAAGTATTTTTTTGAGGTATGGGACAAACTAGAAGCCGCCGCCGCGATAAACACAGCTCCAGATACGCCCGCCCAACCGATGTACTTCCGTTACCTGACGCTGATGGCGCTGCATGCGTACGTTCAAGAGGGAGTGGACACAGCGATTATCGAGTGTGGCATTGGTGGCGAATATGACAGCACAAACATCTTCGAATTGCCCAGTGTCACGGCGGTGACAAGCCTAGGCATCGATCACACAGGCATGTTGGGCTCCACGCTAGCTGAGATCGCATGGAATAAGGCTGGGATTTTTAAAGCAGGCAGCGTAGGTTTTACGGCGCCGCAGAAAGAGGAGGCTCTCGCTGTACTGGAAGAACGTGCAGCTGAGAAAAATTCCACCCTCCATATTATCGATGTGCATCCGGCTTTGGCGAACGACGAAGTCAAGTTAGGTCTATCAGCTTCTTTCCAGAAGATTAATGCATCCGTGGCCATCGCTGTTGCTGCGGCACACCTCCGTTGGCTTGGGCATGCCTATATTCCCGATCCTACAACCACAAAACATATCAATCTCCCTCCAAAATTTATCAAAGGTCTCGAGGAAGTTCATTGGCCAGGGCGATGCGAGGTCAGAAGAGAGGAGAACGTGGCCTGGCACATCGATGGAGGACACACATTAGAAAGCATCGAAGTGACCGGGCGTTGGTTTGCAGAACAGATCGCATCTGCGTCTGCTTCCTCGTCCACTGGCACGAAGGACCCCCCACGGGTCCTTATCTTCAACCAACAAACACGCGATGCAAATGCACTTGCCAAGGCCCTGTACGCCGCTCTACAGACGGGTGTCACAGCTGGTGCAGAGTCGCCATTTTCACATGTCATATTTACTACGAATCAGACCTTTGATGCTGGCTACAAGCCCGAGCTTGTCTCCATGAACGCGAACCAGGAAGACGTCGATACCTTGGCTGTGCAAAAAGCTCTTGCAATTACCTGGTCGGAGATTGATCCAACGGCGTCCGTGAGCGTTTTGAGGACAGTTGAGGAAGCTATCAGTACTGCACGAGCAGTGTCTAAAACCTGGACACAAGAAGCTGGGAATGGCGAGACGGAAGTCATGGTCTTGATTACTGGAAGTATGCATCTGGTCGGTGGCGCTCTCGAGGTATTGGAAACGGGTGGCGTAGAGTAAGGCGATGATGACTGAGATACCCCTTGGCGAAAATTATTTAGACAGACAAAGAGAGCTTCAACATGCGCTCTTTATTAGTCATATCCCTACGAGTTCACCAACTGAAAAAGTCAAAAAGACTAACGCATATATAGAACGAGTTGTCAAGCCCTTGACGAACGAGGACTCGCAATCTAGTCCTAGGCTGAGCATAAGAGAGGCCATCATAGGTAGCTAAGGCAAGTTTTAACCCAATTTCCGCACATGCCAATCATTTTCAGTATTAGGTCATCAAGACATTATATCCTACGTTTTGCAGCAATCAAAATGATTGCATGTGTAAAAAGCTAGCTATCATATCCTCTTTAAGGTGCACTGACTCTACCCCTAAACTTAGACGTCGTGTTTGAAGCCTACAATCCTTCTCACAACCTTATCACATTCTCTATCCAGCAAGCTTTTCCGTCAAGATGTTAACTATTGTCATCTGCAACAAAGGCAACATGAGGTTCAATTGTTCAATTTAGGGACTGTGACCGATCACGCAGTATACCTTGTATCATCTCTTATGGGTGAGATCGGCAGTCAGCCTAGGATGTTCAATGGAATCGAGCTGTAAATATATGAGCAACTCGATAATTTTGACCTTGATGCAAATAGTAGAACGTCTGCGATGATCTCCTAGGCAACTGTTATCTGATACCCATACAGATAATAACAAAACACGTTTTTATACAAACTTCTCATCTCAGATGACGTCCAACCAACACACCTGGCTCTACGCCCGTAATTTACCGTCTTTGAGACTCGAACTTCTGCGTCAGCCTCGATTTCGCACCCATTGCACATCACAACCCCCCACAAGAATCTCAGCACCAGTAACACAACCTCACATCTCTAATTAACATACGCTACCTGTATCCACAACCCGATTGCATTTAATATATTTTTCAAGAAAAAGTGTCGCTTAGCCGGAAAGGTGGTAACAAGGAATGCAGGAGGCCGACAGTTCCGACCCGTTTGTGCGCTCCGGAATGGAACATATGACAACATAACATGATGGCAGGCTTATCTCGACCAACTGCTCTTTATGATTGAGGTTGTACATGCCCTCTATCTAGGAAATAGCGATTCGATCAGAAGTGTATATCTACTGCGCGGCAATGGCTTTCGTTTATCAATCTTGAGTCAAGACTTCATTTCGCCATCCTCATCTTGATCTACCAAGTGAGACTTGAACTTGATCTTTAAGCAGCAGTTGAAAGTGTCAGAGTGCCCTAAAATCGCATGTGCTAGGACACCCTTCCCTCTTGTACAGTCTTCATCCTCCCCCCTACCACTCGAGCAGAATCCAATCACTATGTCTAAGAAACCCCTTCCTAGGAACTTCCACCAGGACTCCATCCTCACCCTAGACAACGCTACCTTCATTAAGGAAGCCTTTTCAACAACTCCATCCATCTTCATCACTGATCCCTCAGAAACAGCCTCAACCTTCTCCACCAAAGAACGGCCATCCTCGGACACCGAATCATCCATCTACATCCTCACTGAGCGCTCAGATCTAACAATATCACGAGAAGGTGGCTGCGCAGCATGGCTTACTGTGGTGGGATCAGTGCTTGTGTACTACTCCTCCTTCGGCATCATCAACAGCTTTGGCTTCTTCCAGGACTACTATTCGCATGAGTTGCTAAGGGATACGACGCCGTCGACTATTGCGTTTATCGGCACTCTGCAAATTATGCTGATGAATGTTTTGGCGTCTGTGAGTGGGGCGTTGTGTGATGAGTATGGGGTGACGGTAAGTCTCTGTCAAGATCTGCTTCGCTGTCGTGGTATCAAACTGAGGGAACTAACACTAGTTGATCAAGTAGTGGCTATACGTCGGTTCCGGTATTGGCTCCTCGGGTGCCCTACTCGCACTCTCTTTCTCCAGACCAGGCGTCGTCTGGCAAGTTTTCCTCACTCAGGGACTATTAATGGGTTTTACCATGGCGTTTGGCGTCCAGCCTGCTCTTACAATCGCGGGCCAGCACTTCAAAAAAAGACTTGCATTAGCTATGGGTATCGTGTCTGCTGGCTCTGCAGCTGGCGGTGTTCTGTTCCCCATAATGTTCCGCAAATTGTTGCCTGTGGTGGGATTCGCGTGGATGCTGCGGGTCGCAGCCTTGAAAATCATGTAGGTCTTCAAACACACTTCATTATCGCGTGATGCGGAAAGTGTGCTAACTGAGACTAGTGTATGCTACGCTATCGCCCTCAGCATCTCAACTAGCAAACACCCCCGCAAAACCCAACCTACCAGTGTCCAGACGCTGTTGGACTTCAAAGGCTTCTTGGATGCACGGTATTCCGTGCTTTCCGTCGGAGCCTGGTTCGCACAACTCGGGTTGTGGGTTCCGTACTACTACATTGGTACACTCACCCGCTTCCTCTTCCGCGTGCCTTCTTCAATTCTGTGCTACTTCCCCATTCGCTTGTAGCATTACCATGTTCATTGATATGTATATGCCGTTAGCTTGTGCCTCGTCTCCATCCACCTTAATATACTTCTTCCAAATTATCTTCTACCTCTTTTAACTTGTCCCATTCTGTTTGCTTCTAATGTCATGCATAACTCGAGTTATTTGCTGACCTTTTCTTCTCCTAGATGGATACTGCACACTAGTCTACCCAGACACACCAATGCAAGGCTTTTTCCTACCTCTCATAAACGGTACCAGCATTATAGGCATGATCGTGTATGTCTCCTCAATTCCCCCTATACCCCTACCCTCCGTTTGATTCCTATTCCTGTATACCTACTAACTACAACCCTCCCCAGTGGCGGTCTCCTCGGCGACTGTGTCGGCCGCCTAAACACCCTCTACCCCTTCACCGCCCTCTCAGGTCTCCTCTGCCTAACGCTCTGGCTCTTCTCCCCCTCGCTCCCCCTCCTCATCCTCTTTGCCTGTCTTTACGGATTCTGCTCCGGCATATTCGTAGCACTGCTCCCGCCGGTCGTGGCGCAGTTGTGTCCTGAGGGACGGATCGGCGCGAGGATGGGGGCGTTCTATCCTGTGGTTGCGATTAGTAGTTTGATTGGGACGCCGATTGCAGGGGCATTAATTGGGAGTGGGGAGGGCGGGTATCGGGGGCTAATTTCCTATGCGGTATGTATAATCGCATATCTGTGAGGGTGAAGTGGGGCAACAGCTAACCAGTTTAGGGTGGTGCGCTTATTATTGGTGCTTTGGTCATGATGGTGAGTAGGTTGCTGCATGATCGGGATCTGGGGAGGAAATGGTGAACGCTCGTGTGACGTCTTATGGGCATGATTATCGTTGTCAATGGTCGTAGAATTCGAGCTAGGATCAGGAGTCGCATAGAAAGCCCTGATGAAGATTAATGCCAAAAACACGAACATTGTCGGTTGATTCTGAATATTCTTCCACTGTATTTTACATAGGGTTGTGGCATCTATTCATGGAAATTTTTTTTGTCGCTTTTGTATCATAGGCTCGATCAACTTTAGATTGGGAACAGATAGGTTATCCTTTCTTTCATAGATCGTCATTTCAATATATACTTGAGGCTGCATGATGCGAGAGCTGTTCGCGGAAGTGATGAAGCGCGTTTGATATGTACCGATAGTGAAGAAAATACCCTTGCTAACATATCGATTGCCTACTGTGCAAGAGCCCTTATGCAAACCTTTCCTCTTCCTTCTTGCCTCTCTGATCCGCCACCGCCTCCACAAAACGAAGTCCCCTTTCAACTCTCGGACGGTCATTGATATCCAATATGTCACAAGATGTCACTGCGCCTGTCACACGCATATCACCAATCTCTGTCCAACTAACCTGAGTCATAATGTCCGTAGACGAGATACCTACTTCGTCCCAGAGCTCAAACAGCTCTTCCTCACAGTAAAGGGCGTTCAAGCGCATTTTATCGTCTTTCAGCTTGGTAACAAGGTTAAGGAAGTTGGCGACGGGAGGGATCTGCGACAGGAACTCTCGATGGAGGACTCGGAACTTTGTACCGATAATGATGAGGATTGCGAAATCGACTTCGCTGAAAGTTTGTTAGACCACACTTGCAATGGCTGCTTATGAGAAAAATGAAGGATCTTACTTGCAGTCTTCGCCCTCAATCCACTTCTTATAGATCGAATCGATAAAGTTCGCAGACGCACGTTCCTTCGCCTCTTTAGTAGCCTTCTCCCAACCATCCGATGTATCTTCTAGCGGTTGTTTGACCCAGAGAAGAGCGTAGTTGGAAGTTGCGCGGTTACCGATGGCCATGTACGTGCTCATTGTAATTTTTGGAATATCACTCATGAGCTTCGACCGCCATGGTTTAGACTTTATACTTGATTTGCCTATACCAAAGACGCCAAGACATCTAAAAAATGCAATGTAGTACAAGGCAGCGACGTCGTTTGACGCCGCAATAGAGTTCTGCGATGGGAGGAGTTGCGAGAATTCTTCAAAGCGGAGGGTGAAGATGATAGGCCGGTTGTGGTACATGCGGTAAAATTCTATCTCGAAGAAGTTGTCCACATCTACTGGATCGAGAAATTCGTACTCGGTGGAAGAAGCTACAGCCTTTTCTGTTGAGTCTTCAGTATTAGATTCCGTAGCTTTCCTGACTACGGAGGGGACAGAGACCACCCATTCAGACATAAAGCTGGCTGTGCCATCGCAATTGCCAATGACCGGGTGCAGCTCTGTCGCAGTCGACATCGAGTCCGTTTTTTTCAACTCAAAGGGTCCAAGAAGCCCAGTAATTGGGTGGTAGAGCTGAGGTCTAGCAGTCCCAGGAAAAGATACAAATGTGAGATCATCAGTCATGCTGAAGGTGTTGGTAGCATAGTCGCGAAAGGCTCTTGAGACGGAAAGACAGGTTTGCCTCGTAGCACCGTCCGCATGATTAACAATCATACAATAGATTTCGTTTGGAAATATGCCATGAGCCAGTGAATTGGACGGACTTAGTCTTCACAAAACGTCTAATCAGCTCTCGTTCATGAAAAGTTTGAGGAGCACTTACGCTTCGGACGCGGTAGCTTCGAACAAGTGTGCAATTGCTGCGAGAGTGGAACCTTTATTCTTCCAGGTGAGCGCCTGCAACTCGTCAAATGTCTGCGTCCATTCCTGTTCTACGACTTTTAAAGACTCGTAGTCAGAGTTGCTAGTTACTGATGTTGAAGCAGGAACCTCTTTGTCATCACCCTCGTCGTCGTCGCTCTTTTTTTTATGATCCTCCTCGCTGTAGTACTCCTCGCCCTCGTTGAAATACGTAATTGCCCTAATTCCCCAATTTATGTCGAGAGAAAATGGCTCAACAAACTGTAGTCGTCGGGTGTGCTGGACCACATCATCGGTAACTCGGATCAACACGACATGGGTGAGTGACACAATGATTGAATTGAACTGCTTTCGTCCCTGGGTTCTCCCCTTCTCGACCGCATCAACGATAGCCTTGTGAAAGTTCTCTCGGCAATAGAGATCTCGACACAGATATACAAAGACGTCGAGTAGCCAGTATGAATCTGAGGATGGCGCACTTCCGCGCTCTTTCCCTTCCAGATGATAGCCTTCGAACACTGAGGCCGCAAACTCAGTCTGGTCTTTGGTCGAAATGATGGCGTTCAAAGTCGCAAAAGTAGCTGAGACTGTATCAACTCGAACTCTGGAAGCTAGCCTAACGAGAGCCGAGGAACATGACGAGAGGCACAAAAACAGAAATGAAGCTTCCCGAAAGAGAAAATCGTCTTTGCTTTGGGTATAGCATGCGTGCCACACGTGTTCTTTGGCCCGAAGAGCACCGAATAATTCATTGCAGATAATGAATGACGGCTTATTGTTCAGTGCGCTTTCTGTCTTCGGACGAACGAGAGTCGGATTTAGTTGCTTGTATTCCAAGATGGGGTCGTACTCAATCTTCAGAGACTGGACAATAGACGTAGTGATAGACTCGTGAGCGATGTCTCGCAGCGGCCGAGATCCTTGGAAAGTTTTAAAGTCCCGCAGAGAAGAAAGATAGAATTCCTTTGCGTCTTCCAATAATGAAGGCCATCCTCTATCAAAATTAGAGAGATGGAACTGACAGCAGTCGTTGACTGTGAATTGTTCGCGATCAAGGTCGAAACCGTAGCTCCACTCGATACCCCTAGATACTCGTCAGTGGTAGTGCTCAAGGCCCTACTCAACATACATGGCGATGGCTACTGTGAGACAACAATGTACATATCGGGTTTGCAAGCAGTTCAAGTTCGTGCTCACATTTTTTCTCCTGGCGGAACAAAGCTGGGCATATACTCTATTCTTTCAGCGCCAGTTACAGCAAGTGGAATATATACCCCACTCAGAGCTCGCTTTGGCGACACAGCGAAGACTCGAGTCTCAAGCTTTGTGTCAACGTCCGAATACTCTGCACGTTTCTGCTCCAGCCACTTCTGATATGCGTCCGGATCAGAGGGAACCATTGATGTCAAAATTTCGCCCAGGCCGTCCGGATGAGAGTCCCTTTAAGCGTTTAGTGTTCCCAATCATTCTGGGCTACCCGGAGAGTAAATATACCAGTGGTTGTAGTAGACATAGTATCTGCCGCGCCATTTGAAGAAGTAGAACCCGCCCATAAGTGCTATATGCGAAGGAAAGACGAGGAGGAAAAAAGAGAAACAGGAAGGTGGGGCTCAATCGAAACGTGAAGATGCAAATACGCTCTCGCCAAGTCATACGACTTGTACCACATCCTTGCCTGATATTTCCATATCTGCATCGAAGAAGCACCTCAATCGCGCATAAAAAGACACGGCGAGCCCCATGATTGGACAAGAACAGGGACACAAGGTAGGCTACAGTGCTGCGGTGCTACAGTCATATAAGTCTAGGCAGTTCCTCGGCTTTCAGATGATCTAGGAGGGTTAAACATTATGTTGTCTGCTTGGATTCGGAAAGGAGATATCTTAACCCCGCAAAATGTGACGTCATTTTAGTGCCGAACGCGCTCCCTCCGAATACATTACTCCTCGTCTTCCTTGCGTTCCACGCGGAGCTTTTGTGCAACGTCTCACATATCTTATCCCATCTCTTTGCAACAATGACCAGCCAAGAAGCTACCTTGCCTGACAGAAACGCCGCTTGGTTTGACAAACAACCTGACGACAGGCAGATCTCGCTCGCTGCTCGCTCGTTGCTCGAAACGTATGGCAGAATATCACCAGACAAGGTTGTGGACCACGTTATTCAAATACGCGATGAAGCTTGGCAGGTTTTCCCATATCCATGCATTGGACAGTTCCGATTCCTTGACCTGAGCCTGAATCAGACGAAGGAGTATTCAGACATTCTCCAGCGCCTTCAGCAAGGACAGAAGTTGCTGGATATGGCGTGCTGTTTTGGCCAAGAGATACGACAGTTGGTTGCAGATGGCGCTCCGTCAGAGAACATCTATGGATGTGACCTTCGCGAGGAGTATATTAAACTCGGCTACAAATTGTTTAGGGACCAAGACACGCTGCGGACCAAGTTTCTTACTGCAGATATCTTCGATGCGACATCAGCCCTGACGGACTTGCAAGGCCAGTTCGATATGGTTTACGCAGGGTCGTTTTTCCACCTCTGGGGTTACGAGGACCAAGTGAGGGCTTCCAAATCCGTGGCTCTGCTCCTACGACCACAGAAAGGTTCCACAATATATGGACGACAGGTTGGGTCCGTCAATGCTGCGACGCATAACCATCGAACAAATCCCACTGGCACGATGTACCGACACAATGTGGAAAGCTTAAAGCGGATGTGGTGCGATATTGGGGACAACCTCGGGGTATCATTCGCAGTTGAGGCGAGACTTGAGGAGCTAGACCCCGACCATTTCAGACTTCACACGCCTGATACAAAACGTATCCACTTCGTCATTCGTCGAGAGTAAAACACTAGACGACGTTGCATCTAGTACCGTCAATGGCAGGTTGCGCTCTACATCGGATGTTGCACTCGTCCTTGTGTACTTCTGGAAGCAACAACAATATGTTTGTAGGCACTGCGGAGTGCATACAAACGTAAGCTCATATGCCCGGCATCATTCGCAGGTACCGGGTATTCGTCTTTACGAGCAACGGTACCTGCGCGGTTCTGTTGTTTTGTAACGCAGTTATTCGCGGATCACTACCAAGTACAGACTGGTCCAGAAACCTTCCTTTTTGGTGCAAGAAACAGACAGCAGCACCGCCGTCGCTCGTTCTCGCCCTTCGATCCGCTTGATCGTCCGGGTATACGATCCTGGGGTAATGGAAAAATTTCCAAATTTAGACTGCATATTGCAATACGCGATTTAGCGGGGTGGAGACCGGGGTGGTGAAGTTGCTAGCCAAACAAGCTTGATTATCTGCACTTTGGATATATTTATTCATACATGTCCATCTATTGTCACTGTCGCTCCTTGAAAGGCTAATTGACCTCACCAGCATGCTTCCGAGGCATCGGGGCCACCAAATGCCCGGTTGGGAAGCACAACGTGATTGTTTGCAACGGACACAGAGAAGGACACGACGGGAAAGCCGATATTATGGCATAGTGAGCTTGCACTTAGTTTAATTTGCTCAGAATGCTCGAGGTACGCGCGGTATGACCCGACATGATCGCCTAGAAGTATCGAAACGCTCGAACTGCCAGGCCTCATCTATTTCTCAAATGAAAGGTGCTACATCACGAGCCGTATGCACGGATTTTTCTTCACCTACCTTGAACTTTAAAGGGTTCGGGAAACATAAGAAGAGATCATTTCCGGTTCTCCTGACTTCAATCGTTCTTAACTGTGTCTTTCTAGACGTCGAAAAACGATCACTGGGATCAAGGCACTCCAATTCAGCAATATGAAGGGATCAGTGATTCTCGCTGCGGCGCTCGCTGCCAGTGTAAACGGCGCGGTAATCGAGGCAAGACAGCGCCCTCGTCCTACATCTCGCGCTCCAGTCGACGGTACTCCAGATGGTATTTCTCCCCCAGTGCTCAAACGAAATCCTCAGACGCGGCCACTCCAATTTCCTATTAGCAGACCTACTCAACCCGTTATATTTTTCCAAGCAATCCCCCCGTCGGTGTAAGAAATCCGCCTGGTAGAATTTTCCGCTAACAATTCACAGTCTCTGATTGTGGCCTCGATTCCTTCGTTGGGCATACTGCGGAAGCACTGCTGTTCTGCAGCAGCATTCTTAAGGGAGGAACTGCCACTCAAACAGTGACTTCGACCAGCCGGGAAACTCTCACGACAAAGACCACTGTGTACACAACTCTGTATCCAACATCTGCTTTACCTAGCTCGACTCGCAGAGTCCCAACTTCTACAGTCAGGGTAAGTCACGTTCATAAACTGCATGTATTTGATGCTGATGAACTCAAAGCCACCACCCTCTTCGTCTAGTGTAGTACCACCGCCTCCCTCTTCGACAAAAGTAACACCACCGCCCTCTTCAACTAAAGTACAACCGCCTCCTACATCTTCTTCCACTAGAGTGGTGCCACCATCTTCGTCTACTCCCAAGCCATCGTCAACTCCTATCATCCCATCTTCGACTATCCCTGCTCCACCTTCCTCCACTATCGCACCGCCGTAAGTAATGTGATGACATCTTTCCTTTTACAGCATATCAACTAAATGACCATAGCACTACTACACCAACTGCTCCAGGCTGTGGAATCGTTGGATACACTAAGACCGTCGCTGCTTACTACTTTGACTCCTCCGGCACAAAGAACACATGGACTGCTTGCAGGGCTGCCTGCAAGGCCGATACTAAGTGCCTAAGTTTTGGTTACGGAGAGGCCAACTGCCTCCTTTTCGATGTTACTGCGTACGTATTGCCCCTGCTCCTCTATCTACTGTCCTCTGTCGATTAACGTAAAGATCCAGTACCGATAACACAAACTACAATCCCATGTCGCCATACACTTTCTATGACGCCTCGTGCCCCAAGGAGCTCCCAGTCAAGAAGCGCCAGGTGAACATCTCGCTGAATCTTCCTGGAGGGCCTCCTGCTATCTCATCCGCTTGCTCGTGCCTTATTACATCTGGGACGCCAGATAAGATTACCACTACGACTGTGTTTACCAGTCAAAAAACTACCACAACGCAGACGGTAACTAGGACTGTTAGTTTGTTGCCTGAAGATATGCGAAGATGAGGATGTGTGAGGTCCAAAAGAGATGAGCCGGGAAGAAGAATGTTATGAGATGGGTAAAAGACTATGCTATTACGTTGTAGTACGTTCCAAAATGACAAATCGTGCGACAACTTGACATCAAGTGATGCCTATTCTTCTATCATTCAATCAACTGCTCAGCGGTCAAGGGAATTAATTTACATGTTGTATCATTGCACTTGCTTTCCAAGGCTTTTAAGATCGTGAAGGCCTAGGCTAGTGAGCCTAAGTAGGCAAAGCGCGCCTGCTCGTTCTAAGCAAAACACTTGCATCTCACGACACCTCGCCTCCCATTTTCAACTTCGCAGTCTTGTTCCCGTTTCCTCTCATGGCTTCACTTTCCAATCTTCCAACTGAACTTAAGCTTTCCATTGTCGAGATCTTGAACCCCGACGACTGCTTCAACTGCGCGATCGTCACCAAGGATTTCTGGCAACTCTGCGAGCACGTTGTAGACAACCACAAAGCCCTGCTTGCAGAGTACGGATACATCCGTACAGAACCCGAACGACAAACTCTTTGGAATCTCCTCAATGACGTTCTCGACAAGCCGTATCTTTCTCAATATGTTAAAGAGTTGCAACTCGATTCTCAGCGAGGCGATGTTTACGACACAAGCTTACAATCCTTCGATTTCGTCGAATCCACATCTTTAAGACCGCCGGCAAAGGACGTCATGCAATATATCAGCGCCGCGGACAATATTCCATATTTATGCGAACCGGGCGAAGATGATCAAGCCCATCATAACTTACAGGAACGGAATGAATTGATAGAGAATGGAGCCGAAGATCCCATCATAGCCATTATTCTAACACTTCTCCCAAATCTGAAGGTGCTTCGATTTGCTCCCATCGGCGATGGCTTCTGGTTTTTGAACGCCATCAAACGAGCCACAGCAACGTATGGCCAATCGAATCCTTATCCAAATATTCCCTTTCAGCATCTGAGAAAAGTTCAGGTCTCACACTACGATACTGAAGAATCCTTGGATTGGAAATGGGTAAATTTCTTCGTCCGACTGCCATCTTTGCAGTGGCTCACCGGGCACATGCTGGGTGGCATGGCCAGCAGTTTGCACGACGATGAGAGCTTGCGACCCGTCGCTACACCGACTTCAAATGTAACACGATTGCAGTTATCATTCTCCAACCTGGATTCAGATGTCATCGCCGCTATCCTGAGCAACTTCAAAACCCTGCAGTGCTTCGAGTACGAAAATGCGGACGTCTTGCGTGATGCTAGGAAGCTGATCGCCCCCCTTCTGCAATACTGCTCGCATTCGTTAGAGATATTGGTGTTAGAGGACAATAACTATGAGGACGTGAGTAGATTCATACTGTCAAGACAACCATCGTACTAACTCAATTCAGTATGACGAAAGTCTATACAATGAAATTCTATATGGGAATGAAGATGGTCCGCATCCCATACATCTTCCAATCGGTTTTATAAAATTGAAAGTTCTCCGATGCGCTTTGAGAGATGTCATGCTAGGCGACGATGAAGAGTACGGTCCAGGTGAAGATGACCTTCTCTGCCAAGGCTTTTTCAACGAAGGGAACGAAGTGCAACCGAAGGTGACCTTCAGCCCACACAGGCTGTTCCCGCCTACCTTAGAATGTCTGCATATCGACGGCCAGTACGGCAGCCTATCCGAGGCCGATAAAATCGACATGCTAGAGACTTTGCTCGAAGCCAAGAAAGATTCCCTTCCGAATCTGCGTCAGGTCTATCTGGAGATGTACCCGGTCGCTTCTGATAGCCTTGCAAACTTCAAGACCAGAGCAGCCGAGCAGGGAATTAAGTTCGAACCTCTCACGATGACGACGAACAGTATATGGCGTGCTGCCCATGCATTTGTTCGAGAGGTTGTTTGAAGCAGGGAGGCAGTTTCTGGTACGGCACTGCGTCACGCCGTCACGCGGCTTGGGAAGGCAAGGATCAATAATGCTTCCTTAATAAAGAACAAATCATATTACGCTAACGCCCAAGATAATCTAAAAGTCCTGTATTCATATATTGTAGAGGAGATAATAGAGAGTTTCGTACTAGTAGAACACAGAGTGGCGCTGTTATTCTGCGTTGCATTGGGTGACCTTTTGTAAGTGTCGCTTTTTAGCCAAAGCGCGTGGCCGTCTCGCCATCCGAGCAGCTGAGCAACGATGTTACGACGCGATGCTCCCCAAACGACGCCAACTACGTTGCGTAAATTCTCTGCACGGCCATAAACAGCGCAACGGTTGCTAATCAGCTAGAAATGTCTCTCGACCAGGAGCGTTATACGAGGTGGCACATTCACTTTCCTTGCCACAACCTCCCTGTTTTATTGCGAAACTAGCCCTCCTCACCAAGTCGGAGGCTAATTGAGTTGATGAGAATCGATGAATCCGATGCTTTGAGTGTTCTTCAGTGTGTGCATCGTCGTTGCGACTGCGTTCGGAAGAATGTCATGGATGACGCCCTAACCGTCATTAGTTTAACGGCTCGGGTCCTGTGGCTGATATCGCCAAGCTGACTTTCCAGGAGTGAGGGCGAGGCTGCACCGGAATGCAAAGCGCATCCAATCACTACTAGCAAGATGATCTGTTTCTTTCCAGGAATAGACCAAATTGCGACAACGGGCGATCGGCTTGTGGCGGGAGCTAGCTTTTATAATCCGCTGAGCATTTCTGTCAGTCCCTTGCTTATCACAACAGTGATTCTCTCCATCAATATACAAAAGCCCGTGGGCGCCCGTCCGTCTCCCACCTTGCAATCACCACCCAACTTGAAGTTTTAAGGTGACCATACCATCACCGTCGAAATGCAGGGCTTGCAGGTTGCACCCCGAAGGTTTGTCACACAACAATTCATGGTGCAAAGTTGCTAATAACCACTCCAGATCGATAATATTAGCCGTCTCTGGCATTACCATTTTTATCATCCTTTTCAAATTCTTTGGCGACGTGCCAGTCGATTACTACCGCAATTATGGACCTGGAGAGACAATGATCCCGGTGGTAGTGGATAACGAGAAGCCGCAACCAGGATACTTCAAGGCACAGCCAGAGTGGAACTTTGATGTTCCCGAGTCAGCAAAGGGATGGAAGGGATATGTGAAAACGCCACGAAACCGAGATATAGTGGTTTTAACTGCGAGTGATGGTGGAGGCCACAACAGCGCTATCCCCAATATTCTAGAACGGGTGCTGAAGGACCGCCAAGCGTACGCCGACAAGCATGGCTACACGAACCTTTGGTTGAACACAAGTCGCTACGATATCGGAGATGCACACAGAGTGAGTTGCAAACTTCCCATGCACAGCATATGTGACAGTTGTACTGACTAGTATTCACAGACATGGTCCAAAATTCCCGCTGTTGCTGAAGCATTCTCCCTCCACTCCAACGCCGAATGGGTCTGGCTAATCGACACCGATATTATCATAATGAACCCTGAAATCTCCCTTGCAGAAGATATCCTTTCTCCAGCATCCATCAAGAAGGGCCTTATGCGACACACCCCAATCCTTAATGGCCAACTGAAGAACAACCCTACAAACATCTTCACTCCGCAAGACTTCCGTGTAGAAGACATCGACATTTTAATCACACAAGATCACGAGAGCGTCAACACTGGCAGCACCTTCTTCCGCCGCACCGCCTTTACACGCTGGCTTCTCGAAGTGATGACGGACTACACTTTGCTAATGGGCCAGGACCACGCCGGAGCCGAACAAGATGCAATCAAGCATCTCATGCTTGAGCACCAACTCGTGCGCAATCATGTCGGCATTTACCCGCAGCGCAAGTTCAACTCTTACGTGCAGGGTGGTGACATCATGGGCTACCGCGACGGTGACCTCGCAGTGCATCTGGCGGGCTGCTGGGTCACAAACGAGTGCGTGCAATGGTTCGACGAGTTCTGGGCGAAGAAGGGCCACAAGGACATTTGGAGACCCACTATTGGGCATTAGGAGCCGCGTCATCTTTCCAAGTTGAGTCTTAGTGCTCTCAACGTGCCACTGTTCTTCTGAGCGCGGGTCTAGCGCAGTAATCACGCACCCACGACGAGAATAACGGCGTTTGATTTCCTAATGCTATCTTTCTAAATTTTAGAGGATGTTGGATTTGGACAATACCCTTACGGATACCAAGCATACTGGGGAGTTTTGGGTACTTAGTAGGAGTTTTTGAACGGCGTTTTGGAGCATTGTATTACGGTGCATGGGGGAATAAGGACAGATCTATTGATAAGCATTGTTAGCTGGCGTTCGACTTGTTTTCTGGGCGGACGCGCGTATTACGGTACGATAATTTTAGATACGATGGATGGAGGAATGTTTATGCCCATGTTGGCAACCCAGACTTGCTATACCATCCAAAGAAACACAGTTGGAGTACAGTCTCCTGACTTCAAATTACTACCAACTCTTGGGCGTCTTGACTGTGTCCCGCCGGGTTCCCCCCTTCATTGGCTGAAAATAACACTCACCCTTTCCTTATTTCAGTAACCCCAGATCAGCATCAAGTCTCGGGATCAACCGAACTCAGCATCAAATCCCTGCGATGTAACAATCGCAAATCCCCAACCTTCTAGATTGGTAATTTGCCAAAAGATCGTCCCTACGGTTATTCCTTACAGGGTAGCTCCCTTACCTCTCATCCCTGCCATGATTCCCGTACCTGAGTATTCCCTGTTCGCCAAGGTAAGGGCGCGCATGCATCCCGTAGCAAGTTGAGGATCGTTGTACGTAAGGGCTAAGGCAGGGATGGCTGGGAGCTGGCGGAAAGGAAAGGGAGAATGATGCATGGAGAGTAATCAAGCTTTCGGAACGAGGTAAGCTTTGACAAGGGGGGCAAAAGCTTGTAACCGATGACGCTAGATTCCGGGCATTTGAGCGCGGGTCCGTTATTCTGGGATTAAAGAGAGGTGGAGAGAGGTGGAGAGAGCTGAAACGCAAATAGGTTATTGCGGGTTGCCACTGGGGAATGCTACAATGCCTGCGTGGCTAATGTCATTGTACGGAGTTGCACTCCGCCCAACCAACACTACCTGCGTCTGCGCCCCACAGCGGGGTCGTTCTGCACCAATGCTAAGAACTAATTTAATGTTGATCTTTCAGGGCCAACCAAGGGACCTACAATTACATTCGACGTTGATTTTACGTTTCTCTATATAAACAAACTGTGTTTTTAAATCTTCATCTTATTGTCTCCTTGGTGTAGTTGGTTATCACGTGGGTCTCATATAAGACCATGACTGCTCTCAGAGTAGGAATCCCAAGGTCGCCAGTTAGTGAAACACCACTCCTTGTCGCACATGCAGAACGCTAACAATTATTCCAGGTTCGAGTCTGGCAGGGGACAACATTTCTTTTTTGAAGATTCAATCACATTTTGAGGTTAGAATCTTATTGTTGTTTAAGCAATATATACCCGTTTTCTTTTTGGTAATGATTATTAAGGAAGGTTGAAAATGTACTCAAGTGCAGAGTAATTAGTCAATGACGAGAAACAGAAGCATCACACGATTTATTTTATGATAATCTAATCACATGGTGAAACTAGACGGGACGATGCTAATGTTCGATTCCGGCAAGGCCAGCATTTTTTTTTTGTCAGATGGGTCCATCTATCTTATTGGCTGGTTCGACTTGGTTTCAATATTGATCATCTTCAGCAGTTCTTCTTTTTGACGATTTAAATTGTTATCGAGTTCGGGCTCGTAAATTAAGGGTAGGGGAGTACTTTGATAATGGAGATTCGACGAGATAAATATAACAGCTTCAATGAGGAGAGCTCTCGGTGTGTCTGCGCGGCCTATTGTTGTGCCCAGTAGTGGTCATAACCATTTCTTCCTTCTTCTACTCGAGATCGCTAAACCGCTTCCTATAGAAGTTCTTAATTTCGTAGATATTATAGAGTATCAAAATGATGCAGTATTATTCCCAGCAGCAAAGCCATATTGTGAATAGCAAGTCTCAACTTTCCAGATGGCAACACTCGCTTTCCAAACGAACACACAAACCCCTCTCTATAATCACTGTCCTTCGGTCTTCATCTTCGAGGTTACGTCCATTGCCTCATTAGACGGCACCTGCTCATCCAGTCCAACTCCTCCTTCGGTGGTCCCCGCATCCTTAAGCCCCCCACACTCTCCCAACAAAGCCATCCATACCCAATCCCTAGCCTCTTGATATGCCCCACCTCTTACCTCCCTCCACTTCTTCCCTCCTTCCTTAACCGACTGCATAACCAACCTCGCACCGTTGTCGGCCCAGTTCACGTTCTTATTCTCGTGTATTTCGATAGATAGCTTTCGTAGACCCGGGCGGGGGGCATCGGTACGTGGTGCGGTTACCGAGCGTATCTCATGTGTAGAAACGGAGCCAGAAAGGAAGGTCTCTAGTCCAAGATGAACATTCTTTACCCATTTTTCGACTTGGGTTGCGGCTGCGATGCACATCTCGATCCTAACATCCCCCTTCTTCTCTCGCACGCGTGGGTCCTGAAGACTGAGCAACGTCTTGACCATGTTATCGGCAATTTCCCCCGAGACACCCCGTGGCGCACGAGCAAGACTGTCGAGTTTCGGTTCCCAGCCTATCCTAATGCGGTACCTCGCTACGTTCTTCAACCAAGGGTGTCTCTTGCTCAGCTTCCGGAGAGAGGCGAGTATTTTCGAATCCCAATCTTTCTGCACAAACGTATTCACATGTCCCAGGAAGTGCACGCTAATCCACACCTCAACACCCTTGCCCAGCAGCCACGAACTATACTCCTCACCCTCTAGGAATCCATACTTCCCCAGTTTGAGCAAGGAGGTAGAACCGTGATGCACGGCGCATATTTGGACCCCAGTGTGGGCGGAGGCGTAGTCCTTCAGCGGTAGCGGGATATCCTGTGTGCTGGCTGTGGTGGAGGTGGACAGGTGGGCGTAGACCTCATTTCTGAGTTCCGCAGGGAGCTGGGAGAAGAGTTGCCGGGTTGTCATCTTGGGTGGTATGGCCGAAGGATGTAGATGTATGCCAATACAGGCTTATCACCGTGTAATCTAGTGATAAGGGCGTAGGTGTAGATGTTGGATTTGCTTCTGATAGTGCGATGGTGACGATGGTGGAAATGGCGTTGTATATATAAAAGTATGGTCGAAGATGTGGAAAAGTTTAAACCGTGAGATATAAAATGGGGTGGGTGACCAGAAGCGAAACCGCAATTGCTGAGGCAATAGCGTATATTTACGTCTCGTTATTGTAAGGCCGAACAATAGGATCGAATTCTGGTGGCTGCGTGATGAAGTGAAGGTTGCCAGTGAAGGTTGAAGGTGAAAGTTTGGATCACGTGCTTCGTCTTTTTACTCTTCCCTTCAACTAGTTTCTCCAAATTTTGCTATGCGAAGCTTGCAGCCCTAAACAGATGTTAAATTGGTATTGGGAAGTTTTTGGAAGAGACATCGTTACTTCTTCAGCGTATGTGTGCGCCTGACTGGATTTAAACTCCGCCCAAGCGAAAAAACTTCAAAGTTTGACATGTTTGTGGGTCATTTCGGAGCCGAGGCACACTGCCGGTTTCTAGCCTGGAATTGCCATTGTAGTGGTAAAATAAAGGGTGCTTCTACGGAAAATGCATTGTCGCGAGTGTTTGGCGGTTTGCAGGTTCTAGGAGGTCATTGTGTGAGTTGGAATTGGTGTGGTTGTGAGAGTTATGGTCAATAGAGGCTATCTTATGAGTAAAGGAGACATAAATTGAAAATTGAGTGTAGGAACGAAAAGAATGAGGAGAGAAACAGCACATTTAATGCATTTAAACGTTGGTGGTTGACTCATTCATGTCAGCCAAACAGGAGCCCGTGCCTGCGCCACAATCATTTCGAACACCGCCCTTTTCGTATGAATCCATCGCAAGACTAGAAATACTCAGGTTGGGCGATATTTGAAACCGCGAGAAAGCTTGAAAGCAACAATAGATACTCTGATTGAGGCGGGGAGTTAGAAGGGCGCATGATGGGGAAGTTAATATACGTAGAGGGTCCGTGCTCTTTGCGCATCATTGGTGGGTCAATGTAAAGAAGGCTAATCATTTTGGTTCTGGAGGCAGGCATGAGAACACTCTTGGACGACAAGATAATGAAATCAGGTAACCTCTACAGCGCGGCTCACGTCCACCATGCAGCATGTATGCTATACTCCGTAACTCCAAGTGCACCCAAACGCCACATTGTTCCGACCATTTTACATAGCGTTCGCAGCAGCCTTGACCTTTTCGATCTTCCTCCTCTTCTTCCTGAGGGTTTCGGACTCGACGTCTCGTTTCTTCGTGCCGTGCTCGATTCTCTTGATCAACTTCCTCTTCTTGTTCGACAACATCATCTTCTGCCTCTCCCTCTCCTCTTCCTCTTCTCTCCGCTTCTTCTCGGCCTTCTTGCGTATCGCAGCATTCTTTGATTTTGTGGTTGCGACCTCTGGCTCGATGACAGTACCTGTAGCCTCGGCAACGAGTTCGCGTTGGGTTTGTATGCGAGCAGCTTCGTCGTCGGATACGTCGGATTCGTTATCAGACTCAATGCCATCCCATTCCTCAGTAGCACCTGCGGCGTCATCCTCCTCATCCTCGTCAGATTCATCCTCTGATCTAGCGATATCCATACCCTCACCAACCTCGACTAGAGCCTCGCGATCGGCAAGCGTATCCATATCATGATCCTTGCCGTTGGTGGTAGCATCATCCTCTCCAAAGAATTCTGTGTCCTCCTCTTCGTCCTCGAAGGCTTCTGCCTCGCCTTCCAGCTCTTGCTCCTCCAGAGGACGATTTGGATCGTACTCACCCTTCTTCGCCTTGACCCAAGGACTCAGATGCGGGGGCAGCTCTGCGCCAGGCGCGTACAGATCAGGCCTGAGCAGCTTGCCCTGGTTGATGCAGTCCCAAACCCATTGTGGCTGGACGTAGGTTCGTCCGGGCATTGTCGACCGTGGCCATTGTGCCTTTGGCGCAGCCGCGCCATCTTCAACAGCAGGGGCATCCGGTACTACGGGAAGGGACTCGGTAGGAAGTGCTGGCCGATCGACTAGCTGGTGGGTAATCGCGGGGTCCGATTCGTTTGTGGTAAATGCGCCATCACCGAGGATACCATCCCAGCCAACGCGCTTACAGCCAAACGCCTTGAGAATGAATTCGAGCGGGGCACGCGGTGTTTCTCTGGAGAGGTAAAATGTGAAGGGAGCGAAAAGGGACGCGATCTCAGCATTGCTAGCCTGGGGCTGGGGCAGGATGTCGCCATCTTGAGCAGTCGCCTCAAACTTGTCGATTGTGTCAGTGTTACCCTCGTCATCCGCCTGCACCAGTGCTTCGACTTCCCTCCCCTCCTCAGGATCTACCAGGTCTGCCACCTTGTCTGCCTCAGCTTGCGCCTCAGCAGACGTGATGGTGCTGGTAGGAGCGTCATCGTTCGTAGCCTGCTCGCCATTCGTAGATATGCCTTTGCCTTCTAATTGGAAGGCGCCTAGCTCTCCACCCTGTTCGTCGCTCTTGGCGTTGAACTTGGGAGGGTATACGAGTCCAGCAGATGTGTAGAGACGAAAGTTGACAAAGCCAAGGAGTGTCGTATAGAACTCAACGAAGGTGCCCATTATCCGGAAGTCAATGTCTCCACCCGTCCGCTGCACAAACCGGTACGGCACAAGCCATAGTATGTCCTGTCCTTGGATAGTCGCCTGGTAGTAGATGCCCTTGATCGAGAGGAAAGACTTTCGCAGAGAATGTGAGACGATTAGATAGTGCTCAAACTCGTGCGACAGCCGTTGGCAGAGCGCAATCGTCTTCGATGGGACGTGTTGGGTGGAAGGAAGATTTGCGAAAAGGAAAATCATGGAGAGTGCATCATCAAGATCTCTGAGCGCATCGACGAAGGTGGGGTATCGCTCCTTGATAATGTGGTCGAGCTTGATCTTGGGAATGTGGGTCTTTTCCAATCGCGCAGCGTCGCCAACCTCGCCTCGGCCTAGAGCACGCCCAATCTTCTTTGCAACAGTCTTGTGCTCACGGAACTTGTTGAGGAGGGGCTCGTGGAGGAGGTACTGAATGTCCTTGGTGTAGTAGAAGGTAGTTGCGGCGGTGGAGCCCTTCGAGACCTTCTTCTTGTTGCGGGGCTCACGCGGGTAGATACCTGGAAAATTAGTGGGCTGTCCACCATGGCAGAAGTAATTCCGCGGAGAGTTTTAGTTGCTCACCTTTGAAGATACATAGCCGTCGGAAGTCTGGGAGCGAAATCTGCAACTTCTTCACAGCTCGAGTACGAGTGATGTAGTTTTTGGCCGCGCCGGAGGTTCCTGGGGATAGTTAGTATGCACTACGTAGCTAAGAACCAATTCACATACCCTTCTTCTTAATGCGACCCATCTTGAAAGATTTTGGGCGTATTTGGGGGTTTGTGATGCGGAAAGTGCAGCAGTCGCTCTTTCCTGGCGGGTCGAAAAAAGTTCGAGCTGGATCAAATATTCTCCACTAGTCAGGCTTGGCGGACAAGGGTCCACCGCGGGCGCGAACGGTGAATGTACACACCGTGAGCGAGACCACAACCTGCCCCAAAGTCGACTAATGGACGGCACACACCACTTGATTCGATAGTTGTTGCAACAATGGCCTCCGAACAGCAAAATGCGCTTCTCTTCAGCGCGGCAGCAGCACTACGCTTGCTCCTGTTCACGGCATTCCCGTCTCTACCGAGCCTCCTCGCTGGCCGTGTCGAAGTGTCTACACCAGTAACCAGCTTCAAGCGCCTTCAAGAAGGCCTCTTTCTCTACACGCACAATGTTTCGCCTTACGATGGCGGTGTCTACCACCAAGTACGCTCAACTCGATTCCTCTGGCTTTCTACACACACTCACCCTTATAGGCACCTCTGCTGCTACCACTCTTCTCGTTCCTACCGAACCCGTCGTACTATCCTTTCGCGACCAATTTGCTTTATACAATGGTGGATCTGTTGAGTGCATATGCCCTCATGCAGATTGCGGACAGCGGCCAGGCTGCAATCACACGTCTGTTCACATCGTCACGGAAGGAGCTGCGCTGGAGCAGTACAGCAGTCGCGGCAGGGTGTGTACACTGCAGTCACCTTCCTAAACTACATACTGATCGTGACAAGCTTCCTCTTCAATCCCTTCACAGTTGCGACATGCATTGCGCGCTCGACATCCGCTCTAACGAACCTCTTCATTCTGACTGCTATGGCAAAGGCATCTCAAGGCGCCACCATCACATTTGTGCTCTCTATTGCTATGGCATCTTACCTCGCCATGCACCCAGTGCTTCTATTCCCACCACTTCTGATTCTTTGCTATGATGTGCAAGCGATGAAAACCAAAGCCGCCCCTCATGCCTTTCTCTTCTTCGCTAAGCACAGCCGCCGCTTCGCGATGATCCTTGGAGGGCTACTCTACGTGTCCAAATTGGTCACAGGCTCATGGGACTTTATGGGCGCAACCTATGGTGTACGCCTCCTACTTCCAGATTTGACACCGAATGTCGGTCTCTGGTGGTACTTCTTCACTGAGATGTTTGACTCATTCCGCGAATTCTTCTTGGGTGTTTTCTGGCTTCATGTCGTATCATACGTGCCTGGTTTGACCATTCGCCTTCGCAAGCAGCCATTATTCGTTGCTACGACACTAACAGGTATATTTGCCGTCTTCACACCATACCCTAGCATCGCCGATGCCGCGCTGTACTTGTCATTAGTGCCTTTGTTCAGGCACCTCTTTCCTCGTAAGTTGTCTTTGTTCACTTGAACCCTGATCCAGACTAACAGGAAATAGTGATGCGCTACACATTTCTGGCATCAGCTAGCATACTATATACGTCCTTCCTGGGACCCGCATTCTACCACTTGTGGATCTACGCTGGCTCTGGAAACGCCAACTTCTTCTATGCCATCACCTTGGTGTGGAGTCTAGGCCTGTCTGTCATTGTAGGAGACTCGCTATACGCGGCTTTGCGGGATGAGTTGGATGTCGAAAGACCGGAACTACGAGGCAAAGAGGTGAAACGAATATAGTGCTCGAAAGCCCCAAGTGGAAAGAAAAATCGTACGTGTTAGAATTTGTCTCATCATGTGTTGTCTCTCACCGTGTTGCTTTGGAAAATCCGTATGTTTGCATATGCAGCAAGCCACCGAGTAGCGCATTAGAATCGTAGCTCACCCATAGTCGCACGAACTCCGCCACTAGCGCCTGCTGTCATGGCACGTGCCAGCGCGACAACAGACCGACGCGACGATTGATTTGTCCATATACCATTGATGAAGACGACAACATGGACCTATGTCCTATCGGTACTAACTCTGGGTGAAGTAGTGAAAAAGACATAAATTCACCGCCTTTACTTGTCTCCCCGTTGCGGCGCGTTAGTCACTCTGGAAACCTGCCCAAAGACTTTTTTAACTCACTCTTCTGCTCGCCTTCTCTTTTTGCCCGGGAGATATAAATACAAGGCCTCCCCGCTCTTTCGACTTTCTTTCTCCATCCTTTCAGCATCATATTGCAATCTCAAACCATCCACACAGGTCACCAAGGCTTTCACCTGTTGCTTCTAGCTTCTACTTACCTTCTTCTACCACACATTAGTCGTCGTAATGGCCAAGGAAGAGGGTGTCTCGTTTTCTCCCCGTGAGATGGAGGTCCTCGCGCTCGCCTGGCAGTGCATGGAGACCGAGCCCAAGGTAAAACCCCTCATGAGTCCACGCGCCGCTTTCTAGGTTGAGCCTCATTTCCACCTTCCTTCATATTCGCGTGTTAGGTATCGACTTTTTAATAGCCTACCAAAAGAATCTAGGACTTTGCAAATCCGCCATCATCACCACCATAGTGCTTTTCACCCTCCTCGCCTGCCCACACCACCCGTCCCCCAAACCCAGTACACTGACCCCTCTCCAGATCAACATGGACAAGCTCGCCAAACTAACCGGCTACACAACCGGCTCCGCCTCCGTGACCCTCGGCAAGATCAAGCGCAAGATGAAACAGCACGCCGAAGACGCTTCCCCCATCTCCACGCCCCGCAAACCCGCTGCCAATCCCAAGAAGCGCGGTCCCGCCAGCCGTGATGATGAGACTCCGCGCAAGAAGAAGGCCGCCAAGCGTTACGATTCCGATGATGATGAGGAGGAGTTCAAGCACGTGAAGGTGAAGAAGGAGGAGCGGAACGACTTGTTGCATGAGGCGGACCAGTACTTCCAGCAAGAGGATGGGTACCGTGCTTATCACACTGATGGTGCCCATGGCAATGTGGTGTATGGGGTTCCGGCTCAGCAGGCGCGCTATCAGGATGAGGATGATGATGATGTTGTTTAGACTTCGTCTCTCTTCGGCATTCGCATCGGTACTGGCATCAGTATAAAAATCGGCGCTTGAGCTTGGATTGGGCTTGCTTGCTTCATGTTTCGAGCTGGATCTGCAAATGGGTTGGGACGCATCTGGCACGAATATGAGGCTACATGGCAGGTCTCTTCTTCTTTTCTTTGGCTGGCGTTCAATCCCTGCATCCACTTCCCAGGTCCTTTCTTCCCCTTCCCATATCCGTTTCTTAGCGCAAGATCCAGCCTTGGTCCGTCTTGGGATGGGATTGGCTTTTGGGTATATGGCGTACTCTTCTATGGAAGGCCAGATGGATGTGTTAGGGTGGGCATATAACGAAATGGCAAATGAAAAGCACAAACACATAGTCATCTATGTGCGCTACTATATCCCGTGAAATACACCCATGTCCAGGTTTGGGCAGGGCAGGATACAAAAGGATCAGGTGGACTCCACTAAGTACTACTATCGTTATCAGAGTCTATTTCGGCGCCCTGGAGGACCCCCCACTAACCATTAACTCACTTGCATCTTCCACATACTCGTAAAGTATGAAAGAGAAGTATATATATCTTCTTGCAATGATCTACTTTCTAACTTGCAGAATATTATTACAGCGCATGCTTCGCCCGCTAGATTCGCAGAACACCAATGCCGCCATCCTTCCCTATCCGATACCAACACAAATGAAATAGCGATACCACCTGCTATACACACCAGATAGAAACACAAACACCATACCCCGAACACCGAGTGATATTCTGCTCTTCACAAATAGCGAACGCCACACTTAACACCTACAACCCCTTGATAGCTTCAAGCAACACATCGAGCGCTCGGTCACCAACACCCTCCAACCCCTCTCTCAGCGCCCACGCAACATCACTCTGTATACCCAGGGGTACGTACACTCCACCCTCTCCCTTATTAACCTCCATTCTCTCGCCCAACCTACTTGTGTGCTCCCACTCGCGGGCGGCCTTCTCAGCATTCTCGATAATCTTATTCGGAATCCCACACATAGCCGCACAATGCATTCCGAAACTTCCCTCCGCCACCCCATCCTCAAGCTTATACAGAAAGGTGATCGACTTGGACGCATCGTCGACATGGATCCGCATCCGTTTGTTCCTCACCTCGGGATGGAATTCGAACTCCTTAGCTAGGGATCGATAATGCGTGGCGAAGAAGCCTACACAGCCGACTCTTGAACTGATATCGTGCAACACGGCCTGTGCAACAGCAACACCGTCATAAGACGAAGTACCGCGGCCAAGCTCATCGAGGATAACGAGGGAGCGGGGCGTAGCTTCTGAGAGGATCTTCTGCGTCTCGGAGAGTTCGACGAAGAATGTGGATTGGGCGGCAAAGATGTTGTCGTTTGCGCCTAGACGGGACATGATGCGGTCTACGGGGGTGAGGATTGCGGAAGTGCAGGGGAGGTAGCAGCCCACTTGGGCAAGGATCACTGCTATGCATGTCTATCTAACGTTAGTGATGTGTCAAGAATGTAGTGAGGAATGACGTACCATTCGCAAGATTGTCGATTTTCCGGCTGCGTTAGCACCCGTAAGGAGATCGATGTTGGGAGAGTCACCACCTAGCTTGATGTCGTTGGGGATGAAGTCATCGACAGTGCTCAGCATACAGGGGTGGCGGAGCTCTTCGAACTCAATGACGGTGCGTTGCGCATCCGAGAACACGGGGCGACAACTTGGCTCTCCTAGCGAAGCAGAAGCCTTCGCAAGACTGATCAAGCAATCAAGCTGGGCAATGATTTTGACGGCAGCAAGCCACGTTGCGTAGTCCTCGTCAAACTTGGCACAGAAACGAGTGGCGACCTCTCGAATGATCTGACCATGGGTCTCCTGGACTTCCTGCAAAGCTCGAACATGCTTTCGGAGTTCAGGAGAATAGTATCGCGTTACGCTGACAGTAGCAGACATTTGGTCCCAAGTCTTAGGAACCTTGACCTTCTTAGGAACCTCGAATTGGTAGACCTCTTTGCCAATATTGCGGAAGACAATCGCTGTGGAGCCCAGGTCTTTCCGAGCCTCTTTGAGCAGCTTGTCAAGGTTGGCAAGGCAGGTGTCCATTTCCTGTTGGCTGTTATCAAAATCCTCCTCAACGCCTGGTTCTGGTACAAGCACGCCCTCTGCTTTAGCTGTGTCGCGGTTGAAGGCCGTCTTCCACTTCTCTAGAGCGGTGGCAAGATCTGGCATGGACGAAATGAGCTGCCCAATAACGCCATCGCCTTCGCCAAATTGATTGAGAAGACCGACAGTGTAGTCGATCTGCTCGAAGCCTTCAATGACCTTGAGGAAATCCTGTGCTTTGCAACGGCCAGCGTGCACACGAGATATAAGTCGCTCGAGATCAGGAATTTTGCTGAGCGAAGATGTGAAGTTGTCAGTGATGCTAGAGTCAGCGTTGAGCGCATCAACAGCATCGAGTCGAGCGTTGATCTTCTTCGCGTCGGCAAGTGGGTGGCAGACCCACTGTCTAAGAAGTCGCTTGCCAAAAGGAGTGATGCATCGATTGAGCATGGCGAACAGAGTTCCTTCGGCCGAACCGTCAAAGTTGTTGGCGAATATTTCGAGGTTGATTAAGCTCTGACCGTCCAAGACTAGGCTGGTTGCCTTTCGAATGGGGTCGTACCATGCAAAATTTCCTAGAGTCACTAAATCGCGCTCGATCTTAAGCGTCCGTAGATACTGCAAAAGAGCACCAAATGCTGACATAACCAAATCTTGCTCACGAGCTTCGCGAAGGACTGGTGGCCATGCTTCAATGTTGTCCTCTGTGGCGTGTTCAAAGTAGTTCGAAGCTTCGACTTCTCGAATTGTAATGTCGGATGGCCAAAACTCCTTCACCGGCTTGAGGGCATTCCAGATGGTTGTCGGTCCACAATTGTTCTTTAAAATGCGCATTGCCTTGGCGGAGAGGCACGACTTCTCTAGTAACAGTTCGCCTGGTCGCATCTGGGCGATCAGCGTCTCGAACTTCGTCATGTCAATGTCGTCTGTAAATTCGCAGAGTTGAAACTGGGCAGTTGCGGTATCAACGAATGCCACTCCAAATGCCGGCAGATTGTCGCGATCGATTTCTTTGATGGCCATGCAGTAAGTGGACATATCGTCTTGAAGCATACCGGTGTCGACAAGAGTGCCTGAAGTTAGTACAGCAGCCAGCTCTCTTCGAATAACAGTATCCTCCTTCTTCTTCTTGACTGGTTTTTTACCATCCCGTTCGCGCATCTCTTTACTAAGAGCCGATTCCATTTGATCAACTCGAGCTACCTTGTAGCCCTTCGCAACGAATTGACTTGCCCACATGTCAAGAGATGCTTCTGGTACGCCAGCCATTCTCATATTGACGCGGTCCGTGAGCTTCAGGTCAAATAGCTGATGGCCAATGGTAGCATCGTTCTCGTAAACTTCATAAAATTTACCCTTCTTAAAGAAGACGATGCTGTCCCAGAATTTCTGTTTGATCTCCCAGTACTGTTTCTCAAAGGCTGAGAAGTTTGTCCATGCAAGCGGAGGTATGTATATAGTACGAGGGTCATAGTCTGGGTGACCTATGGGATTGCGGTCCGCATCTTGGATGTTGGCCAGCCAAGGATACCTGTTCTCAGGCTCAGACGCAGACGGTCGTTGCTTCATCTTCTTGCTTCCATCCTTCTTTATGGAGTTGGTCGCAGGGCGCGGGTTGAGAGGCTCTAGATTGTTAGGGTCGTAGGTCCACTGCTGTGCGGTGGATGTTCCAGTCATGACTACATCGGCTTTGTCGGCCTCGAATTCGGCAGGCTCAGGTGGGGAGGACGAGGGAGGGGTGGCCTTCTTGCTAGGTTTCGATGGTTGCTGTCGTTTTCGTTTCTGCGGTACTACGGCATCCTCATCTGAGTCGTCCGGCACGATGAAGTCGTCCATGTCTGGCTCACATTAACGGAGCGATACATTAGAGAAAGGATGTCTGTGCATACCTTCTTCCAGCATTGCCTCCTGGGTCGCAGCGTCTAGCCCAAACTCATCCTCCGACTCTTCTACGCTCATCTTCCGTCGTTTTGTAGCTCTTCCCTTCTTAGCATTATTGGCGACTGGTCTGAAAACGTCATCGTCCTCATCGTCGGAGATCACGTAGTTGACTGCTTTTCTAGCCTATAATCGTTTGTTAGTTGCATGGTCTAAGCTAGGAGTCCATAGAGATTGTACCTTTCTTGACGGGCTGCTGAACAGGTAATCCGCTACCTCTAACAAGACTTGGTTAGTCTCTAAATCTTGAAACGTAGTGATTAAAGGCAAACCATTTTCCTTGTTCCTTCCCACTGAGGAATCTGGCTCCGCCTTGATGGGACTCGACGGTTCAGGAGCATCGCTACTAGGCTGCGGTGTGAGCGCTGACGTGAGTCCAGGTCGTGTGAAAGATCTCTTGGAGAGCGTAGATATCGGTGTCTTCTTTGCTGGTGTAGCTGTGGATTGACCTGGACTTGGTGAATTGGTAGGTCTCTTCTGGAAGAACCCTAAAATCGACTTCTGGTTCTTGGTGGATTGCGAGCCAGAAGGAGGTTGTTTTTTCTGAGATGATGCCTTGGGAGTCGACATCTCGTTGCCTTCAATTCCTCGAGCCATTATGGCGAAAGTGACGAGGTTCTTGAGGTTTTGGGGTGACGGGAGGTTAATCGAAAGTGCTGGTTACGCGACGCGTTTTCGCGATAAGTGGCTGCTAGTTCGGCTGACATAACACGCTAAGTCCCCATCCGGTCTCTTTCCATCTTCACTCCTGACCACCAAGAACCTATCCCATGTATGTTATTTGCTTTTCCGAGTGCTGTAACCTAAATTCGGGTTGGGATAGGCAGACTGCTCATCTAATGATGGTTCGACTTCCAACAACGTCTGAACATGCCACCCAGTCCCAGCCTCAATGACAAGATATTTTTTCGGCGCGCCCTCTGGCAAGACGAAGAACAGTAAAGAACGGAGACTGCAAAGATCAAAGTTATCCACAGGAGGTTGCAACCATGGCTGGCAAATCACAAGGATGGTGGCCTTGGCATCTGTGCTGAACCCCCGCTGCCCTCAGCCTCAGCCTCACTCTCTTACTTTGCGGATTTGGACGCATCTTACTTCCTCACGAGCTCGACATTTCTTGTGGTTTCCTGTGCCCTTGAATACCTGCTGCTACAAGCTGTAGCGGATGGTAACTAACCCGTTACCATGGGCGAGTCTTCTGTGTCCGACAGTGCAAAGCTTGAACCTATGGATGTTCCTCCTCCTCAGCACATCTCCCATCTCACCAGGAAACTTGAAGAGTACTTTACCACCAAATTTACCTCTGAGCATCATTTCGACGACGTGGAGTGTTCGTCAATTTCATCTCATCTAACCGCGAATGGTTGTTTGACTTGGGCGACAATTCCGAGAATTTATATCGTACTTCGACTCATTAACCAGGTACACACAATCGAGGATTTCGTCCGCCTTGGTCTCAACGATTTATGTCTTCCGTTCAATAACACTTCAAATATTCCTGGCTCAATACCTCTCTCGGTTAGGCAACGTTTTCTCGAGACGCAAAAGGTGGTCCTGACCAAGTCCATCATCATCGAAAGGGGATTGTCAGACAAGAAACATATCCTTTTCTCAAAAGACGAACCTTTTCCCTATGAAGAGCTTGGCCGTCTTGGGCGGGGTCAATCTGCTCTAGTAGATCAAGTGAGAAGTCCTCTCAGTGGCAGTGTCTTTGCTAGGAAGCGTTTTCAGAGAGTTAGAGGAATCCCACGGGACACGATTCGAATGTTTCTGAACGAATTACAAATATTGAAGCGCATCGACCACGAACACTGCGTTGAGCTCGTACGTACTTGATTCCTAAATCCTGATTTATCGGTTCTGACATCCTCAGATCGGTAGCTACACAGATCCTAAATTCTTTGGTATTCTCATTTCTCCAGTGGCTGAGTCAAATCTCAATGACTTCATGGCCGTCGCAGAAAAATAAGATGAGCATCGGAGCATGTTGTCCAGCTTCTTCGGTTGCCTCGCAGGTGCCGCTATGTACTTGCATAACAACCGAATACGTCATCGGGATATTAAGCCAGAAAATATCTTGATCTACCAGGCCAGGATCTATCTAACAGATTTTGGGATCTCGCTTGACTGGGAGCATCTCTCCAGAAGTACAACGACCGAAGACTCTGGAAAGACACCACTGTACTGTGCTCCTGAAGTTGCTTCGCAATTTTCCAAACGCAACTCATCTACCGACATCTGGTCCTTGGGATGCGTTTTCATTGAAATGCTGGTGATTGTGAGAGGATTCACAAGAGAAGAGCTGAGAACCGCTTTCTACAAGAACTCGGAAACCAGGGTATTCTACCGGAACTCTACAGTGGCCCACGAGTGGCTTAACGGACGCCTCCTCGACAGCATTACAGTTTCTAGCAAAATAATTAGTCAGGTTACTTGCACGATGCTCTCCCTGGATCCGGAATGTCGTCCTAAGGCTGACAGGGTGTACGATACACTCTCCTCTTATCCATATTGTGGCGAATGTTGCTAGAGTATTGAAGCAAGTGTGTCAGAAACCCATTCTGATGACGACGCGTGGGATCAAGATCTCCAAGAGTCTATTAATACAGCATATATAACAGAGTCACCATCAATCAGTGGACAGTACATGTCCCCGCAGCAACAGCCACAACAATCTCCACCTCAGCAACAATCACTTGACTATCCTAAGGACCACGCAGGGCAGGTAGAGATCCATCAAAGTAGCGGAGTTGCCCATAACCACAACTCGGCACCACCCGCTAACCCTGTCTTTGGTGTGAATCTAGACGAATTATTCAGAAGAGATGGATCGCCTGTGCCTCTGGTTGTGTACCAGTGTATACAAGCAGTCGATCTATATGGCATTGAAATTGAAGGTATCTACCGCATTTCAGGTACCTCGTCTCATATTCCAGCCTTAAAAGCGCTTTTCGATAGCGATGCAACTCAGGTCGACTTCCGAAATCCCGAAGGGTTTCTACATGACGTCAACAGCGTAGCTATGCTATTGAAGCAGTTCATCCGCGAGCTACCTGACCCGCTCTTAACAAAGGACTTCCACACCAAGTTCATCGACGCCGCACGCATTGACGACGATACTATGCGCCGCGACTCAATGCATGCGCTCATTAATGCACTTCCAGACCCAAATTACGCCACTCTTCGAGCGATTCTGCTTCATTTGTTCCGCGTGCAAAAAGCGTCTGATGTAAATCGCATGAGCACTGCTAATCTAGGCATCTGCTGGGCGTAAGTATACCCCTAAGTAGAAACATTACACCTTCTAACATATCCCAGACCTTTTATCATGGGCCCTCACAAGGGCAACAACGTGGCAGAAGCTGGTCTGCAAGCGCGAGTCATCATGACGATCTTAGACAACGTTTTCGAAATATTTGCCGAAGACTAAGTTTCCCTCGAAACTTATCTTGTTTATGTAGGGAGATTCGAAGCTGAGCTCAGGAGGGAGCCAGAATCGACCGAGGAGACTTGGAATATTCTAGTTAGAAGTACTCGGGGTTACGAGACTTGATTTACGGCACATTGGGTTTCTCTAGAAGTCCACCCTCAAATGTTAACATGCAACTTCGTTCGAATAGAAACTTGTCCTCTCATCTTAATGCATTTACTCCATGGGCGAGACACGCCTGTGCAGTGAAGATGAAGAGTGTGCTCTTAATTAGAGTAACTTTCCTTAACCTCAAACCCTGCTTCGCAGAAATTTCAAATGTGGAGGGTCGTCGCATAAATAGCTGCGGCTTCAAGTCGAACCACCCGGTAAGCAGTATTAGAATCATTAAACCAGGCAAGTTTTGTATTCGATATTGGTGGCCAACAAAGCTCTGCAAGCGGACAGACTCCTGAACTTCTGATTGTTTATGTCTGGACGTGCGAAACTCCCATTTTCCACACGATGGAACACGGCGGTGCGGATGACCTTGCATTCGTTCTTGCAGCTGGATAAAATCCGAACCAAGAAATCATTCCGCTCACCAGAGAAGTCTTGTTCGATCTCAACGACGTTGACTCTCCACCAAAATGCCTTGGTTCTCTGCCGCCTGTTACGAGTTGCTAGATAAGGTCCAACTTCTACATTAGTTATGCGTGAGTCATGAACCAAAGCATCATCAGGAAAAGTTCAACACAGCTCTTCGTTAGGTAGTTACTAGCAGCCATTGTGAAGTTGTGGAATTCTTGTGCAACACTAGAAGATACACAAAAACTCTTAGAAGTCCCAGGTATAAGCGGTGCTACACCCCTTTTCAGGACTGTTTCTAGAGACCGCTATCACACAATCATATGAGGCCTCATCAAAGTAGGGGTAGATCCACGAACTTAGTTGGGTAACACTTCTGCAATCTCAGTGGCGGCGAAAAACAACAACAAGACCTTGGTGGGTGTGCTGGTTGATGTCGGTATGCATCTTAAGGCACTTGATCGACGTGGGCTCGATGCGTATTAGTGTGCAAAGGATCAAGAGATGCGGCAACATTTGAACAGCTGTTGGATTCAGTAAATAGTAGGTGCGAAGCAATATTCGATCCGTGCATTGAGCTACTTTAGCAGCTCGCACTTCACCAATGTCATCGAGTTTACTTATATGCCTTGCACCTCTCCCGACGTAGTCACTAGTGTCCCCTAATCTCCAGCATACACTTGTATCATATCATCCCTCCGCGCCACGTTGCGTATATGCAAATACTAGATGGTATACTACACAATATTCCACCTCCGTTACAAGGCTCCAGATCTACTGCATGTTGCCACGTCCGAGGAGATGGCATTTTAGGTGAGAAAGTACAGGTTGGGGGCAAGAGGGACAAAGCTTAGTATGTGGCTAAGTTTAAAGGCACAGTGTACCGTGCAATGGTGGGTGTGTATATCTGAATTTTTTGGAAGTTTTGTGAAAGTTACAACATTGATTGGTTTTGTGGCAGAAGGCATGGTTTACTTACCTAGTGCGTATGCACTTACAAGGGTTCATTTTCTTGCAATACTTGTGTTTCTCGTAAAAAGGAGTGGTATAAGATTACTGGCTGCATTCAAATCGCATATTGAGCTACTAGCGTATCAACCAGCCTCAAACGCAGCCACAACCGTCACAGTATATCGAGAGCTTTAAGTATGGGTTCGGTATTTTTCTTCGATTTGGTTATATCGGCTCCAGTTATTATGACTTTCGTGAGGGAGCACAGGCTCTAACTTCCAGAAAACTAGGGATTAGGGTATACCATGAAGACAGAAAAGATAATATGTAGGGCTACATGAAACTGTCTACGAAAATGAGTCTGTCATTATCCTTGCACTTAGAATGCCATACTATGATTAAGTTTACGCAACTATCTACCTTATCTTGCCCAATATTTCTGTCTAGACTTCTCTTACGATTAGTTTTCCATTTTTGCTGTTGTCTTGATCTCATCTTTGCGTCCAGCTGTGCATGGCTCCGAGAACAATCCTACTTCAGTGTTTTACACTGCAGTGGCATTCATTAGATTTTAAATGCGGGAAACAAGAAAGGAAATCTAGCACAAAACTCCCAAATCTTAGTCACTTCGTCAGTGGCCGGTTTCAATTGTCTCATATCTTCAGGACTCACATGCCATATCTCAAAAACAACCACACACCGCTTGATGAAAATGCTCTCAACATATTTCGCACAGAACGATTTCTAAATCAGAGCCAAAGTTCTTGCTACGGGCATGTTTCCGAGTAAGATGACAAGCAGCCGGGTGAAGAAGTTGAAGACATTCGAGACGGTCCATGGAGATGAGAATCCTTTCGAAGGGGTTTATGTAATCACCAAAGAGAAGATCGCATTGGAGCGAACGGGAAGCGAGCAAGAATTCGCGGGTGCGATGGCATTCCTTGCCAGCCAAGCTGGAGCATACATGAATGATACAGAGATACCATTTGATGGCGGATAGTTAGCTCAGATGCCTGGTTCATACTGAATATTGAGCCAAAGATCGCTCGTGTTCATGGAGAACCGAACCAAAAATTATATTTCTTAAGCCTTCATTTTTTATTCGAATCTCGTTATTCGTAAACCCTTCCACAGCCCTGTTCCCCCCCTCACTTCGACGGCTCCTTCTCACCCATCTCAACCTCCTTATCCAGCACGAAAGGATCCGCACCGTCATCCACAATCAACACCGCGAAAAACTTTGCCTCCTCTCCACCCTCCACATTCTCGCTCCTCTGATGATGGCACCCCGGCGCCTCGTACCAATATTCCCCTGGTCCAAATATCTTCGGCGTCTGGCCGTTCATCTGGTTGATTGTTGTGCCCGAGATGGGGATAGCGATTGCGGCTGCGCCGCCGTGACGATGGGAGGGGGTACCACCGTTGGGGGGCATAGTTACGAGGGAAACGATGATGGTTTTGCCGGGGAGATTGGCAGGGTGGTATTGTTGGAGGATTTGGAAGTTTTCGCGGGGTTTGCTGGTCGATGTGTCAGTATACTGAGAAGAAGTGCAGGATGTTGACGAGTGATAAAATATAATTACCCTTCAATCTGCCAGACGCCATCCACCTTGACAACATTTGGTGAAACGAATCCTGAAGCCATCGTTTCTTTTCTGCGCGTTCGGTCTTGTGTATAATCTTAAAATAATTGTGTATAGAATCCAATATGCAACAAACAAACACAACCTGACTCTGAATTCTGAACCATATCTTCACCTTCATCAACAGTTTATATACCACCATCCCAAGAACAGCCTATTCGGGCATTTATGCCCTATCATAAAAAGACCCCGCATCCAGTAGCCGAACCGAAAGCTTACGTTCACAGTATGTGGCTGACCTAAAGTTTTAGTAGCCGAGTGGCCGACAAGGTTTGCCAGGTACCCGAATACTTTTGCTGTAAGGCTGAAAAGGGTCTGTAATAAAGTTCGCTGCTATGCAGATCTGTGGAAACAAGAGTTTGATGTTATTTTGTAATCTTGAGCGCCGTAAAGCAGTTGTTTACGTACAGCTGTGTGTTGGAGCGAATCTTACATGTCAAGGTAGATTTTAGAAACTGTTTATTCATCCAGCCCTGTTACAACTAACAGTTTTAAATCTTGGATACCAGGTCTCCCTACAGCCACGGGAGATCTCTTATCAAAATCAATGTCAAAACTAAATACTCGAACGTTTTATCGAATATATAGCAGCAATAAATGTCAGTGGATATAGAACCAGAAGCTCTTCTTCTCCTGGAGCCAAAATATCTTGAGAAAAGGTACCTCTATTGTGCACATGTAGCGCCGAGTGTCCTCTATCTCAGATATATTTGAGGTTCCTCGATGTGAATCGAATATTTTGTTCCCTATTCCTACTTATATCATCTTCTTCTCATGGTACAGTCTTTTGACACCGCAGAATAAACTAAATAGGTATTTCAAAGGTGTGAAAATCTCCCAATATGCCATTCTTCGCCAAATTATATGGGTAATCAAGCCAGGCCTCCCGGGTCCATTCCAGTAGAATATATGCTACAGAAACCCTAAGGTCTCGAAGAGATTTATTCACATTGTCGATTCTATCCTACGAGGAGCCCACTTCTACATCTAAAGGATATACATCGAAAGGTTTATCAAAGATAGTCTCGATTCATTTCTAGGAAAAGCTTCTAGCATGACCTTCAGACGCTAACATGGTCATTCATCAGTCGACCACACTGGCAAAGAGTGTCGTACACGACATGCTGTATGCGAAGCTCTCACAACGATGCCGCTTTTCGATTCTGTCGAAATAGGTCAACGTCTTTGCGAGCACAAAACCAACCTTTCACATCATGGAGCATTCATGTCAATTCTGATGAAATAGTGATCGTGATGCCTAATATCCAGCTTTGACAATTGCAAACCTCTTGATGGTTGAGACCCAATTCCCACAATGATATTTTCGAGACTCAGGTTATAGGTCAGAGCCGCGGGAGCCCGCCAATCGGGCATGTTGAGGGGGTTGTTTCCTGCATAAATCGACGGAAAAGAACCCGGTGTGCGCTATGCGCTACCGACAGCCCTTGCTCGATTTGAGGATGTCGGATATTTGGGTAGCATCGTGAGCATCGTCATCTCCTGGCCATGGCCCGAACTAGCCCCATTTCCTCGGACAATTTACCCTCTTTCTTCTAAAAGCCCCTTCTCTGTCCTCGAGCGATGGCTTCCTCATCTTCCTCCAAGGCGCTTCATAGCGCCCGCCCAGCGACGGCTCAGTTGAATCTTGCGGCCTAGACCAACCACAACCGCAGAAGGCGGCGCAAAATCTTCATTCCTGTATCCCTCCTCAAGATGAACACTGCGATGCGTAATCTGACAAAAGCGGCTAATGTGATCACAGACAAGCATACGAACCTTCAGAAATCTGGCATCGTGTGGTTTGTACGACAAGGATACTATTGCAAACTCAAAGTGTAAGTGACGTACTCAAGAAATAGAGACCGGCAGCTCTTACGGGAGCCCGAACATGAAGAGAGTACCAAGTCATCGTCGGTCCGTTTTGTTTTCCATAGCCGAGATTTCCATCAAGGTCAGGGCCGACAACATGAACCTCTCGACGAAGGAATAGCAACGGCGGTTGTGACCAAGATCAAGATAGGGTTGGAAGATCTCCTTGAGACTGGAACCATAAGACAAAGTCCGTCTTTCCTCTTGAATGCCGAGTTGTCGTAAAGTCCAGAAATAAACAAGTTCGTCAATCGCTAAAAAGCAGGATCAGACGTGGCTCGAGAGAAGGGTTTACCGCCGGCAACGTACATGTCTGGAGCAGATCCAACGAAATATGAAACGCTCAGCTTTTTCCGTATGCGCCGCCAGGTTGTATAACACACGATGCCCAATGTACACATACCTTAGCTACCCTGTGCATACGTCGCGCTTACACCTAAACAGCGCACAAGCAGCTCATTGTTAAAGTTACAAATAGGTTACTACAGATACGCACTTCTTGCTAAATGCCCCTATAAGATTGCCCAGGCGCAAGGGTGTGCATTAAGGTTCGAGGCCCTGCCAGGTACCAGCTCCAAGGGTGGGGGATTCTAGGCACGAAACTCAAGCCAATGGGCAGGAGCTGGATATGCTGTGTTGAGCCCTACAGGAGGTGTTTCAGCCTTAAAGTTGTAGTTCCCCTGGAGCTGGAAATAGGGACTATAGGGTGTACCTTGATCCAATTAGCAAGACCTGACTAATCTACAGATCTTATTTTGTTGTGGAGCGCTATCCCTTGTCTGTTGTCACATCACGTTTTGGTTGGGCACAACGACGAAGCAAAGTGCGATGCGAAGTGAAGGATTTCTATCCTCTCTAGTAGCGCTCCTTGACTCCCGAGACCAATCTTTTCCACTAATGATGAATGCAAAATACTGCAAAACTTTCCAGTATTAATATTAGAATTCGGAAGAAGTATAGTCTATATAATTCTATCTCCACAAAAAATGCATATTGCATCAAGAATTTTTGAGCTGAGAAGCACACTTCTAAAGTCCCATGACAAGAAAACCCACTACACCACCATGAGATCCAAGTTGTAGAACTGGGGAACGGCATCAAACATATCGCACGCCCAGTTGATATCGAAATCGTTGAAATCCAGCGTATCAAGCGGCAACACGGGCGTCTGCTTCGGGATGTGGATCTCCTCGTCCGCCAGCGAAAGAATCTCCCGAGCAATGGCCCCCACATCTTGGTACTCTCTTTTCCCAGCCGGCCAGAACTCGCCCATCATTTTCAGGACGCCCATGTTGAGGCGGATTTTGTCGCGTTCCAGGCTTAGTTTCGGCTCTTGGAAGATGTATCTGCATGCGGATAGATGTGCGATGGTCATGTTGGAGATCATGCAGATAATGAATGGTGTGTGTGTTGTGAGTTTGGTTGGTAGAGTGAGAAGACCATTGAGTTTTTCGACGGCGAAGAGGACTTTGGCGGTGTGTATGTGTGCGTCTTCTTTGATCGAGTTGTTGCTTTCTGGTGGAGCGGGAGGCGCGCATTTTGAGACGGCCTCTACAGCGCTGTACTTTAGACTGGAGAGCTCGCGATGTAAATCAACAACGTAACTGTGCGCATGTTAGCATGTCGTTATGACTAGAAGGTTTATGGTTCAACATACACATGCATCAAGATGTTAGCTTTGAACAGCAACTCGTCTACGCTGCCATCATCTCTGAGAAGTCTTCTCTTGGACACTGGCAGTAAAGAACACCACGCCGTCGTCGCTGTATCAGCATTCGCACAGATAATCTTCGCGTTTTCGATGTCTTTGAAGCGTCGGGTTGCAAGAACTCTATTGATGCTCTGAGTAAAGCCGATCAAATGGGCGAAAGAAGAAAACTCTATGTCCGAGAACTCTCGAACATTGTAGCTTCTTAGTGTTGCTGGTGGAGGGATAGTCTGAGTTCAGTGCGTTAGTGGCAGTTTAGATGTCGATGGATCAAAGAGCTCACCCCTGACTCATACTGATGTTCTTCACACGGAAGCTCAGTGCTCGTCTGTATACGCCCAGTTTGCGTAGGATATGTATGTGTGCTACCTGCAATGTGTGCATCCGTGATGTAAATAGACCACCAAGTCCTTCTCCAGCTTTCCTCTAAAACTGAATCGCCCTGGCTGTTTTCGCTAGCAAACTCTGCTGTATGCATGCCCAGGTCAAGGGCTCCACGGATAGCTTCATCAAGAAGCGTTCGTCCCCTATCGGGTTCATTGCACCAGTAGACAGCGATACAGTACAGCGCGAGAGCTTGTATGTAATACGGGCTAGGAGGGCCAGGTCGTTTCCGAACTAAATCGATTGCTTGCCTTGCAGCATCTTCTAAAGGTGCGGATCGGACGGAGTGCGTGAACAGTGATCCAATATAGAGCAAAACAGGAAGAAGAATTTCAGCTGCAGCAGGATTGCCAGCGAGCCGCGATCTCAAGGACCACTGGGGAAGCACACAAGGATGTGCGACGTGGAAGTAGATATAATATTGGGTCAAGAGCTGGTCCACTTGCATGCTCGTAAGCTGGGCCGAGCCAAAACAGGAGCTGTCAAAATTCGATCCAACCTCGAGCGTATCCGAGACGCTCTGCGATGAACTTCCCGCCGATCCAAATCCAGACGACGAGTTGCTGTCCGTGGCCGTCCCGAAGACTTCCGTCCATTGCGAGGAGTGGTCTGTTGAAGGCGAGTCTTCGACTGCGATACGCATAGGAGCAGGAGCAGGAGCAGAGACAGGAACAGAGGCCGAATCTGGGCGGCGAGGTCGTCCTCCACGTCTTGACTTCTGGTACTCGCATTGCTTCCCGTCCACCGAACAGCGAGCACAACAAGGCGTCGTGGCATCGCATCTTACTTTTCTCGAGCGGCACTGAACACAAGCCAGCGGCACCCGGCGTACTGAACTCCGTGGCGGCGAGGATGGAGGATATGGATAGGACATGGTCGTGTTTTCCATCTTGGGAGATTTGCAACAAAGTGGGCCTGGAGGATCTTAAAGAATTCTCGGTTCATTCTTCGCCAAGGCTGCACACACAGCCATGCTCTCGTTCAGGGAACAAGGGATATGTGGTACGTTCCTAGGCGTCCGGCCGTTTGAGCACGAGGACCTATGGGTAAAGTGTTAGCACGCGGGATCGCAGGTGTAAGCGATGCGGCCGATTACTCAGGCGTTCCGCATTAGGTAATAAAAATACGACAAGGCTGTGTAACGGTCTTTTGCTCTAAATATTACTAGATGCCTGTCCAATTGGCTAGGGAAATCATGACATCTCTTACCAGAACTTTGAATGTTGGTGTTGTAGTTTCGGCAAATCACGTGCGCCGCATGTGGTATGCTTCTTAAGGCCTAGCGGCGCATACGGTCAAGGCCGATGCATTCTGCAACTCCTCGGAACGGCTCCGAACTTCCATGTCGAACTATTCTTATTCATCGTATGATTCGACAAGCGTTGATCGGGAATTTCACATCTCCGGATTCCGCAATAATTCGGTCGATTGAAAGCACGATGAACCGACTCTATGTCATCAAACGAAACGCCACGGTGGGCTTTTGCATATGAGTTGTGTGGTTAGCAAAGGCCTAACTAGGGAACATATACGAGACTAGTATTGAATAATGGCAACCAAGGGCACCACGAAGGGAGAGAGAGCCGTCTTGGAGAGGAGGAATATGCAGGTATTTAAGCAACGTCATCGCTAGGAAAGTATGAGTGTGCATCGTAGACTCATAGATCAAGCCCCAGATAGCCATGCACAAATTCAATTCTTACCGTAACATGAAGGGTGCAGAAATGCTTGTAAAGTCGAATCAATGTTTCTATAGGGTACACGTACAGCTACATTTCACATACCTACCAAGGAGAATTAATGCTTCATGGCCCTCCATCCACTCTAATCAAACGCACACTCCTGTTGCAAAATACTAATCGAGAAGTAGGCTCTGCAGCCTCGCTTCTGTAGCAATAACATCAAGCGCCTGCTTAACCTCAAGAACCCTTCTGCACTCGCCTAGCCAATCCTTGCTCAGCAACTTGGCCCAACCCTGCAGGCCATTCATTTCTCGTGCGGCGCCGTCCAGATCGCCTTCCTCGAGCAGAATCTCTGTCCTCGCGAGAACGGCCTCGACATCTCCGCCAGTTGCTAGGCCCGACTTCTTGAAGAGAACCTTTGACATAGCAAAAGAGGCGAGGTGAGATGCCATCCCAGCGTCTTCGGGGAGAAGAGCAGCTTTTCGTACTTCGCTAGCAACGCGGCGGAACCGGTCGATGAGTTGAGCGGCGTTGGGGATACCGCGCTGGTATGCGGTGGGGTTGATGCTTGCAATAGCGGCACTGACAACGGGGTCATCGGCAGCGATTTCCTTGAGCGCTGCAAGCTCGGTGATGAAGGGCCTGGGGATGGTTTGCGACTCGAGAGCCGACTTGACGGCTTCCACTGCCACGATAAGATGTTGTGTCTTGAGGTTAGCGTCGATGACCGAGTTCCACTCTGCAGTTAGCTTCTCCAGCTCCGCTACTGAGTCGGAAAGTTCGTTGAGCTTGCCCAAGCGACCATCACGCTCGGACTCAACGCGTTCTCGGATGGACGAGGTGAAGGACTTTTGGAGAGCGATGCTCTGTTCTAGAAGTTCGTTCTTCAACTTCTGTTCGTAGAGTTTTTGTGCGGTTTCGAGCTCGGACTGTAGCTTGCTCTTGTAGGTTGAAGCGAGACGTTCCCGTTCGTTCTCATACTCCTCCTTCCAGTGCGTCTCCTGCTCCTGCATTTGTAGCTCTAGACGGCGAACAAGCTCTTTCGCAGCGTCGTCGAACTCGCTGTGTGCAGCGTTGATCTTTTCCTCTGCCGACTTGTTCAGTCCATCCTTTAGCTGGTTGATGTCTCGCACAACCTTGCCGAGATCGGACTTGGCCTTCTCGAAAGCAGAGTCGTACTTGTTTCCATGTGCCGCGTCGGCGTTGATGGAAGTGATGAGGTCGTTGACGATCTTGACTACATCTTGAACGATGGGCTCGCTCGCAGCGGGGACAGCGAGGTTGTCGATCTGGGAGATGGGCTTGGCGGAAGGAGGTGGTGCGGCAGCTACGACCTCCTTCTTGGGCTCGGCCTTTGCTGCATCCTTCTTATCGTCTTCCTTCTTCGACTCCTGGACCTTCTTTGGGGAGGCGTTTGACGCAACCTTGGGGGCTTCGGCCTTTTTATTGTCCGATACAGCGCTGATATGCGGTCCCTTCTGGCTCAGGTCCGCATCGCTGCTGTCCGAGGCGACCCTCGACGCCAGGCCACTCTTGCTAGGTATGGTGATCTTGTTCTCGCCTGTCACCTGCGGGTGCAGACGTGGCTGTCCAGCTCTGCCTGGGAAGCGTCTCCGAAACTCGCGCTCCTCGAAATAGCCCACGGCATCTTCGCCAAAGGGAATGTATTCGGTGAAGAAATCGTGGAAGTTGTCTGAAACCAGCGAGTAGTAGACTCCACCGCCGTATCCCAAGATAGAGAGAAGAACCGAGTACAACAAGAATTTCCTAAACAGCTTCCTTTTCTTGGGCTTCGGGGGTTTCGGGTCGGGGGCGACGCTCGCGGTTCCAGGGCCTGTTGGGGGCAGTGTCGCGGGCTGGATGGCGGGCGCGGAGCGTGAAGGCGAGGCTGCTGTCGCTGTATCGGGCTTGGGCGGCAGGGTAGGGACGTCGGAGGGGCGGATGGTCGAGCTATTGGTGAAGTTGGTGGCCGCTGGCGTTGGGGAGACTTCTGGGGCGGGATTGGGGATGACGGTCTCTCCCAGCTTTTTGTCGTCTGCGTAGAAGCGCTGGGCGACGCGCCATTGCGGGCGGGCGGCGGGGGCAATTGGCCTCAGAACTGGCCGTGCCCGGAGAATTGAGGCGCGCAGCATGATGGGCTGGCTCCGGGGGTCGAGGGTCGATGGTGGGGGGGCGGTCGTGCTTGTTGTCGTCCCTCCGCTCTGCAGAAACTGGGAGAGGCAAGGGCAAGGCAGAGCTGTCATCGGGCCATCGGCGCATTCGGCGCCGGAAAAGCCGCACCTCAACCTCAACACCACGACCCTCCCTTATCACGAACCACAGCAGCCCTCCCCATCGCGTCCTCCGGCATGCGCAGGCTACCGTCCATACACGTACATACACGTTTGTACATGCCTGTTCGCCTTTTCAAACGTCCCGGGCAAAGAACACCCGTTTGCCTTCCGCACTAACCGTCAGCCTCATTAACGTCTTACCCAGGTGCGAGACCTCGGCTTCATTGGGTCCACGTCGCGGTGAGGTCTCAGTCACCCGCACTGTGCTGTTGACCGTGCTGTTGACTGCGCATCTGCTACAAGAGCAGCATCCAGATTTCATTTTCCCTGACTTCCCACTCCAAATCTCTGTCGTGTTTCCTTCTTTGCGCGCGTCTGAACCGCGTTTGAACCGCCACTGAAACATAGCTGAACAACGAGCCGGCAGCATAGCCACCATCACCGTCACCATCACCGTCACCATAACATAGCTCACCCAGCCCGTCCATCCTTCGCCGGGAAAACTGCGTCATAGCACCCGTCAACGATCAACGATCGCTGACTCCCAGAATACACCAGGCAACCACATCCGGCTCCCGCTTTTGACTGATCACCTCGCCTCCACGCTCTCGGGGCATTTGTTCTGCAGCACGCCCGTTTCACTCACAGCTACCGCACCGCACATGCATACTGTGGCTTTCTAGTCCTATCTCTCCGGCTTCGAAACGCGTCTACCGCGTTCTTTCTCTGTTCTCTCATCTTTCCATATCCTCCATACCCTACCAAACACCTGTTCCCTCCACCATGGCGGCGGATTCCCTAAGCGGCGTCCCGCGTGACAGCCTCTCCCCCGCCACCAATTCCCCGCCCGCCTCGCGTGCCCTCAAGCTCACCACATCCTCAATATCGCTGAAGCGCAAGCCCACCTCGGAGCCCACCTACTTCTTCAGACCCAGGCTCTTCCGCTCCAGTTTTCGCCCGAGCGCTCTACCTATCAAACAGGCTTATCCCCAGAAAGACACCTCCTACATGGAGCTCCATCAAAGCACATGCCTGAACCTCAACACTTCGGACAGCTCCGACTCGGACCTCTGGATCCTGCCCGACTTCGAGGACTGGGAGTACGACGACGTGTCTCCACTCGCCCACCCTCGCGACAAAAAAGCGCGCACCAACATGAAAGCCGGAGAAGACCGCCAGAGCGAATGGGTGCCCTTCCTCCAACGCGCCGCATCGTCCAACCGTGACCGTCTGCGCCGAAGACTCGAGGGCGACGGCTGGGACTTCGTAGGTGGGAAGTACGGCTCCGCGAACGAGGTGGAAGAATGGCGGAGTCCTGCATGCGGGAGTGAAGAGAGCGTGGACGAGGAGTTCGACGTTGTCGTCCTTGCTACCGGAAATCGCGGTATCCTGACTTGATACTGACTAGTCCAGCAAAACCGCTTCGGAAAAATACCAAGGTGGCGTCCATTCCTGGATTGGTCCTCTGGATCCGGTGCCAAGACTAGTTTGTTGGACAAAAGCAATGCTAGGTTTTCATTTGTTTCTCACGAGTCTTTTATTACGATGCTATTTAATGCCCCTACGATGGTCACGACTCTTTTTCTCCTACATATTTTAACGAACATGACGCAGACGTTTCAACCGTCTCTTACTCTCTCCTCTTTCTTCCTCCTTGTCTCGGACTTCTCCTTTGTCTATATACCCAAGACTGCTCTGTATCAACTACATCATGTACTCTCGAGATTTTTCACTACGATATACGGTTTGCCCTACATCGCCATCCCTTACACAATACATATTACACTTTATGCACACTCTCTATTGCTGGCCCCGAGGGGATTACGTCTACAGTCCAGGCTGCCAGAGACAGCAGGGCTCAAGACGGCACACGCAATCTTCTTGCCTTATGGGCTGAAAGACGTAGGACCCCAGCTCTTCTCTCGCAGCGGATGTTAGGCATTATAGCCTTCGCATTGTATTGCAGTCGTGCCGTCTCCTGAACTCTTCCTCTTCTACACTAATTATAATGCTTCAACGAGGTTGACGACTCTTCCTTCTCATGTCCTGTACAATGATACCCTGTAATTTCGTACCATGTTTATTACTTTTCTTTCTGTGGGATATAAGCGCCACCCACACATTTTACATCAACTTTGACGTGCTTCCTCTTATGTGCCTCTACATACACGTATTTCTTGCTATGTTTATTACTTTTCTTTCTGTGGGATATTTGCGTCACTCACACATCTCGCATTAACTTTGACGTGCTTCTTCTCATATACCTCTACATGCACGTATTTCTTGTCTCTGTCTCTCTTATTATGATACCCAAATACCCCTTGTAGCACTACATCCTGTATCCTTCTGAGCAATGCAGCAATTTCGAACAAGATAAAGTTGTTAGCGAATAACAAAGACACTGCCTGGCCATAAGTTCAAGACGTACCTTTGGCAACATGAACTCGCGACACCACGTCATCACCAAACAAGAGCGCTCAGAACTTTCCCAGATGATGGCTCTCCCACGCAAAATTGCTAATTATAAGTCTATACTTTTACACTACAAAAACATGCACCAAACCGCGCTGAAATGAAGAATCCGAACAACCGTCGTGCAAAGCCATCTTCCGTCTGGAGCAGATTACTCTCTCCTCTTCTTGCCCTCCTCTAAGCCCAATAATCTTGCATCGCTCTTGCCCCGCTCATGCTTCGTGCCCACCAGCGATCCAACGACCGGGTTATGCTGCACACTGGACAAAGCCTCCTGGTACGACTCAACAGCCCAGGGAAGACGATTGAGTTTCGGCCAGTTCACCTAGCGGGAAATTAGCATTGAACGCAGCCGGACCAGCTTGACGAAGGCAACTTACATAAAGCGTTCCATTACTCCAGATGAAATTGAAGCACGCGCCCGCCATCGCTAAGAAAATGAAGATAAGCAGCCGAAGGGGCCAGACGGTCGCTTCAGGCGCTCTGCGCGTGAAACTGCCAATGAAGATGAAGAAAATGCTTGCTGCGAGGAGATACGGTATCGCCTGGATGAACAGCGGCCGTCTATCTGCGAATAGTAACTGGCTCCCCGTTCCGCTGTCAGAAGGCAGATACGCGCCGAGGAAGAGATCGAAAGCGTCCTGCCGTGGACCGTCCTGGAAGTTATTCAAAACGTAGCGCGTGATTGAATTCTGAAGATCCTGCAGGGCGCCTGCTTTGGTGCGGTTTCCGGTACGCGTGAAGTCTGTCTTGAGCGCGCCGGTCCCCGAGTAAGATTTCGAGACTACGTCGGCGTTGTCAGCCCACATGTTGCGGAAGAGGAACTCGAAGTCTTTGTCGTCCTGTGCGTTTTCGCCTTCGCGGATGAGGCCAAGGTCGATTAGCATGCGAGTGAGGATGTAGCGGCCCAGCATGCTCTGTACGACATTGGTACGATCGAGACAGTCCATGCAGTTCGTTCGGACGACAGCGGTTTGGTGGCGGCGGACTTCAACACGGCCTGAATCGCCAGGCATGTCCACGCCGCGGAAGTAGCCGTGCTTGAGAACAGGTTGCTCGAGTTGGTCCATCAGGAGCTGTGCGCGGTCCCAGCGCAGGCCCTTCGTCTCATTGTGGAAGTCGAAGTAGATGTAGTGGAGGCGGTCATAGGCTGTCTGGGCTTGGCTAGGTTCGATGACGGTAAACTTCTCGTCGGTGATCTTATCGCCTTCGACGTTCTCAACAGGGGATGTGACCAAATAGTTGACCATTTGCTCGTATGCCTCCTTGACTCTCTGCTCGCGACCTTTCTGGTTAACAAGGTTAATCAGCCAGTTGTCTCCATAGAGACGGATCTGTTCCGCAAAGTGCTTCTTGGCGGCTGAGACTGCGGTTTCCACTCCCCTGATTTGCAGCTTGGGCGTATATTTCAGGGTGTTGACTTCAGCCCAGAAGACAGGTACACTGCCTCGTGTCTGTACATATGCGAGAACCTGCACCTCCTTGCCCGCATTTGTAGCTGCTCCGTTCGATTGGCCTCCGTTGCCTGCGAAGCCCCCCAAACCGCCAGATGCGTGGTCGTTGAGGATGATAGTCTGCTCTGTCTCGTTGAAATTTGACACGTTTCCGTTCTCGTCGATACCGCGAGAGAAGTACCTTGTTCCAGCCTTCAGTCTAGACCTCCGTGTGATTAGGATGAAGGTGAGTGGGTTGCCCTTGATCGATGTGTTCTTGATTTCCATCATCCCGTACATGACAGGCAGAATGTAAGGATCAACCTGGGGTTGCTGGCCTGAGGATTGCCTGTGACCATATCCGCTGCTGAGCCCGCCGCGGAAGTCTATGAGGTCCGTCTGCACGAAGCGGTTCCAAAAGAAACGGTCGTCGGCTCTCTTCCATAGCGGAGTACTGGGGTCAGCGTGGGCCTGGCGCTGGAAGGTATTGGTGATGTCGAACGAGTAGGAGAAGAACAGCGGAGATGTCTTGAGGAGGTTCTTGAGCAGGTTGAGATACGTGTCCTCGTCGGCGTCGTGGAGTGGGCGCTCGCGCAGGGGAAGGAACTCGGTGGACACGACTCTGTATATCATGTGGCCCTTTATTCTGCCCATTGGCTGTGCTTTTGTGATTACGATGATGTACTTGTCTACGGCCACATATTAGCCCTGTGCAGCCTATTTCCCGGGGGGCAAGTTCGCATACCGAGCCGCAGCTTGATGATTCCGAGGATGCCTGCAATGCTCGACACCCTCTTGGAGCCCAGAAGTTTCCCATCGTGAAGACGGATGTCGCCTGCGGGACGGTCGACTACAAGGGTGGGCGATCCGGGCGACGAGGGGGACGAGAAGGCATAATGCGAGGGCGATGAATGCACGTTGATGTCCCGATAGGGGAGCACGGCGGCCATGATGGGGGTTGGCGCGATGTGTGTGTGGTGTGGAGTGGGAGGGGGGAGGCGGTTGCGGCGATGTAAATGTCAATGGTGTCGTTTACTCTGGTTTGGCAATGACGAAACATGGGCTTGCAGCACCGCCAAGCCCCCGGGATGCTTGGTCGGCCATGTCACGCTCAACCTTCATTCATTCACGTAGCTTGCACCGCACATCCTCCACCACTACACCACGACACTGACCACCCGCACCCAATCACCTCCCCCTCCCCGTATACCCATCTCGCGCACTCTGCACGCCCGTCCGCCTCTCCTCCACGGGCCTCGATAGCCGCCGCGTCACCCTATTCCCATCCTCAACATGGCCGCAAAGATGCAGCAGGGCGGACGGCCTGCAGGCTCCAGGTTCGCCCAGTTCAAGCTGGTATTGCTAGGTAGGCGTCCCCGTAGCCCATTCGTCAGAACCTGGATTGCTAATTATCTGCAGGAGAGTCCGCCGTTGGAAAGGTGCGTAGATCGCTATCAAGGCAGCCTGGGACGAGCTAACATGTTTTGCAGTCGTCACTGGTATTGCGCTTTGTCAAAGTAAGTGGAGGGATATGGTCACGAGATGCAATCGAGCCCTCAGTGCTAACGCCGTCGCCAGGATCAATTCGACGACTATCGGGAGTCCACCATCGGCGCCGCCTTCCTAACCCAGACTATCGCCCTCGATGAATCCACAACCGTCAAGTTCGAGATCTGGGACACAGCGGGCCAGGAGCGTTACAAGTCGCTCGCGCCCATGTACTACCGCAATGCCAACTGCGCAGTAGTGGTCTACGACATCACCCAAGCGGTAGGTGCCCCTGGACCCTGGGAAGTCCGCAGCATACTGACATGGAATAGTCGTCTTTGGATAAGGCAAAAGCCTGGGTCAAGGAACTCCAGCGCCAAGCCAACGAGAACATCATCATCGCATTGGCTGGAAACAAGCTCGATCTCGTCACCGAATCACCCGACAAGCGTGCCATTACCCAAGCCGACGCCGAGCAGTATGCCCGCGAGGCCGGCCTGCTCTTCTTTGAGACCTCCGCAAAGACGAGTGAGAATGTGCGGGAACTCTTCACCGCCATCGCAAAGAAACTTCCTATCGACCAGGCTGGACCCCGCAACCTACGGCCGGGCCAACAACGACAGGGCGTGAACCTGAGGCCTGAGGCGAACCAGACACAAGGACCGGGAGGCTGCAACTGCTAGATTGTTGGCATATTTTCATATCGTGTGCTTTAGGGGTCGTAGACAGTGCAGGGAGCGAATGTGCGATAGCTGCGGATGGGTTCATTTCTCGCTGCAGTTTGGCATGCGAATATCGTACCTCGCTTCAAGCCACACCTTTTATTTTCTTGGGGCATTTCGGGCCTTGGAGTATGGTTTGCTTTGTCATGTATCCATCGTGCCTACAGCTGTTCAAGAGGGATTCAGGGCTACTTGAGAAACAACTAAATTTTAATGATTCCCTCTTCCTTTATTTTAGTACCGTCATGTTGATTATTTTTTCGCGCTGTACACGGAGCTCTCTCTCTCTCTCTGTATATTCACCGCCTTTGAAAGATGGTCTGCCCTTTCTGTATTGGGTTATGGGCACCTCCCCGACGCCGTCATCGATCGCACAGGAAACGCCCAATCCGCCGTCCGCGTATACGTAACCCCACCATCAAACGCCAACGACGCATTCGCCTCCAATCCCCTCTCTTGCCAATTCGTAGCCTGTGGTGCGTAGCCCACGAAGTAGTAATCCCTATATCAAAATTCTGTAAGCGTGTGTTTCATTAATCGTATATCAGCACCGCGTTATAGTAGCACTAAGAGGACAAGCAAGAAGCACAGAGTACGCACCCGTCCCACCACCCCCGTCTGACCACCACCTCCCCCTCAGAAACCTTGAAGCTCAAGCTGCCCTTCCTCTCCTCCGTCCCATCGCCCTCTCCGCACGTCGTGAAGGTGTCGAGGTAGATCGACGAGGGCGACGAGAGCGAGCAGTCGGCAGAGAAGCTGTGCTGGGGCCGCGGGTCGTGGAAGTGGAAAGTCAGTGAGGAGAGGAGCGGGGAAATGTACTGCGCGTACTTTGAGATGACGAAGATGGGATCACTTGGTGTGAGTGGGGGGATGGGGAGACGGTGGGGAGACGGTGAGGTGGTGGTGGAGTGTGTTGAGGTGATGGCGGTTGTTGGGAGGGCGGATGTGCAGGGGGAGAGGAAGGCGAGGGTGAGCGGGAGGAGGGCGAGCATTGCTAGTGTGTGGGTGTGTTGGCGATGGCTAGGCTTTGTGGGTAGTGGGGTTGCGATTGGAGCTAGGGGATTTACCGTTTGTTCTGGCTTTTCAGTGTGGAGGTCCTTCTGTCAGATATAGGGGACAACGCAGTATCTGAGCAATCATTTTGACCTCGTTCTGGAAATAGGTGGGCCTTATGTTTCCAGTTATAATTCAAAAAGAAGAGGCGCAAGAATGAGGTGTGGAACCTTGGGTTACAAGAATGGGTTGTTTTTGAGATTTGACGTCAAGTTCGCAATATTTGAGGCGAGACGAGGCTGGGAGATATGTATGTTTGTACGCGCCCGATCGGACGGCACAGCACAAACGAAAAGCAGGGTTCTGGGCGCGTATTATCTAGGAATTTACACCGAGGTGCTGGATTTTTGGAAGATGTCTTCGATCGCGTTACAGTTATGGTGAACTCTATTGAGGTGAAGAAGTGAGAATGTCTTCAATCGCGTTACAATTATGGTGAACTCTATTGAGGTGAAGGAGTGAGAATGTCTTGAGTGGGCGTAACAGTGCTAATTCACCGTTCTCCCGAAGAGGCGTACAAGGAGAACGAGTGCCTCTTATGTCAGGAAAGGGGATTCAGACTCAGACTAGCGTAGAGATTTGTATACATGCCAATAAAAAAAGCACAGAGTAGGTTAAGGGTTACTTAATCCGTGTGTGCTGTCTACTGCCCGCAAAGAACTTCTCTTACACTTTCGTGCCACTAATCGCCACCTATTATTATGTGTTCGTTAAAATAGTCTTTCAGCTTGATCACAACGTTCAACTGGATTTATGTTGATGCTGCCTGTTGTAGGTCAATGGTTGCATTGGGAACATATACATTGGTTGTACAGCTCGGTTGCAAGTGAGATCACCGAGAAACATGCACACTAGGGTTACAGCTTGTGCAAGGCTGTGGGAATTGACTTTTAGGAAAGAGATCTATTGTAGACTAAGCATTCTAGGTACAACGTATTTTTTTTATACTTCGTTGCACTAAAATTGTGGAAGTAGCAAGATACAGTAAGGACTTGGTCAAGCCAAGATCGTCGTAACAGGAACGTCCCAATCCGTTGTCCTCGTGAAATAAGTCCCCATCGTAGTCTCGGTTGCATTCGCACACTCATCACCGTAGCTCCATAACGTATACTGCTTATCCGTGATACCGATGAGAGACGTTGTCCTAGCACTATCGTTAGCATTATCCCATCACATCCTACACCGACGCACACTCCACAATCGGTCCGTATGAGGAACTCACTCATTCTTCTCAGAATTGTAGTCCAACCACAGCCTCCTCAACTTAATGAAGTGCTCATCAATCCAAAAGTCAACCACCTCTTCATGGTTCTCAGAATCAGTGCATGGCCACCATCCACCCATATATATTGAGGGATATGTATCGCTAGTCGAGAATGTGCAATCTACGTCTGCGCGGTATAGGGGCCGAGGATCGAGCACGCTGAAGCCAATGTGGGAAGGGATAGATGGGTCGGCGCTGACGAAAGCGCCGAACTTGTAGATCGTTAGGAAAGGTGACGAAGAGGGTATGTCAGCGGACGAGAGGGGAGCAAGGAGGAGAATAGGAAGGAGGGGAAGGGCGGGACGCATCTTCAGGGTAATAGTAGTGGGCTGGTTGTAGAGAAGCAAGGAAGAACGGCGGAGATGTCTCCAGTAGTTAAGACTCCCTACCTACATTTATAAACTGCTCACAAAACTGGTCAAACCTTTTGTGGCAAGTTGTATACTGCTGGATAATCTCACGGTTGCGAGGCACAGTTACCTATTTGCAGCTGTATCCTGGTAAATATTTGAGGAACGATTCCTATCAAACATGAAATTTCACCAAGCAACCAAGTTGATGGTACAAAGAGTACAGTGTGTTACTGTATGTTCTGTTGTGACTAGGGAGGACGTACTGGTACGCACAGCTGTACTTTACAAATGCAAATCAACCCGTCTTCTTTAGGATAGAACGAAGGAAAGATGCACTATATGCCCAGAAAGGCGGTTGCAGCGATCGTTTGGTGGATCGCAATTGCAGATCGTTTGTTGATAAGATAATATAGTTTGGAGCACGTGTGACCGATTTCAAGAGCAAAAGAGATGGTAGTTGGGTGACACAGCACACAAAGCTAAGAGGAATGTCGCTACTGCAGGCCTAAATGTTAACTGCTAAGCTGACTCAAGGCCCTTATCTCATAGGGTGGAACTGCAGCAAAAGGCTGCAGCTGTGCATATCTGCTATAACACTGCACGTAAGCTATGTCATCACTAAAATAAAGCATTCTAGAACCTACTCCTAAAGCAGTGACAAATCAACTAACTATATGGCAAGTATTGACTAGTAAACAGGAAATTCTATAACCTGCACATACTAGAATGAAAACCCAACACCAACCCTGCATCGCGAAAATCAACGCGGCTACACTTAACCTTTAACTACCATTACAATGCCTCCACGTTGTTAAACCAGTACAATTTTTTTAGAAAATGATAAATAATATTCGCGCACTACCTCCTTATGTAAGCTGCCCCATTTTTTTAACTACACAAGAAATAAATAAAAAAACTTTGTATATTTAATTTGTAGAGTTTATTATTCTCTACATAAACTGTGTATTATGGTAAGCTCTAGAGATTACCTCTATGATTTTTCTTATTGTTGTGGGAGTTAAAGAGGTATAGCACTTTGAAGAGGGAACGGTGGTGTGCGAATATTATACACCTTATATATTGCTGTAGCCTAGTTCGCCTTTGGAATTAACTTCTCTTTAATAGCAAAGGTAGCAAGAATGATATGTACTTTATTGCAAAGCAATTGAGTAGTAATCAGCCAAGCTATTGTAGTTAACATGGCATGCAACTCGCTTATGAACTACGTTGCGGAAGACAATATGCCAGTTCTAGCGAGACTTACGCGACGCGCCAGGACTTCTGTTGTGCGATATGCTTACCCTCAGAGATTTTTGAGCGGAGTGCATACAAACAGCTCGCATGACCTAAAGAACAAATGTTCTGTTTCTAGCCGCGGCTTGGGGATAGTACATCTGCTAAAGGCATAGCTTGTTAAACTTTTCTCAATTGACTTTTGCTCCATGCTCTACCAACTTTTCTACTACAGGCAGGCTACCCTTCGAAGACGCAAGCTGCAACGGCGTCCTTCCGCTCTGATCCAGCCTCCCCACCGAGGCTCCGTACGCTACCAACGTCTCGACTAACAGCGCATTGTTGGTCTCCGCACAGAGGTGCAGCGGCGTTCTACCCTCCTCGTCAATGGCATTCGGATCTGCCCCGTTCGCGATCAAAAATTGCGCAATCTGTACATGGCCATTCGCGATCGCGATCGTGAGCGGCGCCTGCCCAATTGGACTGGGTGTGTTTTCTTTGCGCTCGTGCAATGGCTGGCGGTGAACAACGGGGTATCCGTCCTCTGCATTCGATGCCGCTGGAGCGTGGTTCTAAAATATTTCAGAATTTGGTCGTCTGTTGGCCGGAATCAATGTTCTCACCTGGGCGAGAGCTGTTGAAGATTCTCCGGGCGAGTTCAGACTCCATGTCTCCAACAACGAAGGTGACAGTCCGTCGTTCGCGTTTTCATCCAAATCCGACCACGACGATACAGCACTATTGGTGTTGTATCTCGACAAGCTTTCAGATGACAACACGGTGTCGATGATTTGAGGCACCCCGTGTACGCTCAATGGCGACTTCTCTTGACTTAGTACCTTGGATATAATGTTCGTCCCTAATATAGGTTGCAGCTCCACCTCTCTGTTTGTTACACTGACTGCGCTATCTTGTACGTGTTCTTGTGGCAGATCGTGTCGTAGGCTGTAGTCTGCATTCTCGAACAGCTGATTGAACTCTGGCTGCACTGATCGTTGTGGATTATTCTGGAGGAAGAGGTGGATCAAAGAGTTGTTTGTCTTTTCAAGCGACTCGATTTTTTGCTTGATGTTGTTTCCTGTAGTGATTGTCAGCCGAGATGAAACTTGGGAAAATGACGTGGCGAATATACGGTGGTTTCTTTGAGCGTTACGATTCTGTAGCCTTCTTCGAGCAGCAGCTGGGCTGTTGCTTAGCATCCTTGGCGTACCCCAGGCGTAAGCCTCTGTTTTGGTTCCCGCGACCCATAAAGGTCTTTATACAATACACTATTTCAGCATTAACTCCTTCCTTCCAAAGTAAGACTGACCGCTCTCCTGCGTGTTGGGGGCTTTCTAAGTACACTCACCTTGCGCACTACAGGGCCCTACCATGAACAGACTAATAGCGTCATAGAGACCACTGTGGCAATTAGCTTGCGCGTATGATGGTTAAGAATTGTAATGTCCTTTAAAAGTTACATACAAAAACTCTTTTAGTAAGTATTTATTAGTAACGAGGTGTTTTTCGTAAGTGGACAGATATGTGTTCTTAGCACAGTTGGGAGATGACTATGATAGAAAAGATACCTTTGCTTTGTATTAGAACCTCTTATAAATGCAAGTAATTTTCAAATTTTTTTCAATGCACAGGCCATGGCCAATGCGACGCTACCAGTCCGTTAATGAGAGGGCCCTGTATATATGCACCTACACCTTTCTTACCATACATCACTGCCCCATATTGTCAGTCACCCGTAATTTAATCAAATCCTGATCAAAGCTTATCTCACCAAAGTATATCCGTATTATGTAGTCCAGATCGTATGAAATGGAACCAATTTGATTAAAACACGGGTAGCTCATCATGTGGGTGGTTACTGTATGATAACGTTAGGGTGGGTGTATACAATGTGTGAGGTGGGTGTATTTAGAAAGTGCCGGAAATAACGGTTAGCCCGCATTAGCGGGAGCTTAGACACTGTTCGGTAGACCAGGACTAGGACGGCCAGGAGGATAAAATCGGCCTCTGTTCGGTTCATGTGGCGAGGGTACGTCTTCGTCCTGGAACTAGAGGCATTAGCTGCAGAAAATATATCTACCTGCCTATATAGGCAGTATTGAACGTAATCCAACGTTGAAATACAGATAGAGATGTTGATACCAGGACCCTAAGCCTCATAGGACAGAGTAATAACAAATACCGTGTATTTATCTTCCTTGGCGCCAAGTCAATCATAATCTAACTTTGGGTTTGGATAACTAAGACCTATTTCCTCTTACACTTGTAGTCTGCGGAAAATATATGTACGAACCAAAAATCTCCCCTGATCTAGAACGGAAATCCACTCTTGTTAGCGCTTACTTTCAAATGCCTCTGGGTGGGGGCCTTTAAGCTACTACCACTTCCAGATTTATCGTCATAGCCGTCCTGCGACTACCGAACAGTGCATCAGCATCTGCTAAAGGAATGCGTTCGGGGCATAGAAAACATCTTCGCCTCACCTCGTGACGATAATGCTGACTGTTGGCTTACAGGTCGAGCTGCAGAAGGTCCACAACACTGCACAGTCAGTGACGACTCAGTCCAACACCATGTAAGCAGATTTACAGCGCTCTTGTCCCACGAAGTTTTTCATTCTCTGAATCATGAATGTAGTAGTTGTAGCGATCGTTTTCACCTTAAACTCCTAACATATTTTTGAAGCTTCTTACCAATTCATGATCGGAATGGATTCTGCGGGAGACACCAAGTCGGAGTATGAGGGAGACTTGCATGCCTCCAATGGATCTGATCTGCCAACGAGCGACCACGAGTTTCTTTCTGGCACAAAATTGCTCGCCCTGATTTCGTCCCTGTCTCTGGCCAACTTTTTCGCCGGCTATGTGAGTCCTGGACTAGTCTGTATTTTCCAATCTCAGTGCTGACGATTCATAGGATGCGACATGCGTCGCTACAATTACTCCAGCAATCACTAATGACTTCCACTCGTTAGGTGATGTCAGTTGGTACGGAGTTGCATAGTGTGTTGTTTGACCTGCCTACACCCTGCATACAAGCTTACGATTTGAAGCTCGCTCGCCACATGCGCCACTATCTTATCTTACGGAAAATTGTACTCCTTCTTTCCCGAAAAGATCGTTTTCGGGACAGCAACAGCAATCTTCGTGATCGGGTCCGTCTTATGCGCCACAGCTCAATCATCGCCAATGTTCATAGTGGGTAGAGCTGTTGCTGGGCTCGGCAATGGCGGCATTCTCTCTGGCAGCAACATGTAAGCTTAGCGACATTATATTTGATGCGATATCGGTTTTAACAACATTATTCCTAGCTTATTAGCACGTTTGACGCCTCTCGATCGTCGGCCAATCTACTTGGGTATAGTTGGTGGCGTTGAATGCTTCGCTCTGGCAGTCGCACCTTTGCTCGCAGGCGTCATCACAACTTACTCGACCTGGAGGGTGTGCTTCTACATTAGTATTCCTTTTGGAGTCGTCTCCGCAATTGCCATCTTATGGGTAGTCAACATACCTGCTACACCTGACCAGTCGAACATCTCTTTCAGAAACAAGCTCAAGCAGTTGGATCTGTTTGGAATGGCTCTCTTCATCCCATCTGCGGTGTGCCTTGTTTTAGCACTTCAATGGGGTGGTGCAGTGTACCCTTGGAGTGACGCGAAAATTGTCGCCTTGCTCTCGCTTATGGGTTTCTTCACTGTCGCGTTCATTGGTCAGCAATACTATTGCAGGGCTACGGCTACAATCCCAACTACACTCGTGAAATCTCGGACAACTCTTCTCGCGGTTACCTACATCTTTTCAACATCAGCATCGCTGTATGTCTTTACCTACTATGTAAGATTTGTGACCTTCTGCGCATTATCGCCACTAACGAGCTAGACTCCGTTCTATTACCAAGCTGTGAAGGGGACCACGACGATGGGTTCCGGTCTCCGAGATCTATCGCGAGTTCTTGGGCTTGTAGTCAGCCTCCTAGTCGCTGGGAATGTCACAACAATGATGGGCTACTACAACCCAGCTATGATATTGGGCAGCATGTTGATGTGCCTCGGGGGAGGGTTGACTACAAGCTTCGATGCAGATACAAGCCTGGCGGCAATAATCGTCTATCAGGCTCTTTTTGGAATTGGCTGTGGTTTTGCTTTTCAGCAGCCATACGTCGCAACGCAAAGAGTCCTGTCCAGTGAGCTCATTCCGGCTGCCGTCGTACTTTTAACCTTCATGCAGTTTCTTGGCAGCATTATCTCTCTCTCCGTCGCGCAAAGTGTGTTCTTGCATACATTGGGGAAGAAAATCGATGTCGAGGTTCCAGGACTGAGTGTGAAGGCTGTGGAGGCTGCTGGGGCGTTGGGTTGGCGAGCCATTGTACCTGCAGAGGATGTTCCAGGCGTTCAGAGAGCATACAGTGATGCTTTGCAATCTGTTTTCTACGTGGGTTTGGGATTTGCCTGCGCCACGATCGTGGGGGCTGTAGGAATGCGATGGAAGTCTGTCAAAGACGGGAAGGCAGCGAAAGAGATGGATGAGAAGAATGGGATTGTTGAACAGTCGGCTGGAAGCGATGCATCATGATGGTACAATGATGGCACGCGCCATATGACGTCACATGCTGGCACTAGCGCTTACTATATAACGCTCCTCATATCCGAGCTTCGGGGACTAAACAATGCAGTTAGATCATCCTCACTATCATCAATATCATCATAATTTCCATCTGTAAATTTGATTTGTATTAAACGAGAGCCTGCTCCACATCTGATGGAGTTCTTCAACCCATGAGGAACGTGGAGATAGCCAAAACCAAGGGTGAATGTAAATTTTCTATGAAGCCGCTTTTCTTTGCTCACAAGAACTGACTTTGGAATTCTTCTGAACGAATGTTAAGAACGAGCTGACGCCTAAATATAGTTGTGTTTGTGCACTTCCCCATGCGAACTCAGGTGACCCAATCTCTCACCGAGATCTTAAGCAATTTTAAGAATCAAATTATCCATAAAGTCATATTTCTCATCCGAGTCCTTCTGTATTCAGCGAGATATTGATCGCTTTACATCTATTCAACAATCTGCTCCCTTCTTCCCCACCTCCAGGCTAGTACTTGTAGTAACGACGAGATCACTATTTTGAACCTTCGTCGTGAATGGCAGACGAAAGGAGGTTTACATCTTGAAGGTAGTAGGGTTGATCGTCATCTGCCTGAAAGTTTCAAACACACCTGTTGAAATGACGGTCTTATCCTTGTACTCTCCTCCTTCCTTCATCAACCTTTCGTGCGCATCCGGCAACGAATGAAACGGGACCTGGCTGTGCAAGTGATGCAGAGCATGAAATCCATCGTTGTGAGGATGTAGGAGCCACTGATGCCAAAACCCAATATTATTCCTCGAGCTGCCAAAGCTGACGGTCATGTCTGTTCCTACATGTTCGGCTGCCTCTGCCCAGTATCTGGTCGTGGGAAGAACGCACAGTAGAGGCATAAGGTAGTAGTTGAGAAGTATCGAGAATGAGTTTGTGGAATATACCAAAAGACCGAGACTTAGGCAATATATGATTTTGGAAAAGCGGCTTGCTGGACTTGTAATGAACTCCCAGACAACTGTCAGAAGATATTCAACTGTGAGGAATCCAGTGAGAGGTAGACCAACGAGATACCACAGTGGCCGCCTCGAGATGTGATCCAGTCCAAGATACTGAATCCGCTGAACATCCGGATCGTACTTTGGGTCGCCTAGTTTGTGGTGATGCTGCATGTGCGAGCTCCGGTAGTCCTCCAACGTACGCCACACCGGAAATGCGTAGAGGAACTGGTAGTGCTCGTGTTCTCTGACATTGAAGAATAGGTTTCCGTGCGAAGCTTCATGGAGGAGATTCTCGAATCCGCGGAGACGGGACGCAATGAGCACAGACGCGCATGCATGAGCTAGGATGGCGACGATGGTAGGGATGCTGGATGAATTGTATGCTAGTCTACTGATGCTGATGCTGCACGCGATCACAAAATAGTTGGCCAGAATGGCGAGCCATGCCTTCGAGGAATAGCGTTGTCGATACTTGCTGGCGACAGCAAGACTCTGTTGGACGGAAGACGGGGGGCGGGACGGGGGACGGGACGGGTCGGTGCGCCCGGCCAGGGTTTGAGGTTGAGTTGTTGTAGTCGTTATCGATCTAGCGCCCATGTTCGCGAAGATGCTACTGGAGAAAATGTGCTGCAAACCCTTCCATCTTTGCCATCGGTCCAACTATATCTCGGCTGGCTGACTGTAGGCAACGCAACTAAAGACATTTGGAGTTGTAGATTCGCTAGTCACTGACAGTCATGTCTACATGTGTGACTTGATTAACCGGAAAACAGTACCATAAGCTTAGCCCTCACCAATTAAAAGATTTGCTGACTATGCAAGTTCATAGTTCCATCTGTTGGGTGTATGCTGACTATCCCTGTCGCTGACTGTGGAGTACCCTTGCGCGCCCTTTACGATGACTACCCTATATCTTGACTACTTCAACTACTGACGCCACTACAATATGACTGTCTAAACAGCTGATACACTCAAAACCGAAACCTCGGAATCTTAGTGTCTCATTGCACCAGTGGTTTCCGCAGTACATGACTGAAGTGTGGCGATCACGACATACCGACTGAATCTTTCGCGAAGGGTATTTCCAATTCTCTCACACGAATTGACGCATCTCCATCTGGAGGAATAATTTTGAAAATGGCACGACTCATAATCAGCGAGGACGTGGCGAAACTTCTGCCAGAACTGCAGGTCGTGGTGGTCACGTGCCAGCACGTTGACAACAAATCCTCCAATGCAAAGGTGTCAGAGTACGCAGAGGTATATCGTTCTCTAGATCAATGGTAATCAATTAGGCTAATGTAAAATCAGAGTGCAGCATCATCTGCCATATCGAAGTTCGCCAACTACCCCAATGTCCCGTCCCATCCTCGCATCGCTCTCTATCGCGACACATTGAAGAAAAAATTTAATGTCTCGGTTAAGAAGTTCCCACAGTCCAATGAATCTCTCATAAAGAGGGTAGTGAAGAATGGATCTGCGTTGCCTTCGATCAATCCAATCGTCGACTTCTACAACTCTATTTCCATCAAGCATGCTGTCACTGCTGGTGCATTCGACCTAGGAGAGCTGAAAGCTCATAGCGAGGCGCCACTTGAGCTACGCCGCGGAGCTGCAGCGAACGATACATTCTTAGCCCTCGATGCGCCAGCTGATTCGCAACCAGTTTGCGTCACGGATGGGGAACTCGTCTATGTCCAGGGTACTACTGTCTTAACGCGGCATTTAGCATGGAGACAATCTTCGCAAGGACTAGTTGGCCATGTAACGAAGGATATTGTATTTGTGAGCGAAATTCTGAACGACAAGCCAGAGGTCGAGCCTTCAGAACTTGCACAAAGGGTTGCGAGAGAGTTTACTGATGGGCTAAAGGAGTTATTTGGTGTAGAGGGCAAATTTGTTATTCTAGGGGCGGGCTCACTTTCCGCCGATTTATAGTTTACTGCCAAGTAGTACGAATCGTACAATTTTATGTTTATAATATCAAAATGAGTAAATCGAATATACAACGTTGCCATGCGAAGCTAGATAAGCGATAATATCTATTGTGTGAAAACTGTAGGATTGCATTAACTACATGAGCTGGTAGTTCTAACCCTTGAAAAGTTAATCCGTGTGTTGTCTGGTTTGCAACTCAACAAAAACGCACAACGAGTCCAATTAATTATACCGAGATGTGCAAAACTATATTAAATTTGAACATGGAGTTGCTTTAGTGAGCGAGATCTAACTCTACTTCTACATGAATTGTCTGTGGATAAACGCAAACCAAAAATTGCTACTTCACAACTTTAAGTGAAGACGTAAAACATATCATAGTCGACATATTAATTGACAGATTGACAGCTTTCCACGTGAACACAGGAAGTGTATCGCACACGAAAGGCTATGAGATGATAAGATGACTGCATTTGCGAATCTACTGAACTATTTTATGAGCGATAACATCCGCGGCAACAGACTGAGAGGTGACGAGTCGCAAATGGTCGTCGAACGCGCGAACAGTTTTATATAGCGTTTCCACCCCAGCACCACTGGAGACAAGACGTTAGCGAGTTCCGGTGAAGAATCTACTCAAGGAGGAAAATGCGCTCACCAATCATCCATACTTGTCCATTCCTCCGGGGAATGACTAACGCCATCTTTACTTGGAACAAATATCATAGCTGTGGGTACCTTTGCAGAAGCGACCAGTGCGCTATCATGACCTGCATAGGATATCATCGAATCCATGAGCATATGATCTCCAACAACTTCTCGACCTGCCTGTTGTACACATCTGATTGCTGTAGGGTCAAAATCAATGGCAGGGCTGTGCCATACTCTTTCTAGCTCGAAGAGAATTCTGCTGTTACACGCCTTACTAATTCTATTCATATGTTCCTTGATGTCGGTCTCGGTTGTGTCCAGTAAAGTCTCGCTCGGATGCCGGAGATCGATGGTGAAGGAGGTGCTACCACTAACAACGTTGGAGCTACCATTCTGCACTTCCACTACACCAACCGTAGCATGCACATTTCTTTCAATCGCCATGGCTTCGAGAGCAACTACACACTTGCTCATGGCAACGACAGCATCTGCTCGAAGACGAACTGGGGTTGACCCAGCGTGTTCTTGTTTACCCAAAACTTTGACAGTGTACCAGCGAATACCTTGGACTGCTTTCACAATCCCAATAGCCCTTCCAGCTCTTTCAAGCCGCTTACCCTGCTCTATGTGTAACTCGAAATGAGCTGAAAGAGGGTTATGTTTGAGCGATGATGGCCAGGGTCCTAGGTAGTCGATCCGAAGAAGATCATCGCGCATAGTTCCATCGATGTCTAAAGCACGATTTCCATGGCCTTTAACAAGAGAAACGTGTTGTGACCATACAGCTGAGCCAGTGCATCCGGAAATATATCGAGGACCCTCTCTTCATACAATCAGTTAGGACGTCTTCATAACTGAAAGTTTGACTCACTCGTTCGTCCAATTGACCACCGCAATAGGTGCAAAAGTGCGCTGGCCGGACTCCTTTATCGCCCTGATGACTTCGAGGCCTCCGATAACGCCAAGAATTCCATCGAAACGGCCCCCTACAGAATCAATGAATCTCTCTTTGAGAAGGTAAATCAAGTGAAGGTGTACCTCGGGGTTGGGTATCAAGATGACTGCCCATTCCAATTGGCGCAACATCCTTCGATTCTCCGGGCAGGATTACGAATATGTTTCCCATCTTATCCACTCTGACTTCGCAACCTAGTCGACGCCCTTCATCTTGAAACCAGTCTCTCACATAACGATCTTCGTCTGTCAACGCAAGGCGACTGATACCCTTAGGATTGTCTGTCAAGCGACCCCAATCGGCCGTGGAGTGTATTTGAGACCATACTCGCTCGATCGAGATGGAATATTCTGGAGTAAAGTCTGTGAGGAGGGGCTTTGATTGATCGAGGAGAACGAACCTTGCTCCTGCCTAATCTGAATTACTTCCTTCTCAACAATCTCCGCCACAGCCTTGGGATTGGTGCGAAGAAAAATTGCTGGAAGGGGTTGGTAGACTTTGGATCTGGTCGTCATTTTTGCAAATAGAGTACGATAACGCCTGGAATTTTGTTGAGATATATGAGTTAAGGGGAAGAGGTTACAGATTCGCGAGTACTCATTTGGTACCTGAACCGAAGCACATGGGACCCCTACAGTCATGTATTTGACGTAGTGAGAGGCCAGCAAGTCATTCTTACTAACAAGTGTGATCTTGGGTGATGAGTGACTGTGCAGATCTACAGTCAGCAACGGGCGGTTCGTGTTCGTCGGCGTCTAGGTGCACAGTCATCGATATGGCAGGGAAGCGTGGTACAGAACCAGATCCGAGCGCAGACCATTGAGTTTGCGGGAACAATTTTGGGAACAGGTCGAAGCATGGAGGTAAAAGTGCGATCGCACCTAAGAATTCAGCTGAATCTACTACATACACATTCTGGATCAACTATATAAAATTTGTAGGTATCTATGAAGATATATAACTAATAGGCAGTGTTAAACGAGAAGTGTAGAGCAATACTTTATGTAGAGTACTTGCATCATCAACACTAAGATGAGTTAAGTGGTGGGTTTACGTTCACAATAATTGGACAGTCTCAAACATGGCGAAGCCCCTCTATCAGATTTTGCAAGACAACATGAGTGTTGCCAAGTCTTCATATATCTTTGCCAATTCCAGCATCTTTTCCAACCTGAGCTGAGCTCGTGAGCTCGTGAGCTATGGTTTACATTTTATTTGAAATCAATGCTGACTAGAATTATAAGGAGAGTAGGAGAACACGTGCAGTAGTGCCTCATTGTATTCGAAATTGCTTTTCACTAAGCTGTGACTAGTTTAGGGGCATCCCAAAAGGTCTGCATCTGTGATGTTCCTTGTACCGATTCACGAAGTGTTCCCTGTATCGTTTCGGGAAGCTGATCCTGATTCACATGGTCGGCTTCTCTGAGACACGTGGCTGCACTGACATCAGCTACATATGTCCCGGAGAATAACCCTGTCTCGAAGGCTGAGATCAGTCTTCGACATCTCGCTTTAATACAAGAGCTTACGAGCTCATCAAGTGATAGATAGACCAAACCATCGCAGCCAAGTTCCTCCGCGATTTCAGCATTGGTGCGATTGTAAGCGACCAGCTCCTCCGGATCCGCAAGATCGATGCCATAAATATGCCGATACCTAGACGTACTGTCAGATTTGTCAGGGAGGCCCTGTTAGCGGAACATGGGCGTACCTTATCGCTGGGCTGCATGATGCAAGATATATTTTACGCGCACCGGCCTGGCGGGCTAGTTTGACGATGATTTTGCTCGTGCTGCCGCGGACAATGCTATCGTCGACTATCAAGACATTGCGATTTTCAAACTCTTCCTTGATCAGGTTTAGTTTTCTGCTGATGCTTTTCAGACGTTTCTCCTGTCCATGCTCGATGAATGTTCGTAGGATGTGTCGATTACGTGTTATCCCCGTAACATAGGGCTTTTTCAGTTCTTGAGCAACAGCAATAGCGCAGACTGAGCTTGTCTCTGGGACGGCAATAATGCTATCTATGTCGCCGAGTTCCTTGAGTGACAACGAAGTCTTGATGGTTCTTGCCAGAGCGGCGCCCATCTGTTTGCGGCTCTGATATACGCTGATGCCGTCAATTGTACTCTCGGGGCGTGCAAAGTAGACATATTCGAATATATCGGGTGTGTAAGATGCCATTGGGACAATTTGTCTGGTGGCGAATGTCGCCCGCGTTTGTTGCGGCATTTTCTGGAGGAAAACGGCCTCTCCTGGCGCGATATCGCGAAGTAGAGTGAAGCCTAGCTGCTCGAAAGCCACACTTTCGCTGCTTACCATATATTCCAAAGAGCCTCTTTCTGTTTCCCGTATCCCGAGCACTAATGGTTTGATACCATGCCTTAATATGACGATACAATTAGCAAGTATTTAGGATTCGAGAGAATTCATACCCAGTTAAGACACTACAAACACAATATTGGAAAAAATGGAAACGGGTTGAATTACTATAAGACTGTTAGCACGTATCTTTGTGGATGGAAGATACAAATCTAAGATACGTAGGACTTGTACTGGACATTCATACCTTATCTCGGAAACAGACGAGACCGAAATCCGCGATCATCGCAGCACAGGAAAACGCCCCCTGGCAAAGAAAGTAGATGGACTCCAATGCAGTAGCAATGGTATCGACGTGGAGTTCCCCTGGTGAAAGTGTGACCAAGGCCACTGTCAGGATATTAAGCAGGATTTCCGTGTCGAGCGAGGCGTTGTTCGGCGACGAGCTGTACGCCCCGAGTTGGTGTGTATTGGATAAGTTTCCATTCTGCACGTGCAATTTCAGCACCTGTATATGGAAACAGCGATTCACAAACTTACATGCACCATGGAAATTCGCGACGGCGCGTTTGATACCAATGGTTGGATCTCCTTTTCAGAGAGAGTTCCAGATGTACGGTAGCGCACTTTTATTGTTAGCACCTGAAATTGTGTAACATGGAGATGAACAAGAGAGCACATACAATGTCCGATTCCCATTGAGTGAACGGACGGACCCATGTGATCTCCATTGACATCACGGAAAACGTCCGAGACCAGCCCCTTTCCACGACGATGAAGCGTCTGAGATTTTTCATTGAGCAGAGCAATACCACACGAGTCTTGGCCGCGGTGTTGCAGCAGATGCAGAGCCTCAACTAACTCAGGAGCAGCGTTCCGCCCCGCATTGACCGAGACTGCTACAATTCCACACATGATGAGATTTTTGGTGTGTTTGCTACAAAGAAGATGGGGCACTAATTACAATTAATGAGACTCTTCAACAACTTCAATGTTAAATGTTAGACGGAGTCACGTGACGTATTCGTGGTTACGTGTGAGTAAGCAGATGCGTCATGTAATTACTCTACAGCAACGCTAAGTGCCTGTCAATGCTGACGCACACTGCATTATCACAACACAAGTACTGAATCGCAAACTAACAGTCACCGCGCAGTATGGAGGAAACGCTCACAAAGCTGTCCCTTAGGGACGCCCGGATTCTTTACCTCATTGCCTTCTCAGCACAATATCTGCGCCTGGAGGAAATTTTGCAATTCTCACTCATTCTCGCTACTCGCCTCCACGACACACAATGGCTCCCCCAAGTATCGATGCCGCATCTTCGGCGACTCACACAGCTCAGTCGGCCTCGGAGCCCAAGTCTACGAAGTACGTGACAAATTCAGGTCATGGAAAGGAGGGCAGCCTGAGTCCAGAAGATTTGGAGGCGATTATGCGATGGAACCGACACCCTCCGAAATCCATCCAGGACACCTTGACCGATCTCTTCGAGAATCAGGTCCGACTGCGACCCTCAGCTCCAGCCATTTGTTCATGGGACCTGAATTACACCTATGCCGAATTGGACGACATTTCGTATAGGCTCGCTGGCGAGCTTGTCCGTCAGGGAGTGGTTCTAGAAGAAACAGTAGCATTATGTTTCGACAAATCGGCGATGGCGATTGTTTCCATGCTTGCGGTACTGCGAGCCGGAGGTGCCTTTGTACATCTTGGCGTCTCAAACCCAGCGAAGCGTATGGGGTCAATTTTCATGTCATCCAAGGCGAAGAGGGTTCTTTGTGATACCCAGAATAAAGAAAAAGCCGAAGCTCTAGGGAAACATCCACTGGTTATTGATGAGAATTTCCTCGCTGGATTGGCCGATTATAATACCCCGTTGCCAGTGCTCAATGCCGGCCATGCCGCATCCATTATCTTTACATCGGGCTCAACCGGATCTCCGAAAGGAATTGTGGTTGAACACGGTTCTCTTGCTACAAGTTGTGCAGCTATGGGGACTAGGCTGAATATTGGCCCGCAGACGCGGATATTGCAGTTTGCTGCGTATACATTCGGTGTGTACTATGTTCCTGCCAAAAATTCTATACGCACAAAACTAACGATACTTCTAGACGTAAGCGTTGCCGACATCTTCTATTCCTTATCACGTGGAGCATGTATTTGCAGTCTGTCAGAACAGGAACGACTCAACGACTTATCGCAAGCTGCGCGTAGGATGCGGGCAAATTGGGCTTTTCTCACACCATCCGTAGCCAGCCTCATCTCGCCTCACGATATTCCATCTCTGAAGACGCTTCTTTTGGGCGGAGAAGCGCCAACAAGAAAGAATATCGCCATGTGGGCGCAAAGTGTATCTTTACATTTAGTCACAGGCCCGGCAGAGTGTGCCGTTTATTGCGCTGCCAGCGAGGCTATTTCGATAGACCAAGACCCGTCAACCGTGGGCCGTGCTGCTGGATGTCGCATGTGGGTCGTTGATCCTGAAGACCATACAAAGCTTGCTCCGATAGGGCAAGCTGGCGAGCTCGTCATCGAGGGCCGAATTGTTGCCAGAGGATATATCAATGATGCCGAGAGAACGCAGCAAGTGTTTTTTGAACAGGCTTCATGGCTTCCGGAACTGCCGACAGGACGGCAACATCGGCTGTACAGGACGGGTGATCTTGTGCGATTCAATCCTAGTGATGGCACCTTTTCGTTTGTCGCGCGAAAGGATAACCAGGTCAAACTTCACGGACAAAGAGTGGAGCTTGGCGAGATTGGGCATCATATCAAGACAGTCCTACCAGAAATCGACAGCGCGATTGCTCTGCTTAATAACGTTGAAGCGAGATCTGGAAGGCATGTTCTAGTCGCATTCTTGGTCTGCTCCCCTGGGTCATCAATGGTGCAGAGTACGGAGCGATCCACTCTTCCATTGACTGATCTTGGCCGCGAGGTGGTGTGTAGGATGCAGATGAATTTGACGAAGCTGATGCCAACCTACATGATACCCACACTTTTTATCCCAATACCAGAGGTCCCGCTTACGGCTAATGGAAAGCGAGACACCGCTCGGCTGCATCGAATCCTAGGGGGACTGTCAAGCGACGACTTGGTCTCCTTTTCTTTGTCAGGAGATGCGGTGATCGGGCCTAGCGATCCGCTTGAGAGGAAGCTGAGAACTATTTGGGCTCAGGTACTAGGTATCGACGAGCTGCATATTGGGCCGAACAGTGACTTCATTCGGCTTGGGGGCGACTCTTTCGCTGCGATGCGTTTGGTTGCAGGCGCAGCATCATCGGGCCTTCGGCTAACAGTTAGGAAGGTTTTAGAGAACTCACGGCTATCACAGATGGCCTCATCAACTATTGACTCGTCCTCGGAGCTGCAAGTTCTGTCACCACGTCCATTTTCGTTGCTCCGGACACCGCATGGAATTAATACTCTTCGGGCCCAGTGTGCCTCTCTCTGCAAGGTCGAGCTTGACAAGGTTGAGGATATTTATCCCAGTACCCCCCTTCAGGAGTTACTCTTCACTTCAAGTCTAAAGAGCCCCGGAACATATATCACGCGCCTCTCATATCGGCTTCCTTCGAATATCTTGCTCTACGACTTCCTCGCTGCATGGGAACAGGTATATCAGTCCGTGGACATCTTGCGTACACGACTCGTTTCCGACAAGGAAATGGGACTCATTCAAACCGTAGTACGCGATTCAATTAACTGGGTTTTTCATGAGGATACCGACCAAAACTTGAAGCGCGACAATCCACTTTCCATCGGAAATGGAACACGTTTACTGGAGTTTAGCATCATTCGCCGTGATCCATTAGACGCGCCTATCTTCGCATTTATCTGCCATCACGCTCTTTACGATGCGCTCACCTTCTCTATGCTATTCGAAAAAGTCGCAAGTATCTGCATGGAAACATCATATCCAACTTTAGTGCCCTTCAAGAATTACGTGGCCTACATCCAGCGCATACCCTATCGCCCCTCAGTCGAGTTTTGGAAGGAGAAGCTAGAGGGTAGCCCGGCGCCCACATGGCCTCCAGATTCTCCGCAGGCAACTGGGGCTCCTAGTACCATCCAAAACTTTGTCCCGATCCAGGCATTGTCCTTGGAATTCACCGTTGCAACATTTGCTCACGCCGCTTATGCTCTGCTTTTCGCCGCCTATGCTGGACTCGACGATGTCGTATATGGAATGGCTGGCTCTGGACGTGATGCTCCTTTACAGTCTATCTCCACAATTGCAGGACCGACTATTTATACTATTCCGTTTCGATGCAAGGTTAACGGCCAGGAGCCTATCAGAGGGTTCATGGAACGGTTACGAACGGAAACCCACGAAATAGCAGAGCATGGACACATTACTCTACAACACATTCGACGTGCAAGTCCCGACGCCGCACAGGCGTGCGATTTTCGATCTCTCTTGGTACTCCAACCACAAATAGAACCAACAGCTAGTTTGAAGGAAGTGTTTGGAGTACCTCTATCCTCTACTGAAATCCTCGCCACATTTGGACTGATTTTTGAGTGCACAATGGTGGATGGTGGCGTCAAGATCGTGGCTGAGTACAATGGCGACGGTCTAGACAAGCCCCAGGTGGAACGATTCGTCCGGCAGTTTGCTTCTCTGCTTATTCGACTAACTAAAACTCCGTTAGATGCCCTAATCGACGACGTTGACTTGATGTCTGATGAAGATTCGGCGCAAATTCACAAGTGGAACAGCCGTAAGAACTTCACGTCCCAGCAATCGATCCATGATGTTATCGGGGCGCGAATGCTAGAGTTTGCAGATAAAGAAGCTATTTGTGGCTGGGACGGTTCACTCACATATCGCGAACTGGATTTGCTTTCCGCGCGCGTGGCAGTACAGCTCCAGGCGCTCGGAGTCAATGCCGAAACAATTGTGCCTATCTGCACGTCAAAATCAGTATGGGTACCCGTCGCTGTGGTTGGGGTGTTGCGAGCTGGGGGAGCATTTTTGCTCATTGGTCCAGAGAATCCACTCGAAAGACAGAAAGAAATCGTCGACCAAGTTAAGGCCAAGTTGATGATTGTCTCACCAGAGCTGATAGGAACGTGGAATTCCATTGTTCCCAACATCCTCGAGCTTTCTGCTTCCATCCGCGATTGGGAATTACCAAAAGGCGCAATCTCATGGCACACATCTCAGCCTCACGACCTTGCCTACGTAGTATTCACGAGCGGCAGCACGGGAAGACCAAAAGGGGTCCTCATCGAACATGGTGCTATTCTTACGTCCGCTCTATCTCGTGCCGCGGGAATCTATAGGACATCAAGGTCCCGTGTCTATCAGTTCTCGTCTTACTCTTTCGACACATCTGTAGAAGACACAATCACCACTCTGATCACAGGCGGAACAATTTGCATACCTAGCGAAGACGAACGAAAGAGTGATATTGTCGGCTCAATGAAGCGATACCGCGTAAATAACGCAGATCTGACACCCTCAGTTGCGAACATTTTATCGCCAGCTTTGCTTCCGGATCTGGAGGTTCTTATCCTTGCTGGCGAGGCAATGACGGAGTCTCATGTCGAGAAGTGGGCTCCATATGTGAATCTTATCAACACCTATGGCCCTGCAGAGACTTCAATAGTCGCCACTGTTGCCAAACCAGCTGAAATTGGCAGTACAGGCGATGATATTGGAAACGCGCCTTGTGGACATACATGGGTTGTCGATCCTCGGAACCACCGAAAACTTGCACCGATTGGTGCTATTGGCATTTTATTAGTTGATGGCCCCCTCCTTTCCCGTGGATATCTCGATAATCCTCACAAAACGGACGAGGTGTTTGTGTCGAACATGCCTTGGGCCCACCCCGAGACACGTTTCTACCAAACCGGGGATCTGGTCAAATACCAGGAGAACGGGAATCTTACATTCATCGGTCGACGGGATACGCAGGTCAAGATATATGGACAGCGAGTGGAGCTCGGCGAAATTGAAAGACGACTTCTCATGGCCGACCAGATCTCGGGCGCTGCTGTCGAGTTCTTCAAGCTGAGCAACAATCGTCAGCAGCTCATCGCGTTCTTTTCGTTTCATCCACGTGAGGGTTCTGGATTCCGAGCACTTGAGATGTCTGACAAGTTGCGTAAAATACTGGCAACATTTGAGGAAGGGCTCATCCAAGTTCTGCCGCGTTTCATGGTGCCATCAATACTCATCCCAATGACCGCGATGCCATTGAGCGCGACAGGCAAGATGGATCGCAAATTCTTACGCCGTCTCGTAGAAGACATGCCAGAAGACGAACTACTTTCATATTCTTTGGTGGGGGACCAAGGCTCTGAGGAGCCGCTCGAGACCGACTCGCAGCTTAGACTAAGAGAGCTTTGGAGCCAACTTCTTGGAGTTGCCGAATCTAGAATTGGTCGCAACTCTGACTTTTTTCGCGTGGGTGGAGATTCCATAACGGCCATGAAGCTCTCTATGGCCACATTAGCTACCTTCGGATGCAACATGTCTGTGGCAGACATATTTCGGAATCCTACTCTCGCTGGTATGGCCAAAATTTTCGACGGTGCATATTCAGGCTCTCCGGTGCAAATGTTCACAGATCCTCTGCCTTTCTCGCTACTACCCGACAGCTCCTCCGTGCGCGATATACTCGAAAGGTCAAGCGTGACTCTCCTTGAGGCCGAAATTGAAGATATCTACCCCTGTACCCCTCTGCAAGAGGGGTTCCTAGCACTTGGTGCTGGACAAAAGGATGCCTACATCGCCCATCTCGTTTATGAGATTCCAGATCAGACAAACATAGATCGGTTACAAGGAGCATGGCACAAGATCATTGAGTCGAACCCTATTCTTAGGACGAGAATTGTGTATGCACAGGATTACGGCTCACTACAATTAGTTATGAAGAAAGCGCACGACTGGACGAAAGCGACTTCATTAGAGCAACATCTAACTAGCGGCGACACCAAAAACATGACATATGGCACTAGTCTTTCCCGGTTCTGTCTTGTCCAAGAGAGCGGAAGTTCACGAAGGTTCCTGATTCACACCGCTCATCACGCCATATTTGACGGTTTCAGTTTGGACTTGCTTCTTGCCCAAGTATCTCGAGTCTATGAGAACATCGGTGAAGATGCACCATTGGTGCCTTTCACGAGATTCATTTCCTATCTTGAAGACATTGATTCGGCTGAACAGGACGAGTTCTGGCGTGCTCAGCTCGAAGGCCAGCCTTCAGTTGCTTTTATGGCCAGCAAGGCTGCCCACGAGACTCCTCGAGAAGAAGGAATAATGTACGCGTCGATTCCATTTATCCGGAATGCCTCAGGGGTTCCAGCCACATACACTTCAGCCAACGTAATTCGCGCAGCCTGGGCCATGTTGGTCTCTATATATTCCGACTCAAATGATATCCTCTTCGGTAGCACGATGTCCGGTCGCAACACAGCAGTAGAGGGCATTTTCGCTATGGCAGCCCCTACAATCACGACGGTTCCAGTTCGAGTCATTGTGAACCAGGAGCATAGTATTTTAGATTTCATCAAGCAAATTCAGCAACAGGCTGTAGATATGATGCCATTTGAACATTACGGCCTTCAAAATATACATCGCGTCTGCCCGCATGCCACAACCTTCAACAACATACTTGTCGTCCAGGCTGAGGAAAATGAACAGCCTTGGAACCGCATCCTTCGGCCTGTGGATCTGCGAGAAATGGAGCTACCGATGGCAGCCAAACAAGGGGTCGGGGGGTACCATGTACATGCCCTCGTTGTTGACTGTACTCTTGACGTAGACAACGTTCGTCTCAACATCAACTACGACCAAAATTTAGTATGTGAGGAACAGCTTCAGCACATCGTTTCTACTTTTAAACATATTCTCCACCAAATGGTGACGATCGAGCCCAACACTCCGCTATCAGAACTTGTGATCTGCAGTCCCCAAGATCGTCAGCAAATTTCTGTTTGGAACCAAACCATGCCACGGAAGATTGAAAGGTTAATGCATGAGCTAGTACAAGAACAGTCGGTAATTCATTGCGGCGCTTCCGCAATTGAAGCTTGGGATGGGAGCCTGACATACGGAGAACTGGATCTGATTGCGTCCAGGTTGGCGTTATTCCTATCCCGGAAGCTTGATTCACTGGAGAATATTCGCATACCGCTATGTTTCGAGAAGTCTATGTACACCGTCGTCAGTATGTTGGCGGTGTGGAAATTGGGGGCTGCCTATGTTCCTCTCGAGTCATCGTATCCCAGCAGTCGATTGCATAGTATTATCAAGCAGGTCCAAGCTACAGTCGTGCTTTCTAGTGTCTCGCAGGCTGCAAGATTCCAGAATACCGTGGACGTCGTCATTGTCGACGAGCACCTTTTGGATCGCCTATCTCAAAGCGAAGAAGCATTGTATCAGCCACTTCCCCCAATAACCCCAGAGTCACCGGCCATGATAATCTTTACCTCTGGAAGCACTGGCCAACCCAAAGGAGTAGTGATTTCTCATAGCGGATTCTCGACGTTGGCGTTGGGATTATCACCAGAACTCAACCTTGGCCCTGACACGCGGGCTTTGCAATTCGCAGCATATGCGTTTGACGTAAGCAACGCAGAGATCTTTCTCACACTCACACATGGTGGATGTGTGTGCATTCCAACAGATCATGATCGAATGAACAACCTCGCTCAAGTAATCAATCAAATGCGGGTCAACTGGATGTACTTGACCCCCACGGCAACCTCCCTTATCAGAGGTCCAGAAGAAGTTCCGGGCGTGAAGACTCTGCTTCTTGGCGGAGAAGCTGCCCGGAAAGATATCATCGATACCTGGGCACAGCATGTGGATTTAATCAACACATACGGTCCGGCGGAAGGTACGATTTGGCCCTCAATTACGCGATTTACTGCTCAGTCGTCACCCATGGAGATTGGGCGCGGCAACGACTGCCAAATGTGGCTGGTCGATCAAAACAACCACCATCGGTTAATGCCTATAGGGGCCATGGGTGAGATACTCCTCGAAGGACCCTTGCTCGCCCATGGATACTTCCAAGATCCGGATATGACCGCTAAATCTTTTGTACAAAACCTTCAGTGGGCTGCCCCCTCAGGCTCCACCAGACAATTCTATCGAACTGGAGATTTGGCGATATACAACCTAGATGGATCAATGAGCTTTTCTGGACGAGCTGGAACGATGGTGAAGCTTCGCGGTCAAAGGTTAGAGTTGGGTGAAGTTGAAGCGCACATGAAGCGCAGCCTCACCAACGATACCCGAGTTTGTGCGGAAGTGATGTCCAGAGCAGATGCTAGCGACAGGCTCGTAGCATTTGTGGCTATGCCAGAGGGCATGGACTCAACAGATGACGTCTTGGTCATGCGCTCCAATACCGACTCCATTGCGAGACTCTCACAACTAAACATGTCCCTGAAATCCTCACTCCCATCGTACATGGTCCCTTCACTGTACGTTCAACTCCGACAGATGCCTACAACAGCAAGTGGAAAAACAGATCGCAAGCCTCTGCGAGCTTGGTATCAAGCTGCGACAGCGTCTGAACTCGATTCTCTTCATTTGGCAAGTAGCGAAAAGCAAGCTCCTAGAACACAGAATGAAAGCCGCATTCAAGGCCTCTGGTCTGAAGTTCTGGGCAAGAGCTCGACGCTAATTGGTGTGGAAGATAATTTCTTCCAAGTTGGTGGGGACTCCTTGTCTGCGATACGGCTTGCGGCTATGGCCCGCCACATAGGCATTTCACTCAATGCTGCGGATATCTTCTTGCATCCGGTGCTACAAGACCAGGCTACACATTGCTCTGATGCTGCTCACATATCAGCGCCACAAGAGCTAGGTCCGTTTAGACTGCTTCGTTTTGGCGAGAACGCTGAACAGGTCCTACTCGAATGTGCCTCACAATGGGGACTCTCCGGCGTGGAAGATGCATATCCATGCACACCTCTACAAGCTGGACTTATCGCTCTCTCTGAGCAGCAACAAGGTGCTTACATCGCCTACCATACCTTCCGCCTTCCTTCCAATGTCGATGTCAACAGGCTCCAGACAGCCTGGCAATCGGCAATTGCAACCTTTGATATTCTTCGCACGCGCATCGTCCCCGATCCTACGCATGGCCTTCTGCAGATCGTGCTGAAGGACGATGTGGCGAATTGGCAAATTTGCCACAATATTTCCGACGCTATCACTGATACACAGCTCACTGCACCCTATTATGGACGTCCCTTGGCTCGCTATTACCTTGTCCAACGCGATTTGAGTTCAGATGACTTTTCCTTCGTGTTGCGGATTCATCATGCAATTTTTGATGCGTATGCATTGCGGTTGATTATCAACCATGTCGAAAGCTGCTATCACGGCGAGCCTATCCCTACTGTCATTCCATATAGCCATTTCGTGTCTTACACTGAACAATGTCGAACAAGTCAAAGTCGAGAATATTGGACAACATCGCTACGGGGTTTCGAGGGCGCCTTCTATCCTCCTGCACCCCAGAAACCTCAGACTTCTCGCAAAACAAACTCTGTATCAGTGATATCAACTTTGAACTGGAGCAAGGACGCGGGTTGTACCTTAGCGACGGCACTCGTTGGCGCTTGGTCCATACTACAGACATCCTATACACACTCCGAGGATGTCGTTTTTGGATTGACACTATCAGGACGCGACATACCCATTCAAGGCGCAGTCTCCATCGGTGGTCCTACAATCGCAACTGTTCCCCGTCGCGTCCGTGTGAATTCAAGCAGCAGTATCGGAGACTTCCTCAACAAACTGCAAGAAGAAAGTGGTCGGCTCATCGAGCATCAACATTACGGGCTTCAGAATATTGCGGCGATCCCAGAAGCTCGTGATGCGACCAAATTTCGGAATCTTCTCGTCATTGACTTCGCCGAATCATCCCGCAACGAGAACTTAATGCGGCCAGAATCGCTTTCGGATATCGACGACTACCATACGTATCCATTGGTAATTCAATGTGCCATACACGCTAGCACAGGTTCAGATGTGACTATCAAGACGACCGCGATATTTGACCAGAATGTGATGTCGGACTGGGAGGTGGAAGATTTGTTATCACAACTCACAGATATTGTTCCTCAACTGAGCAATGCCGCCCAGACAGTCGACTCGATCACCGTTTGTAGCCCTGCACATGTGCAACAGATCGCTGAGTGGAACTCTATTTCACTGGCCCTGCCATGTCTTCCGCATTATGCCATACACGAGAGAATCCTTGCCCGAGCAATCTCCTCTCCAGATGCACATGCAGTCCATAGCTGGGATCATCATCTCACTTATAAGCAGTTGGACAATTATTCTTCGGCTCTCTCCAATCACATCAAGCATCAATCAGACCTTGACAGCAAAGAAGTGGTCTCCATTTGTTTCGAAAAGTCGGCTTGGATGATCGTGTCTATTCTTGCCGTTTTGCGTTGTGGCCGTACTTATCTCCTTCTGGACCCATCACTACCCCTCCAACGTCGTCAAACAATGATGCATCAAGCCTCGAGCAAAATTGTCCTGGCTGACCCCCAGAACGCAGGCAGTCTCAAAGTCAATGCCAACGTGATCAAAGTTGACGACACTTTGTTCGAAGGATTCGATGTTCATCAACGAGACATCGCTGTGCAAGAAGTCCAAGCAAGCCCCCAGGAAGCTTCAGCTGCGATTATCTTCACGTCAGGCACAAGCGGCACACCTAAGGGCGCCGTATTAACGCATCGATCTATCTGCACCTGGATGGATAATTTCGGTGAAAAACTTGGCTTCTGTGCTGCAACCAGAACACTTCAGTTCACATCTGTGGCCTTTGACGCGTGCTCCATGGAAATTCTTGTCACGCTCATGGTAGGGGGATGTCTTTGCGTCCCATCGGAACACGACCGGCTGAACCGTCTCACCGCTGTCATCCGAGAGATGAATGCCAATTGGGCATTCTTCACTCCAACTGGCCTCGGCCTCCTAAATCCTAACGAGGTACCCTCCCTAAAAACTGTCGTGCTTGGTGGCGAGCCAGTGAAACATGACAACATCGCACGCTGGTCCAACAAAGTCAATCTATGGAGTATCTATGGCCCTACTGAGTGCACCGTCTCTGTCTGCGCAGTACATCTCGTTGAGAACTCAGTCTCGTCAAATCTTGGACACATTTATGGAACGTCCGCTTGGGTTGTCGACGCTACGAACCCGACACGACTGGCTCCTCTCGGAGCCATTGGCGAGCTATACATCGAGGGGCCCCTTGTCGGTGGAGGATACATCAACGATGCAACGAGGACATCCTTAAGCTTCACGGAGAGTCTTCCTTGGCTTCCCACAAAAAAAGGACGTACTCATTGGGCTTATCGCACTGGAGACCTCGTAAGGTACAACGACGATGGCACTTTAACCTATATCGGGAGACGAGATGCACAGGTCAAGTTGAAGGGTCAACGACTTGAACTAGAGGAGATTGAGCAACACGTTCGCCAGGTGTTGGGCACAGACGTCCTTCTTGCGGCTGAGATAATCAGCTTCGCACACTCTACCACCCCCGTTGTTGCCGTCTTTTTCGATGCTGGTCCCCAAGCGGCCAAGATCAAGGCTAACAAGGAGTTCATCCAAGCCAGATTTCGAGACCGCATTCTCTTGGCTCGACAGACTTTACGAGACACTTTGCCATCATACATGCTACCTTCAGCCTACATTCCGCTCCCAGAAATTCCGATGACGACGACGGGCAAGATCGATCGGAAGACTCTGCGTGGTATTGGTTCAACAATGGATTCGGTGCAAGCCAACGCACTCGTTATTGGCGATGAGGAAAAACGCACTCCCTCTTCAGAGCGAGAGTTCGTACTACAGCGCCTCTGGTCCCAGGTTTTGAACATCGAGGCGTCTGAAATTAGCGCAGATGATTCTTGGATCACGATTGGGGGCGATAGTATCGCGGCCATTCGTCTTGTGGCAGTGGCTCAAGCACATGGAGTGGGCATCTCTGTGTCGAATATCCTGGGCAGCCCAAGTCTCGCAAGACAAGCCGAGCTGATCTCCTTCACCGACCCTTCAGATGAGCTGCACAAAAACAGAAGGATTAGTCAGAGAGATCGCGTTCAGGAAATGATGGAAGATAACGACATCATAAAAGTCATTGAAGAGCGACTGGAGCTGTCAATTTCGGAAGTCGAAGATATCGCGCCAGCTACTGATTTCCAGGCCGAGATGTTTGTTTCCGGCAAGATGTTTGCCCGCGGCTGGAGTAACTATCTTATTCTGGATGTTGCCTTGCCCAGTGAGCATGCGCAAATTGTTGCAGCTTTCAATTTACTCGCTGCTCATCATCCCATTCTCCGTACTTTATTTCTGAGTCGCAAGAGCAAAGTCCTTCAAGTTGTGGCACGCTCCGTTGCAATGGAAATCGAGCCAATAAACTGCGAGGATCTTGAGCTGGTTTCACGAGCATGGACAGAAGCGGACATGAAAAAGCCCTCCACTTTGGATAAACCGATCTTGCGTGGCGCCTTCCTGACGGCTCCTACTGGCAAAAAGAGGGTGATCTTAGGGCTATCGCATGCTCTCTATGACGGAGTATCGATTCCTACGCTGCGAGAAGATTTCATGCGGGCCTGCGAAAGCATGCCTTCACTTTCACGGCCAAGTTTTGCCTCGTTTGCTGAGCATGTCACGAGCAGCAACGCCCAATCATACGAGTTTTGGAAAGAGATGCTCTCAGGATCCAAGATGACCGAGATAGTGCATCACTCGAAGCCAGTGTATCAACGTCCAATGACATCGACACTCTCTCGCACTATCCCAGCACCCAATGCCGCGGCAAATGGATACACGTTTACAACCCTACTCCGGGCTGCTTGGGGAAACACACTAGCTCAATGGGCAGGCACGAAGGATGTAGTCTTCGGTCAACTAGTATCCGGACGCTCTGTCTCATTCTCAGACATCGACAAGCTTATCGGTCCCTGCGTCAACATCCTCCCAGTTCGCGTTCAGCTCGACTCTCCTACAACATCAGATATGCTCCAGCAAATTCATGCTCAGCACATTGCATCGCTCCCCTTTGAGGCTACTGGCTTCTCAGACATTGTTGCCAACTGCACCAACTGGCGTAGGTGGACGCGCTTCAGCTCAATCGTCCAGCACCAGAATATTGACGACGTTGCGTCTATTCTATCGCCAGAGATAGCAAGCGGCGACGTCAGTTTAATTTGTCCCGACCATGATTTCGCGGACGTGTGGGTCATTTCAGTTCCGGAGGCTGACAATGTTCGTATTGATCTGAGCTTCTCACCGCAGGTCATCTCTGATGAGGTTGCTTCCACGTTGCTGGATGCTGTTTGTCATGTTCTGAAACAGTTTGCGCAGAGTCTGGATGGGGTGTTGCCGGACTTGTCGGAAAGCATGAGTGCGCTGCCATCTTTACCACTTCGTCCTGACGGAGATTCTGGGCTCTCAGGTGTGAATGGGGTGACGGATTCTTCTAGTAGCCTCGATGTCCAAGGTTTGGAGAACGTTATTGAAGATCTATGGGTGGAGACTGGACTGGGAGAAGCGGACATGGACACGCCGTTTTACGACCTTAGCGGGAATTTGGTCCCAGCTTTGCAGATGGTGGACAGTCTCAACAGGAGGTTTGGAACGGATATTGGTATCGAGATATTGGTCGAGCATTCGACAAGGAGAAAGCAGGCGGCATTGGTTGTGAGATGCATGGAGGAACACGGGGACAGTGTCGCGCGGTAAATGTGGTGGAGGTACTCCATCAGATAAATTCTTCCTTCTGTCATTGTCGCATTTATTTGAATCCGGATTTTAGTTGACGAACGGATCTCTGATCCGGAATTATGTTAAGAGAATACACGCGAAATTAATCGCTTTCTATTCAGCTCCATTGCTCTATCTCTCTGCCGCTGTGAGATAGTACCTTTTTGTTTTACGTGTAACTTTACACGAACAAATATACCGGTGAAGAAGTTCACAGGAGTTCGCTCACCACGCCGAGAAGCCCTTGATTGCGGCTCTGGCGAGTCGTTTGACCCCGTTTATGACCTGATGGATGACTTCTTTGGCAGCTTTTGTGCTGGCTACCTTCTCTACCGCTGCTTATCCCAAACGGCTGACATCGATCATGAATTGCCGATTGTGCTCCTTGTCCGTTTTTATAGCGCCCATTGTTCGCGACAGTGGCGCATATGATCCGCTAAGCTTCCGCTGGTCGCGATCGAGGCCCATTTCTGTCTTGATAGAGATGATGTGGAGATGGTGCCAATCTGTGCTCTGGGGGTGCTTAATATCTCTTGAAAGTGTTGCTGCTCCTCTTTGATTGCTGCGAGGTCCGTTCTAACGCTGCACCGCTTACAAGCCTGTCAATTGTGGTTCTTTCTGCGCCGTGAGCATCGCTGTTTTCTACATCTCTAGCGACTGTTGAACCTCGAGTACTCTCGAATGTAATGATACTCATTTCAAGAATCTCAATTGTGGATCGGGAAGGGCCCGGCAGACACTAGGAATGAAACCAAATACCATCGAGAGAAGTCAAGATCAAAAAGAAACATGTCGTATTCCTTCGTGAACACGCGTTAGGAGGAGGATTTGTGATTACAATTTCTTTTTCGTTCCCTTGCCCAGAAATGAACATACAATTTCCGTCGTGTTCAAATTAGCTTACTCTGCTAAAATTACCGGGCTCTAGATTGGCGCTGGAGTTCTCAAGTCAGTCGTATCTTCGAACATATCTAAAATGACTTCAATTTTACTCAAGCAGCCAAATAATTGTACGTTCTATAATTCTTCAAACTATGTCCGTGATTTCGTCATGTTATTCTTGTTTAGACAAATCGGCGATGCCTCTCCAATAAGGTGAGATCCCCGATTTACAAAGTGAACAGATACTGGTTCACGTTGATTTCCGGGAAAGGCCACCAAAACCCTCCAATGTTGACCTTCAGCTTCACATCATTACCCTCATGGTTGATGTAGATTCCACCCTTTGCGACACCGATATCAATGTTGAACCCAAGACCCTTCATCAAACTTCCGTAGATTGGGCCAATCTTCTGGCCAAAGACAGTGGCTTCGAGACCAGCCTCAAGAGTGCTGGGAACGACGTAGCCGGTCACCTGGGGAAAACAATATTAGTATCCTTGTTTCGAGAGGGTTACTACGTTAGATTCGGAAAACTCACTCGGATAATGTCACCTGGGCCGAAGGGGATGTTGATCTCCTTGCGATCACCATCATTGACGATCTTGGGCAGGCTGGAGACAGGCTCAACCTGCTTGACGTCGTAGGTTCCATCGCCATTGTCGGATATCTGAACAAGGGAGGAGGATACGGTGGCCATTTTGGATCGAGATTGGGTCGCTGTGGAACAGTTGATGAATCTTGGAGGTCAGAATGATGGAGGTAGATGCTTGCTGCACTGATTGCTGTGATGAGACCTGAATGGTATGTAACATCGGTCTTTATACTTGAGACGAGGCAAAGTTCTCGACTTGAGCGAAGTCCAGATGGTCCTCGTCTCGGATCTTGCTATTCCAGTCTCAGTAAGAAGCCAAACGTTCAGCTTTGCCATTTTCTATGGCGCTGCTATCACACTGCAAGACGAGCAAATATTGCTGCAAGTTTATTGAAAATGTGCAGAAGCGAATATCATATGGGCTGAAAAGAGGGTTGACGAGAATCTAGCTCCTTGCACGCTGAGGAGGCAAGACACAACCCAGGATAATTTTGGCGAAACGCTGGTGCATATATGAATTAGCGCTAGAATTGGCTTGCGGCTAGCCCTAGATGAAGATGTTGAGCCGTACCCGAGCCGTGCGAAGACGGTTAGTCGCCCGGGATCTCAGCTCCTCAAATTGGCCCTCTTTTTCTCTTGACATCCACATTCTTTCCACATGCGGAGATTTAAACATTCCCATATAACGCCACTTTACCTTAAGTAGTTATGACATTCGCACGCGATTGACGTCTACGACCACGCGGCCGCCTAGCGCCCGATAGCCTCACTTCCAGTCTGGCCTCAGAACGCTTAGTGCGTCCGCTCAGCTTCCAGATATTGACGCCCCGTCGCTTCTATATAGCGGGAGAGAGGCCAAAGCGAACTTGCATCCGTCGAGTGCTCAATATGGAATTTCAGCTTAGAGGAATGCAAACCTACTGCCGAAAGGACCGAAAGGGACAGCTGTACCCCATAGGGAGGGAGCAGCCGTATGGCTATGAAAATCATTCCCATAGTGCCATCCAGCGAGTGGCGGACTGAAAAAAATATTAGCGCTGTACCAGTGAAGCACCTTGCAATGATAGAATAGAGTGTAGACATTCTGCCTTCTTAGTCAGGTACTAATCGAGCCCCCGAATTCCCATTCTTGAACGATCCTGTTATTTGCACCGCCATCATTTCACGTCTTTCTCCATTCCATCATGACCTCCATCGAAGTACCTCTAGATGCTGTGCCTCTCGTCGTTCACGGACGGCACTGGGATCCCAATATCACCTATGCAATAGACGCAGCGAACACGAATTACGTGACCATTACCACCTACAGTGCATTGCTACCAGAAGAACATCAGCAACTACAAACAATTGGTGTGGAAATTCGGGAGCAAGTCAGCCCAGACACTTTCCTCTGCTACTATGAGCCGTCCGACCTTGGCGAGATTCGAGAAAAGAGCTTCGTCCGACAAGCCGACGTCTATCGGAGCAAGTTCAAGGTCGTTGCAGACCTGAAGGCAGCAAATCTCGCTACTGAAACGGATGTGACTGTAATTTCCGAAAACATCCTACGTTCAGATATCACCAGCCAGAACAACGAGGAAGAAATCCAGATGAATTCACAACCGGCTGCCCAAGAAACCTTACATGGAGAGACATCAGAGAACACCACATGTACAGCAGACCTTATTGTTCACCCAGGCGTCAACGCAGAAGATTTGGTCTCTCAACTGGCCCACATGGCTGACATTCCAATCGAAAGTGTCCAGTACTCTTCTCGAAAAATACGAATGACCGTCGATCGTAGCAAGATCAAGCAATTGGCAACGTGCGACGGTATCAAGACCATCGAGGAAGTAGTTCCGAAAGCACTACACAACAACCATGCCCGGGAGATTATGTGCGCTGAGGTGTTTGTTAACGGCACAGCATTTCATGGCGCTGGCGAAACAGTCGCCGTCGCTGATACAGGGTTTGATACAGGAAGGGTAGAGACAAGACACCCAGCGTTCAAGGGTTGCGATATCACGTTGCTTCCTGTGAAGCTCCTACCTATCGCCCGAAAAGAGGCGAACGATCCGCATGGCCACGGTACCCATGTTTGCGGATCGATTATTGGCCAGAACTACGAGAGTAGTAGGTATCCTGGTGTGCAAGCTGGAGGCATAGCACAGAAGGCAAAGCTCGTGGTACAATCTTTGTATGTCGATAAAATGACGGCAATTGGGAGTGTCTTCGACCTGTCGGATGATCTCTTCTCTCCTCCATACTTGAAGCACAAGGCGTTCATTCATACCAACTCGTGGGGTGAATCATGGGGCTCCAATCAGACACAACAGAGAGCTTACTCGGACAACGATGCTAGGGAGATTGACGAATTTGTATGGGACAACAAAGACGCAGTCATTCTGTTTTCGGCCGGTAACGACAATCAGAAGGCAAAAGGAGTACCATCTATCGGGGCACAAGCTGCTGCAAAGAATTGTATCACCGTCGGTGCGACTGGATCAATGAGGAAGATAGATGGCAATGAGCCCGGCCCGGAAGCAATGCTTCCCATGAGTAGCAGAGGTCCTACTAAGGAGGGTCGCATTAAGCCTGATGTGGTTGCTCCCGGCTGCAAGATCCTGTCAGTAAGTTTAATCAGAAGTATCCCTGTCTACAGCGATTGGCATACTCACAATCGACTACAGACATCCTCGCAGGAACAAGTTCGTCAAAACCAGCTACTCGAGATGGAATTCCTTCTGAACCGGAATAGGGATCGATATTTCGAGACCAAGGATGGAACGAGCATGGCTACCCCGCTTGTCGCGGGTTGTGTCGCTATCTTGAGAGAAGCAATTAGGTCTCTACACAACATGAGTCCCTCTGCTGCTCTCGTCAAGGCTCTCATAATCAATGGCGCGGTGCCGCTGCCTGGAGTTCCTAGGGCAGCGCAAGGCTTTGGCCGCGTGAACATGAAGAATACCATGAAGATGGTCGAGATGACGCAGGCCGATGATCCTGAAAGACCTCTTACAGGATTTCTTGACGCGACAGAGGAGAAGGGTCTCAAGCAGAATGAGAATATGTCGATGATCCTCAATCTCTCAAGAGACAAGGTTAGTAGAAGCCGCTCAAAATTCTTGTAGACATACCGCTTACTAGATACAGCTCGACCCTTTTAATACGAAGACGTTGAAAATCACGCTCGCCTACAGTGATCCTTGTGGTGCTCTTCTCCAGAATTGTCTTAACCTTACGGTCGTAGCTCCAGATGGGTCCTTGAAGAATGGAAATGGGTTTGAAGGTGATCAGTATGACGAAGTCAACAATGTTGAGCAGATTGTATGGAAGGATATGCTAGCTGGTGAAGTTAAAGTCATTGTTTCTGCAAGGAAGATCACGAAGATGGATGGGCAGCAGCCGTTTGCTCTGGCTTGGAGCTTTGAGGGGTGAAAGGTGGAGATTAGGGAGAGTATGTAGGACTAACAACTAATCTACACGTTAAAGAAGTGTCTTTGTCTGCTTCCCCTAGGTTTGAGCCTGACCTCCTCAAATCAGCGCAGAACTTATCACCTATAAGATGGATACACATAACGATTCGCAGCCTCGTAGAATTTAATCGGCCCAATGAATTTATTCTCGTTCTAGTACCTGCTCTTATCATATCATAAACTCAACTACTATATCCTTAAGTTAATGCTTTTCTTAGAAAAATCTTCCTCCTACCTCATTTTAAGCCACTAATCCTTTTTGTATCTTGAGAAATAATCCTATGTTCTATAGTAACGTGTTCTTCTCCTCTACATCCTCCAGACTTTCTAGATTAGTGTATAGTTTGGTATCCCACTAGTTAGCAACCTAGATATTATTTAAGAGCGTATATGCTTAGTGAACTTGCATAAATCTTTCTTGGGTACGCGCGACAACAAGTGAAGGGGGTACTGTATAATGATAAGTTTTGCATCAAAGCCTTAGAAGATCTGCTAGGATGCTTAAGTCTTTGATTGATATTTCTATTTCCTTTCCGAGTACATTTTCACGGAGTTTTTCCATCCTAGAACAAGTGCAGTCGTGCGCGCTGCGGGGCGTTTTCATTGGTGCTTCAACTCTGCGATTCCTCCCACCATCATTCCTTCCTTCCTTCCTTCCTTCCTAGGTCATCGCCTTGCAAAGCGCCTCGACATCTCACAACAAATAAAATCATTGCATTTAATACTAGGTTACAGATGCCTTCATTTGCAGTCCGCTACTCTGCTTTCAACCTCACGTTCGTTTGGTTCTACGGCTAATCCGCGCACGTCTATTAAGATCGAACGATAATTCATGACTCTTTATTAACGGTAGTGTTCCATAATACGCTATATATAATAGAATTTATTTAACTTCGGAACAAAACGCGTTAGTCAACCAACACATCCTGCGGCTGGAATTGATAGTCTGTCATGACTGGTTCGCTGCTTGGAAGCTCGGATCTATGTATATAGCCCAGCCTTCCTCCATAGCAACTTGGCAGCTTTAATACACGATTCTCACCACACGTCATCTTCACATGAAGTGCTCATTTAACATGGTCCCTTCCATTCGCTCGACATGCTGCATATGCGGCCCCCATCTGCACGAAAACCATGCCAAGGCTCCAAGTCAGTTGATGACATAGCCATGATCTCAGCCTTGTCTGACAGTCGCAGTACTTAACCCTGCTTTTCGGCCTGTTACAACCAATCCATAAACCGAATTTTCCAGGATGTCTCAATCTCAGGGCGATTACAGTCACTGTGTGGATGTTGAGCTCGATGAAGGCATCGGAAACTCGCACTCGAAGCAAATTCCAGATGAGGCTCTTGAGCAGTTTCTTGAGGACGACAAAGATAGAAGATCCGTATCGAGTACTGTGCAAAGATGGTATGGAAAAGTCGTCAACCCAGTTCGCCGAATGCTCATACCGATCCGCCAAAAACTGCGTCGAAGCTTCCATGGAAAAAGTTGGAGGTTTGGTTTATTTGCTGGCATCTATACTTCGTTAGTCGTACTCCTTTGTAACATTACTATGCTTGTACTTGGCTGTTTCGTTCATGGAGGATATGTCGATGGAATTGCGACAATTGCTCAGGGCAATATCCATGACATGGAATGGATCAGTACCCTCTATCATGTCTTCATCAACGTATTTAGTACTGTTCTGTTGACTTCAAGCAATTACACTATGCAACTTTTATGCGCGCCAACCCGCATTGAAATTGACGATGCACATCGACGTGGTCAATGGATGGATATTGGGCTAATGAGTTTCTACAATTTGCGCCATATCAACCAAAAGAGAGTCATGCTATGGGCAGCATTGGCACTCAGCTCAATTCCTTTGCATCTCCTGTAAGTCCACCTCTCGGGCTAAAAATAGCAATATCTCACGTATCGAAAGTTTCAATGCTGCGATTTTCCAGTCAAATTCAAGGCAAGACTATCAAATAGACGTGGTCAACATGACGAATATAGGAAACAACACTGATGGTTGGAAACTGTTAACAAACTCGGTTTGGAGTCATCTCTACTCCATACCGTATGTGGCCGGATATGGTGATTTACGTCTAGTGGTACAAAATGCGTCATTCGAAGTAAGACTGGATTCCAATTGGGGCATATCACTCAACAAGCCGAGCTATGACAAGACTGCAAACAAATCGGCAGCGGATAGAAAATATTGCGATTGGAAACCATGGTTGATCAACACTCCCGTCCCTGGATTCCAGATCCAATTAGACACTTCCACGGGCACTGTATCACCCGTAGAAAACGAGACTGGCTATAGACTGGTAGTGGACCTGTCTAGTTCTCCTATCGATTCATATCTGAACGGTTCTGACATCTCAATCCCGCAACTCAATTGGCCACAGTTTCGACCGATCTACGCCCGGGACAAAACCTCGATCGTTGATGACGTAACGCTTTGCTCGGGTTCGAAATCATGGATGGCCCAATATCCATTCCAAATTCAATATGCACTCGCCCAGCCAACTCCATATGCAAGCAGGGTCCATATGGCGTTGCCTTTCGTTCTGGTCGTCATTGCAGCAAATTTCATCAAAACGGCAGCTTTCATACTGACACTCAGAACATGTTATACGGGCCATATTGTCACGATTGGGGATGCTATCTCTTCATTTCTTGAAAGTCCGGAGGATAGCTCGACGGGCAAATGTACCCTAAGCAAGCAAAAATTGGTCCACTCTTCGCCAAACATAAGAATAAAACCATGGCATTTACAAGAGAAGCTTGTTATCTCTGTTATAGGGAGAGGGCACGGTAGCTCAGCCTTAGTCTTGTAAGTTCTTGTTGTTGAGACTGCATGAAGTTTTCAAAGCTGAGTATCTTAGATTGAGTGCTGTTGTGATAACGTTAGTGGCGTTCGTTTTTGCAATAGGCGAGGGCAACTTCGGCGCATGGGGTACCTCATCGAGTCTTATAATTACGGCGACAGAATCAGCTCCGACAGTTGGCGGCGTATTGAAGAACGCTTGGCTAGCGAACTTGCCTCAGTTCGTTCTCTCTGTGGTATACTTCATGATCAACCGCATTTGCACATCCATTTGCTCTGCCCAGGAATGGAACAACTACGCGCTTCATCGCAAAGGCCTTCGAGTTACAGAAACGCCACGAGGGTTTCAAAAGTCAACACACTTCCTTCAGCTACCCTACCGCTGGGCAATTCCGCTCACGGTAACCCAGGGCTTCCTACACTGGCTTCTTTCGCAGTCTATTTTCCTGGTCCGAGTGGATATGCGAAACAGAGAGGGAGAGCTCTACCCGACGTCGATCTGTGCTTGTGGGTATTCCCCGCGTAGTCTGGCTGTGTTTACCTTGATCTTCCTCGGCCTCATATCGACGATACTCTACTTGGTTTTGAGATATTCAATGCAAGTGTACCTACCGCCGGTACGGCACTGCAGTGCTGTCATTAGTGCCGCTTGCCATCCACCATCAGACGATCAAGACGCGAATATCAGAAAGGTCCAGTGGGGTGTAGTTAGTACGCCTGGGTCAATTGTTGAGCACTGTACTTTTACCAGCCACGAGGTTTCGCTACCAAAGGATGGGACTCGTTACGCATAAACGACGACAAGTTTCGCGTGGAGAGTCGCGTTCTGCGATTTGCTTTCTGATGATAATGACTACCAGAGTTGGAGTTGCAGATTTCTCGCCCCACCAACACCATGGTTGCCTGGAGCTAGGCCGCATTAGGGATGCTGCCTATCTTTGCCCTCATCCTATAAGGCAACAGCCCCATAAGTCTGACTTGGGTCATCTGATGTCGCGTTCTAAATTCAATTTAAAATCGCGTCGCAATCGCCTCAGTAAAAAAATATCCCAACTTCTATTCAATTCAATCCTCACACAGCATCGAACTCTACTCTTTCAAACATGGCTGGTCTCGACATCTTCACACTGCCTGCTCGCTTCCTATCTTCAATTGGGGTTTCTGAATCAAGCAAGGTTCTATCAGCGGAGGACGATGCATCTCGTTATCCGAAACGAAAACGCGCAGAAGTTCAATACTTTGCTTTGGACGAGGCAAACGATTCCACCGATTCTGAGACCGAATGCATTCCAATCAAAGTACGTTAATCACCTAAACACTACAAGTATGCGTCTCACAAGAAAAAGCGTGCGAAAACAACGCGACCAAAGAAGCCACTGCGACCACAAAAGATCTTCCCCTTTACATCGCTACCCGCTGAGCTCCGCAACCGCATCTACGAACTATGCTTTCCCGACATGCCAACCGTCGCTGAAGAAGTCAAAGGCGAGCAAGGTACGATTTGGTTTCGTTCCAAGCAAAGAGCCTACCGTCGCAGTATCGAACAGTTTGTCCCCAACGAGGAAGAACTACAGCAAATGAATGATGGTAATCCACATAACCGCAACCAGTTCCGACGACAAGGTGGAACAGGAAGAGGCCGCCCAGTCCCTGTCCGAAACAACGACAACGACGATGAGGACGATGAAGAGATCGCTGGAAAAGCAGCGGACAAGAAACTGGGTATGAACATTCTCGCATTGAATCAGGCTTTATACAACGAAGCCGCGCCTATGGTCTATCGCCAACGCCTCGTATTCACTGATACCGTCGCACTCATGGCATTTGCTAGCCTCCTCTCTCCCAGGACTGCGAAACTGATCCGCCACATCGAAGTTCGGAATTGGAACTTGACGCGCTCGCGAAAGAGCGTAGGATTCACAGCAATGGCCATGCTTGCCGCCAAAGGTGTCACCAATCTAGAAAAGCTCCACATCAACTGTCCCGTTGGCTACTTCTGGAGGTACTGCTACAATGAAAAGAAAGCGACTTCAGTACCTAAACGAGTTGCAAGAAAGATCTATCGAGACTGCTTTTTGTGGTTGGAAACTGTAGGCCGGGCGAAGTTGTTAGAGGGCGAGTCGCGCTGGGCGGGCATTGATGTGTTAGATATCGGGGAGGATAACTTCCGGGAGTATTTCTCGTACCAGAAAGCAAGAACACCAGCACTGGATATGTTGGAGGAAGCAGAAACAATGTTTAAGAAGGAGTTGAAGAGATTGTTGAGGCCGGCTCTTGGATAATTGAGTTGCGAATTAAGTCCTATTTTTGTACGGTATACTTTCAATTTAGCACTGTTTGACGAATTTTTTAGATACACTAGGCTTAATTAAACTTTATTTAAAGTTTTGATACATTACTGTAGCGGTCTTAACTCGTCTGAGTGATTTTACAAGAAATTGTGGCGTGAACAACGTCCAATATTAACATCCCGACATCTTGTGAAAGTTGCAGCGTGCCTGCATACGAGAAGCAATCTCATGCCATTCTAGAAGGCCGAATCTCGAACCACCTCCTAATGCATAGTTTATCAACCTTCTTCTTACGACTTCGCTCTATATGGGGCGCGTGCCCGCCCGCCAGGTCAACGGGGACGTTAGCATGTCTACCCCGATGAAACTAAGCCTTTACAAGCCACTTAAGCGAAGCTTGAGCATATTGCTTAGCGGCTCTTCATTAAGCTTGACGCTGTGCTTCGCGATATGCAGCTTGTCGCCTTCCCAATGTGGGGCTAGCGCCGCAGCTCCAAGACTAACAACACCTCGGCGCTGCTGTCGCCATCGTCATCTCACGCTTGAAATGAGCTCTCCACCACTCTCATCATGAAGCACCGCGACCGTTCGCCCCTGCGCCAGGCCAATTTGCAACTCATCCGTTCGCCTGGTCGCCCGTTGCGCTTGGCATTGTTATCGAGGACAATAAGCTTCCTAAAGAGCTCGATCTGCAGGAACCTGTCAGCGGATACGAGGATACCCATGCGGTTAAATTGTATACCTTCCTCGTCCAGTATGGAGCTCGGGTACCCCGCCAGCAGAGGCAGCTGCTGTGACTATCGCGTGTGATTTCATCATCGCATGCTGGGAGATAAAAGGCACGCGTTCCCCAAGTGAGAGAGGGCGCGCCCGTCGTCAAAATAGCTCCTACCTCCAGCTTCTTCGCCAATTGAACCGCTACCTCAATTGACTTATCATGGGTATTCTTTCGACCCTGCTCACTGCAGCAGTTGCTGCTCAGGCAGTGCTCGCCTCTCCCATCAGCGCGCGTTCGCCCTACACCGTCAAGGAAACCCACTATGCGCCCCGCGAGTGGACTAAGATGGAGCGCGCAAACAGCGAGAGCGTGATCGAGTTGCAGATTGGGTTGAAGCAAGGAAACTTTGACGAGCTCGAGAGGCATCTTTATGAGGGTAAGACACTTCCATGACATCTTCCTCTGTCCAACATCCACCCCTGGCGTGGCACAGCTCTTGCAATCAAGAACGATTGTCCACCAATCAACCCGACCAATGAAGAGCATCCATTGTACCAACCGTGACGTATGAGCTGATAGCTGACTCTGCATAGTGTCTGACCCTGCTCACGAGCGTTATGGTAAGCATCTTACTTCTGAGGCCGTCGACGAGCTCGTCAAGCCCACCAAAGAGTCCAGCGACTCTGTGCACGAGTGGCTTCGCGAGAACGGCGTGGAGGACCTGAGCTACAGCTCTGCCAAGGACTGGATCATTGTCCGCCTTCCTGTCGGATTCGTCGAGGACCTCCTCGATACCGAATATCACAACTACAAGCACGACGATGGTCACATTGTCGCCCGTACGACCAAGTGGTCGCTTCCTCGTCACCTCCACAGCCACATCGATACCATCCAGCCCACGACTTCCTTCTTCCGCATTGCTGCGAACGAGGCTATTCTCTACGATGGCGCCGCTACGGTCCCTGCGAGCTACCAGACGCCCAGCAATGCCTCTATTGCCGCCGTCTGCAATGTAACCTCTGTCACTCCTGATTGCTTCGCGACCTTGTACTCCACCAAGTGGTACAAGCCTAAGGCACTAAAGAAGAACCGCGTCGGCTTCACCAACTACCTCGGCGAGATCCCCATTCGCCCTGATACGGAGAAGTTCCTCGCGAAATACGCCCCTGCCTATGTCTCCAGCGCGAAGACATTCAAGCAGTACTCCATCGACAATGGACCCGTGCAAGACGGCCCCTTGACCTACAACCAGTCTACGGTAGACGGTATCAGTCGCGAAGCCAATCTCGATGTTCAAGCCATCTCTGGTATCTCCAAGCTCACTCCCATCACCAGCTACTCTACTGGCGGTGAGCCACCTTTCGTCCCGGACCCAAGCACGCCAACCAACACTAATGAGCCCTACCTCGCTTGGGTCAACTGGCTCTTGCAGCAGAAGAGCATCCCCCAGGTGATCAGCACCTCATATGGAGAGCCTGAGCAATCTATTCCCCGTGCCTATGCCGAGCGTGTGTGCAAGCAATTCGCACAGGTCGGTGCCCGAGGAACTACTCTCTTCTTCTCCAGCGGTGATCACGGTATCGGCGGAACCGACAAGTGCTATTCCAACGACGGCAAGAACACCTACAAGTTCATCCCCAACTTCCCCGCCTCGTGCCCCTACATCACCTCTGTTGGTGCTACCATGAACTTCCAGCCCGAAATCGCTGTCTACCGCGCGTCCCGCAACGTGTCTGGTGTCTTCCGCGACTTCTACGCTGGAGGCTCAGGATTCTCTGAGTACTTCACCCGCCCCAAGTACCAGGACACCGTCGTGCCTAAGTACGTCAAGAGCATTGGCGATCTGTACAAGGGTCTCTATGAGAAGAACGGTCGCGCCTACCCCGATCTGTCTGCCCAGGGTCTGTACTTTGCGTACGTCTGGAACGGCACTGAGGGTGTCATCTCTGGCACTTCAGCCTCTGCCCCATTGACTGCTGGTATCTTTACCCTTGTTAATGATGCTCTGATTGCGTCTGGAAAGTCTCCTCTTGGATTCCTCAACCCGTGGTTGTACTCCAAGGGTTATAAGGGCCTGACTGACATCACCAATGGAACCAGCCACGGCTGCAACGTTGATGGTTTCCCTACTGCCAAGGGATGGGATCCTGTAACTGGATTCGGCACCCCGATTTTCCCTGAGCTTGTTAAGCTTAGTGGTGCCAAGGGATGGTAAATCATCAGCCCAGTTTCGGTTTGGAATCCGTTTGTGTATTTAACTCGACGTGTACAATTGGATGTGTTCCCTAAATCTTAATGTCAAATCATGATACTCACTTTAATGTCCCATGCCTGCTTGACGTCTACGCTGTGTTTCGTCTCTGTCCTGTTTGAAAAACTTCGACTCCATGACGTATGTACGCCTGTGCCACCACCACGCTCCTCTTCACAGGGGTTCAAGACTAGGCGAGCACGCTGCCCCGCTAACTTCAGTAAAGCTAGTCTTCAATTCTTGTATCTAGTATTTATCTCTGTGCATACCATCGCGCTTTCCCCACTCCGACTTCATCAAGCATACTCGCTCCTATCCACCCACCCCGTCTGCAGTCTCTTTCCGTCAATATGCCCAAACCCGAATCCGCTCTGATACCTCGCATACTCAAACAACTGCAGCGTAGAAAGCTTTGCACCGGCATCTGTCTGCGCCCACAGCGCGATAGAAAGCGTGTTCGAGCCATGCGTGTTGAGGATGCCGGGCGGGATTGGGAATCGTGTCTGAGGGCCGATATGCGGGACGTATTTGCCATACTGGTATCTACGCATTCATATTAGCCTTGTGCCCACGTTCTGAAGAGGAAAAGAGAAACGTACCCATTAACGAACAACAGCACCCTCGCCACCGTCCCCGCTGCAGCGCCGAGCTCGACCCCGATCGGCACGTCCAAGTCCGCGTCAATGTTCAGATTGAATGTTGTTGTGTACCACGCGATACCCGCGCCTTCCACACCGTCACTAACGGGACTTCCTGCCTCCCAGCTGCTCGTATCGAAACCGGGTAAATGCCAACCTAGCCGCTCGCCATATAGTCCCCCTTCATTCATGGGACCGCGGACAGGATCAATATTCTTGCTCCCACCAGCATTCCCCTGGATTTTCCAAGTGTCGAAGGCGAGTTTCGTGCCGTTGGCGAGGAGCTGCGCACCGAGGATGCCGCGGGGGTTTTCGGCGCCTGCGGGGCCGGTAGAGGTCTGGTCGTGGCCCGTGTAGTCTGTGGCTACTACTAGCACGTTGTCCTTGGGCTTCAGCTCCACGCCCGCGAACGAGAGCAGAGACGTCGTGGCAGTCAGAGAAGGGTTTCCGGGGTGGTACCCGATGGATTTGCCGTTTAGCCAGGCGTTCCAGCCGGCTGCTACACCGCCTTGGACGGTGATGTTTAGTGATGTGGCGAGGGCGCCGGAGAAGTATCCTCGGTAGAGCTTGGCGCCTGTGTAGAAAGCGTAGTCGCTGCTGAAGAGGACCGGGAGGGTGAGTGGCTTTACGGGGCTCGTGGTTGTGTTTTTGTTGGCGAGGACCCAGTTGCTATCGTCGTATGAGGGAGAGACTTCTGGGAGGGAGTTGGCGGTTTTGAAGGATGACAAGGCTGGGAGGGAGATGGTGCGGGTTTCTGCGCCGGATATCTGGGCTGTAAGCGAGCCATAGGGTGTCTTCTTTGTAGAGAGGCGCTGGCCGTTCCAGGTGATCTTTTCGACTCCATGGCCGGCATAGACTTCGACAGAAGTAGCATTGGCATTGTCGCCGATGATAGAGACAGTGTTCCCTGATGTACGGGCAGATCGGACGAGGGAAGGTCCCAGGACGAAGGTCTGATCCTTGGCTCCAACGTTGGGATCTGTCGACGTCGGCGCAGCAAAGAAAGTGTATGCTGACGGGATATCGAGTAGGTATGCTAGGACGCCGTTTGAAAACTTCACGACGCTTGCCCCCTTGCTTTGTTTGTACGTGAACGTTGTGTACTTCGTAGTGCCATTCGTCGAAGTACTATTGATGTCCGAGTTTGCACCATACGTTTTGAATGTAATGTTTCGCTGTGAAGACTTGAATGCAAACTCGCCAAACTGGCCTTCCCTGAGGTAAAAGACAACGACTGGACGATCAAAGATCCCGTATGTGGCGATTTCGGCGGATGAGTAGAGCAGTGTCTCAGTGCCAAGCGAGTAGTCAGTGACAACCCATCTACTTTGGCGACCGCTCAACTGCATGCTCGGGATGGAAACTGCACCAGCTGATGTCTGAACGTTGATAGTAAAGTCGGTCACTGCTCTAGATCGGGTGTTGTTATTTTCCGCAAGATAGAAGCGCGCCTGTGTGTCAGGGTTTTTGAGTACCCAAGTCCATATAGCTGCATTATCTACGGCGTTCTTCGTCCCATTGCTTTCCATGACTGTATTGTGAAGGTCGGTGCTCACGCGGGTGAACAGAGCTAGTAACTTGAACTGCTTGAATTTGTCTCGTACTTCTCGGTTCTCTCGTAGTGGCGCGGCGTAGTCGTATGAAGTGTAAACCTAGTCGAACTGTAAGCTTGTATTGTATCAAGACTGTGCACATAACTTACCACGGGCGCAGCACTGTGTCCCCAATTGGTGCCTCCGTATGCCATGTAAAGGTTGATGAGAGTGATACGCTGCGCAATGACACCCTTGTAGTACACGTCAGGAAACTCTGGACTCAGCTCCGCTTTGCACTGATCGAAGAAATAGCCGCCCCATGGCTGGAACCAACCGCCTTCGAACTCTGGAAGATAGGCTGGCTGCGTGGGTGAGACCTCTTGAAACCATTGATAGTATGTTCTTGGTAAAGTGAAGCCTGTATCCGGGTTTGTACAGCTCATGCCACCAGGGTAGCTATCTAAACCATAAACATCCACCGCCCCACCGACGTTTTGATAGTCGGACGACCAGCTCTTTGACCGAAAGCCTTTTTCGTTATGTGTGAGTGGCACCACAACTCCCGCTTCATGAAATGCGGTCTTCAGCTGTTCCATATACACGACTAGAGTATTTTTAGCGTCATACACAGTCTCCTGTAGCTCATTTTCAATCTGCGCTAGGATGACGGGTCCACCGTGGGTGATCTGGTTGTCGGCAATAATGGCTCCCACTTCAGAAATCCATTCTGACCAAGCTTGGCGATATGTCTCATCTGAAGTTCTGAATTTGCCTCCACTGCCATCGCTGGTCCAGAGCGCGAAACCGCCGCCATTGGTCTCGGCGTTGCAGTACGGCCCTGGTCGCGCAATCACATAAAGGCCTGCTTGTTTCGCCATGTCGAACAAAGCCTGGATGTCTTTTCCTGGAGTTGTGAAGTCGGTTTCTCCTCGTGATGCAGAATGGTACGACCAGAAGAAGTAGATGCTATTAAGCTATTAGGCAATGTTTTCAAAAGAAATAAAAATTGATGCGAACTCGTACCTGACGGCGTTCATGCCATTGGCCTTGAACTTCTGGAAAACATCTAGCCATAGCTCAGGTACTGGTAGACGTTGATAGTGGAATTCTCCGCTCATGATGATTATTCTCTCGCCATTGATGAGTAGACTGCCATTGTCCCACGTAACAACCTTTTGCAGTCCGTTGTCGGTCGCGAAGATGCTGCTGATGAGCACCTGCAGGCCCAACAGGAAGCGAAAAAGATGCATATTGACTCGTGAAGAAGCAACTGCCCGTTGGCAGCGACTGAAGGTACATTGCATCCATAATGTATGTTCTTAGATTTTCACAACACCCGCTCGACCTCGGGGATCGACCTGTTTCTCCAGACAGTTACAAACCCTGCTCCCCCGCTCGACGATGTTATTGATGGTGATTCAATTTACCGGGGCTATATTGGACCGGAATAATGGAGTTGAGCGATGCAAGGTACCATTTCAGGGGATTCGCGATGAACTACACCGAGGTCTGGGGTCATTTCACAAAGCCCGAGCTTGATCATTGAGAAACAAATTTCGTGACAGCGCGTCCGACCCGTGACGATAAACATCGTGAAAGACGACAAAAGAAGCGCCTAATGTGTTTTCGATGGATCCTCGCGTATTATCGATGACTTCCAAGACAAAAGCCGAGAGAAAAAGCAGCAAAGAATCTTGGAAGGACCGCTGGCGATGCCCAGCCCCAACCCCCCGCACTTCCGTCCGACACGACTTCGACCCTTGAGCTCCTACACACCACAAAGTAGCCCATTGAGCTCCCAACTTCTTCCAAAACATATCTTCAGAGCGCAAAAATGAGTCGCTCGAACGGCCGAAACGAAAGCACGCCGCTGCTCCACTCCAATGGCAACGAACCGCTGCTTCACAGGATCCTTCCCACCATACACGTTCACTCCGATGGTGAAAGCGGCCGCAGCGGCTTCCACTTCGGCCACTTCCTCAATGTCTCCTGGAGGAGTGGCAGCAATGCAGCCAAATGGGTCAATTTGCTTTGGCCGTTTGTGCCTGTCGCTTTCGTCCTCGCTCTAATCAACACTAAAATGCCCCTTTTGGTCTTCGCGTTCGCGTATGTCGCTATGGTACCGGTTGCCAACCTGCTTGGATTTGCAGGTCAGGAATTCGCGCGCAAAATGCCCAAAGTGTCTGGCATCCTGATCGAAACCGCATTTGGATCGATTGTCGAGATAATTCTCTTCATCGTGCTCATCGCGAAACACGATAATGAGCATGGCAGCTCTGAGCACGGGAACATGATCCCCATTATCCAGGCTGCAATCTTAGGCTCCATTCTAACCAATTTGCTGCTTTGTCTCGGAGCATGCTTCTTCGTCGGAGGTCTGCGCCAGGCAAGCCAGAAGTTTCATGCTTCTATCAGCGAGGTGGGCACAGGCCTGCTCTGTGTTGCTGGGTTCGGCCTTCTTATTCCAAGCGCGTACTACTCCGCACTCAAAGGCTCTGCCGTGCCTATTGCGATCGGACACCACACCTTCACAGAAGCAGTATTGCAGCACAATGTTCTTAGGATCAGCCAGATCACCTCGATTCTACTGATGATCGCCTTTGCAATGTAGGTAGCTCCCACATTGATTTCACTACTTCATTATTGACACCACTAGCTTCATTTGGTACAACGCCCGCAGCCAGCATTCAATTTTCGACGAAGTACTAGAATTGGACGAACATCACGACCTAGATCACGAAGAAGATCTCGCCAAGCCCAAGTTCACATTCACTGAGTGTATCATTGCTCTTGTGCTCGCACTTGTGCTTGTCACTGCTCTCGCTTACTTCTTGGTCGAGCGTATCGAGGATGTCGTGGAGTTTGGTGTCCCTGATCAGTTCCTTGGTCTGATCCTATTGCCGTTCGTTGAGAAAGCTGCCGAGCACCTCACTGCTGTTGATGAAGCGTGGGATGGACAGATTGTATGTCGATCTACCAACCATATCTCCTGCTTCGTATTCAGTCTACTGACATGTTTAGAACTTCGCACTCTTCCACTGCATCGGCCCCTCCATCCAGACCGCCCTATTCAATGCACCACTAGTCGTCATCGTCAGCTGGATCATGGGTAAGGATATGGACCTCAACTTTGAGATATTTATGATTGTACTCTTGGTCTTGTCTATTGTCGTTGTTGGTAACTTCCTTCGCGATGGTGAATCGAACTATCTCGAAGGTGCTCTCCTTATGGTATGTCTGGAATAACGTCTCCCTGCGCTTGAGACTAATTGTGCATGCAGATCATATATGTCATTATTGCAGTTGCGGCGTGGTACTACCCGAATCCTGATGTCGCTACATCCAACGGAGTTGAAAGCATACAGTAGTGTAGTATGAGTAGGCGCGATTGGCTCCAATAACGACAATAGCCATTCAAATTTTGTGATTAGTACGAGGTTAGGAGCATTAGAATAATAGCTCAAGATAGGATCTAGATTGTTAAGAGAATTCTGAACTGTACGTATATTGTGGATCTAAAATATAGTAGATTACATGAAAAGCAACACTGCCTTCGACCAGTGTGGATGAAAATGTGGGGAGTGGTTGGTTATGCGGTTAGATCTATATTCATCACTAGTTCTGTGTTAATCTTTTGCTAGGTCTTATCACTTTTAATCGTGCATGCTAAGCGTACGTCTGGATGTAGAATTGCAGTAGTTGTGAGAACGAGAGATGTATGCAAAAGAAATGGAAATTTAGCATAGATACCTAATCGATTGATCTGAAGCCCTATAGCAAAGTATGCACATCTTTTTACAACTTTCTTCAAGTGCGATATTTTATTGTCTCAGTGTAACAAGTAGTAGATAGTTGTAGGGACGTTTTTTTATTTATTTATCATTGTCATTTAGCTTAGTGGCTCACAAAGCCAAGCAGCTGTCCAATAGATACTCAACAGAAAGATCAATCTTAACGCTATGCCACAGCGTTGATATTCAGTAGTGATAGGAACATATTAGTCGTGCAAATGCGCCTCTTCGCGCATGAAAGATCTTCTGAACGATTCCAAAACAACAGATCGATCTTTTACTGTTTCATAGGATATATAGAGGTTGTTGCGAGTGTTATGAAATAATGATGGTAATTCTACCTCGATTAGATCACGCTGTAGTCCTATCACGTGACTGTATTGTCACTGCACCTGAAGCTTGTGAATCTCAAGCATAAGCATACACACATATAATAAGTCCGGATTTGATGCATGATAGGGTATGTTATGTCTTCTATCGTATCTCAAATATTCTTACGTTTCCTTTCTATTTGAATTGGCCTTTTAACTTGATAAACGCCTTATTTCACAGAATCTCTTCGTTCCACCTTATATTCATTGGCTCTTCTCTTCTCACCTTCTTTAGATACGAGCAGTAACGCATTTTCTCTACCCACGTCTATTAGGATCCGGCAAGGGTCATAGAAATATGGTAAACTATGAAAGGGTAGAGGCAACTGCAGTATCCGAAATCCTTCGCTAAAGGAGTACAGCTGACCGGTTCCACACCACGGGTCTTCTACGCACCTACTATGATACCTTCTGAATTGAAGCTCTCACCGCCCTGAATACGTAACGTGCAAGGAGTTGTATCTTTTTATCATAGCGCTATTTAGTGTCAAAGCACAGGCCACTTCTGCCTAACGTCTCAAAACTACTTATGTATCGCATATCGCTGCTGTAACTACTCCATTCATTCTCTTAGTCAACCTCTCCATCAATTAAGGTTGGTTTAAATCAGACCATGCCGAAGGCTATTCCCAAGACCACCCGTAAAACTCCTCGTCCCAATGATCGCGTCGAACAGTTGGAGAGAAACAACCGGACACGAACGCGTCACAAGTCGGCACTTGTCGAACACACCCAGCCACAAAGGGTCCGTCGACTACCAAAAATATCACCTTTTTTATTTCTCGAACGGAGCGAAGATGAGATTAAAAGCGACCCTAACCGAAGGACGCGACTCCTCAGTCTCCCAAAGGAATTAGTGCAGGCCATTGCTAGAAACCTTCCATTATCATCCGTAATCTGCCTCACACTCACATGCAAAGAGGCTGCCGAAATAATTGGAATAACTTGCTGGGCGGATTACAAGAAGGAAAATCAGTGGTCCGATAATCGCAAAGCCTTCTCCGAGTTCTTCGTGCGAGATTGGGGCAACATCCTCACGCATTGCGTCATATGCAATGCGCTTCACCCACCCCTCAAACCGGCTAGAACGCATCGTAAAACAAAGCTAACAACGATTTGCTTCGGGCAATATGCCATGATCGATTATCTTCCACAGGATGACACACATGGTTACAACCCAGTTTTTCTACACATCGCCGAGGCGTTCAAGCTCTCCGAGGATCAAGCCTTGAAGAACGAATATGGACGCCCTATTGACATACTGGCCGGAGACTTCACGATCATGAAAGGAGATCTTAGCTAGAGACTGCTCTCATCTGGGCAACGCATCAACGGTAACCTAGTCATCCGGCACGTTCACACATTTCAGAGTACAACGAAGAAAGGTCTTAGTGCGAAGGATCTGCTTTCTCTTCCAATAAGACTATGTCCGCATCAGTCTACAAACATTGAACCACCTGAGCGTTCGCGATATATAAAACACGCTCAGCTTAATGGACCACTGCTTACTTACGCGATCACTACTGCCCTCCCTCCAGCAGCGCATTCAGGCGTTAACAAGACCACGTTCAAGAAGCCAACACCAACCGAGAATGAACAGATTTCTTCAGCCCAGAAAGGAGAGGAAGTGTACTGGCGGTGCCGCTCTTGTCCCACGAAGTATCGAGTGGAGTATGCGAACGAGAATCTGGTGATTACTTCCTGGCATTCTTTTGGTCGCGATCTGTTTCCTGCAAGCAAGTACTGGAAGTGGTTTGTTCGAAGGGAAGGGAAGTTGCTGGGACCAGACAAGCGGAATGACGAGTGCTGGAGTCCGCCTAGGACTGTGCCGGATTTTGAGTGCGCATGAGTAGGGAGCTGGCGAGTAGTTCAGTACTACGTAATCTTGCTCAATTTCCATGTCCGTATTTAACAATGGTCTCATCCTTTTCAACACTTCCATCAAAGCGCCTCTTTGCTACCTGCTCGCCCTCTCAGTAACAATAATCCATCGTTCATTCCGTCTGGCAATCCCACGCGCTCCCTTTGTCTGCATGCTGGAGTATGACCAAGGGAGACGCCGTTCCGAGGAAGTTGCAATTGCAGATACCATA